>CM053770.1:531528300-531625135 GCA_028658325.1 Potorous gilbertii
ACAAATGGGGAGAAAATTTTGGAACCCAAAATCTTGTGAAAATGAATGTAAAAATTTAAATAAATTTATTAATAAAAAAAAGAAAGAAAAAAATACAAGATAGGAGGTCAGCAGAGAGACTGGGGCAGGATAGATAGATTTGAGAAACATCAACATAAAGATGGTAATTAAATCCATAGAAGCTGATGAGATCACCAAGTGAAGTAGAATAGAGGGAGAACAGCCCACCTTGAGGGATACCAAAGGTTAAAAGACATGATGGAGACATAGAAGGAGAAGTCTGATGGGTAGGAGGAAAACCAGGAAAGAGTAGTGCCCTAAAAACCTAAAGAGAAGAAAGTATCAAGGAGGAAAGAGTGATCAACATTACCAAAGTTTTCAGAGAGATCGAGAAGATGGGATGGAATGGGATCACTTGAAAAAGTAAAGAGTTTAGCCTTTGTAAAGATTAAGGCCATTTCATTATGTGAGACAGGGGCAAAGAGAGATAATGGCAGAAGGCACTTGAGTGATAAGAAACAAGGAAGAGAGGAAGAGGGAGCTCATGGAAAATATACTTTATTTTTTCTGTGAAATATGAACTATGGTTCTCAGATGAGAAAGTGAAAGAAGTAAGAGCCATGGGAAGTTTGAGGGATGAAAAGATTTAAAAAATCTGCTATGGAGAGTGGGATAATAAGTTGATGGGAAGTATAGCAGGATTGCCTAACAGCAGTGAGGGCCAAGTTAAGATTGTGTAACATAAATTTGTAGCAGACATTCAGAACCATTGCATGTTTTTTTTCCACCTTTATTCAGAAACACATGTATAGGTACAAAGGTGACATATAGCGGGAATGATCTAAGGCTGAGGCATAGATGAGTATAATCGGCTATATAAGGAGGCTAGAGATTCAAGAGAGAACAATGTAGAATTGAATTGATTCATCAAGGGATTAAGATAGCAAGAAGAAAAGAGAGTGACTGTATTGATAACGCATTTTTACTTATTGTTAATAAAATTTTGCTTCTTAATGGAAAGATCTTTCCCATCTAGTAACAGATTCATGTGACTTGCTTAAGTCACATGGAAGAACATGAACTGACACATGGAACAGGAAGAGGTAGAACTAGAGCAGAGCTGAGAGGAAGTTAGAACAGACAGCTGGGAAAGGCAGCAACTAGCATGAGTGGGAGAGTTTGTTTGTGATTTTGTTTAAGGGAGCTAGTTTGTGGGAAGTCTAGCAAGGGGAAGGCTTGGGGATGGTGTTATTCTCTGCATTGTTATTGTGTATAGATTTTTGTTCCTGTGATGGATTTGGCTTTCTGGTATCTGAATAAATGTTTCGGTTCTGTTTTGCATGTGGAGAGTCTGTTGTATTTCATGATTCAGAATTGGACTGGCATATTCATGGTGGCCGCAGGTGCTGTGAATATCACATTGGTGTTATATTAGAGCAGTGGAGATGGCTTGGAAGAGCTTATTACTTTGAATGAATGTTACGGTCATCTGCAGGAAAATGGTACTCATGGAGATAAGTGATTCTCATGAGCCTTTTGACAAGGTAACTAGAGATGTAATTGATATAGAATATGGAGACAGGCGATGCTTTGTAGTGATAATGCTACAGGTAATTTAATTTTTGTAGATGAAACTTTTCTCTGCAGAGTCAGTTCCTTTATCCTATCCAGTTTCTGTCTTACCTCTTCAACTCTTAGCCACTTGTAATCTGGCTTCTGTACCCACCATTCTGTTGAAATTGTTCGCTCAAAGGACAATTCCTAATCACTGAATCCAACAGGCTTTCTTCCCCAATTCTCATCCTCATCAGGGTTTTTTTTTTTTTTTTAACAATTTGCCTTTGTTGGATGTAGACAGGAAGCTTTCAGATGAAGAAATCAAATCTATACACCTATAGACCTATGAAAAAATGCTCTAAATCACAACTGACTAGAGAAATGCAAATTAAAACAACTCTGAGGTGCCACCTCACCCCTATCAGATAGGCTAATATGACAAAAAAGGAAAATAATAAATGTTGGAGGGGATGTGGGAAAATTGGGACACTGATGCATTATTGATGGAGTTATGAACTGGTTCAACCATTCTGAAGAACAATTTGAAACTATGCTCAAAAGGCTATAAAACTGTGCATACCCTTTGATCCAACAATACCACTGCTAGGTCAACATCCCAAAGACATAAAGAGAAAAAAAGATCTATCTATACAAAAATGCTTATAGTAGCTCTTTTGTGACAGCTAAGGATTGGAGATCAAAGGGATGCCCATCAATTGGGGAATGGCTAAACAAGTTGTATTATATGAGTATGATGGAATGGTATTTTGCTATAAGAAACTATGAACAGGAGGATTTCAGAAAAAACCTGGAAAGACTTACATGAACTGATGCAAAGTGAAGTGAATACGGGACAGTAACAGCAACACTGTACGATGAAGAAGTATCAGTGACTTAGTTATTCTCAGCAATATAAAGATCCAAGACAATGCCAAAGGACTGATGATGAAGTGTGTATACTATTTGTCTCCAGAGAAAGAATTGTTATTGTCTGAATACAGATTGAAGCATGCTGTTTTTCACTTTCTTTTTTTAAATTATTTGAGTCTTCTTGTACAAAATGAATAACAAGGAACTCTTTTACATAATTATATATGTAGAATTTATATCTGACTGCTTACCATATCAGGGAGGGAGGGAAGGATAGAATTTGGAACTCAAGATTTTGTAAAAACAATTGTTTTGACAAGTCATTGGGTAAAAACAAAATATATATTTAAAAAAAAAGTATTTGCCTTTGTTGTCTACTCTTTTCTCTTTGGATACTCTCCTTCTTTGGTTTCTGAGACTGTGCCCTTTCTTGGTTCTTCTACTTTTCTACTTTTTCTGCTTTAGTGGTTCCTCTTTCTCTTCCTACCTCCATAAGATAAATGTTCCTCAAGGTTGCATCCTCTTCTCACTTCTGAGAGGGAAGCCTCTCATGGCTTCATCCAGCAAACAGATCACTCTCAAATTTATATCTTCATCCTTGACGTCTCTCCAATTCAAGATTCACATCTCCAAGTCTTTATAGATCCTATGTGTTCCAGAGACAGCTAAAATGTAACCTGTCTAAAATCTGTACTTCCTTCTACTTCTGTCAGTGGCACCATCATTCGGATATCCTGCATCTTATGTTCAAAACTGAAGCTATTTTTCACTCTTTCCCATCATTTTTCATATCCAATCAGTTGTCAGATCCTGTTGATTCCACCTCTAGAGTATCTTTTACAATATTCTTTCCTCTTTAACTATAATACCACTGCCCTAGTGATTGCCTTCACTACCACCTCTCTAAACCTACTGCAATAGTCTGCTGACAGATATTCCCCCTTCACCAGCCTTCTTCTTCCCTCTTCTACTCTATCCTTTATACCCCTTCCAGAATAATTTTTCTGATGCATAGATCTTACCAAGTCTCTCATCTGCTCAAAACCTTTTGACAGATCCCTACTTAAATTCTAAGTGGTTTTTCTTCGTGTTACTGTAGGTGCCATCTTAGTTCAGGTTCAATATTGGACAAAATGAGGCACTTGTGACTTTCTGAAATAAGGAAATGTACCTTGCTCTAACACAGCAAGGGTACAGTGCATGGCATGGAGCTTCTCTGGATGAGTTCTGCCTCATCCCCAGCTGGAAACACTTCTGATCAGTTAGTCATCAGGGTCTGGTGACTCATACAGTCTCAGGCACCCATCAGTTCTGAGAGATCTTGACTATATGAGCTTGGGACCTTCTGTGCCCTTAAACCATGACGCTGCATCAGGGAAGCTCGGGCCATTCAGACTGTATGAGAGAAGGCTATGTTAGGGGGGGTCAGGGAAGCTGCATCAGGAAACCAATGGTCCTATAGCACTTGGCATTGAAAGTCCCCCACCATTCAGCACCATCCTTTCTTTCTAAGATCACCTTATAATTCCTCAGCAATACTTAATTTTCCAGGCAAACTAGGCTATTTTGGTTTCCCAGTAAGTACATGACCTATACTTCTATTCCTTTATTAACACTACTCCTTATACCTGGAATGTCATCACTCCCCTACTCCCTAACTTTCTGCCTCTTTAAATGCTACCCACTGTTTAAAGTCCAAATGAAATGCCATCCCTTACATAAAACCTTTCCTGATCCTTCAGTCAATAATGGTCTTAGTCCCCTTAGACAATATAGAATACTTTGTTCACACCTCTTCTCATGAATTTTTGTGTTATTTTGTATCATATTTATATACATATATATTATATGCATGTATATTATATGTATTATATATTATATGCATGTATATTATAAATATATATGCATGTATATATATTATTATATATATATCCATATGTAACTCCTAAACTGTATAAACTCTACAACAACAAATTGTCTTTTAAAAAAGGAAGGAAAAACAGTTCAGTAGCCATTTGACAGCATAGGCAATATTCCATACCCATAGCACTGAATCTTTGCCAACAAGGGAAGGAAGTAGGTGCATTTTCTCAAAACTTCTACTGTCTACTAGCAATTTGATGGTACCTGTTTCTTTTGTGCTTATTCTTTCCTGATCTTAGGTGAATAAGTATCCAGGGCCAGAATCAATCAGATTATGACTCTGTGAACTTCGAGGTTCAGATGAACCATAAGGAGTGTCATTAGCAAATGGAGTCAGGAGCAGAGACCACTGGTGGCAGTGAAAACAATAGCTGAGTCCACGGAAGAGCACCCTGCTCGATCCAGCCCAGCAACAGATTAACCCATTTACCCAGAACTGCATGTGCTGCAATGAGTTAGACCAGCTGTGTAAGGGAGCCACTCACTCATTGACACTGCATCCAGAAGTGAACTTGGCAGAAACTTGGTAGGGGAGAAAAAGTATCTCAGGATGAGAAGTGTCAAGGTACCTCTCAGTCACACATGTCCCCTGTCTATATGCTTCAAATTTAAATCTACTCTCCTCTGGGGAAAATGAGCCCTTGAAATGAGGGGGAAAAGATGTTTTCAAACTTCCATCCTTGCTATACCTTCTCAGTAAATATTCTTCTATAAAAACTAACTGATTTCAACTAGTTAATTAATATAGAGGGGAGCACTCCAGATGGGGGCTTATGAGCAGCACTGTTAGAAATCCCAACTCCTCAGGGTTACCCCTATAGCCATGAGGGGAGCAGTAGTCAGCTCCAATAAGCTCCAATCTGTCAGCCCAAGTGGGGAGGTAATATATATTTATTAAATCCCTACTATGTGCCAGGCATTATGTTATGCACTTTGCAAATATTAACTCAGTGGGTATTGAAAGAATAAACCCCGAGTGGGGTACTATACTTGGCAATTGATTAAATGTTAGATGTGAGGAAGAGGGAAGGATCAAGGAGGATGAACCTAAGCTGGTAGGGCCCTTGACAGAAAAAGGGAAGTTTGAAGGAGGTGTGAATTTTGGGAAAGATGAGTTTTATATTTTGCACATGCTGAATTTGACAGGCTGATAAAACATCTAGGTAGAGATGTTAGTGTGGTACAAAAGAAAGAGCAGTGACTTTGGAGTCAAACAACCTGGCTTCAAATCTCACCTCTGTCACTTACTACTCACTGCTTTGGGTAAGTCTCCACCTCCCCAGACCTTAGTTTCCTCAGATGGAAAATGAAGGGGTTAGATTAAACAATTTCTGAGGTACTTTCCATGTCAAGATCTATAATTCTGTTCTCAAAAGTTAAGCTCACCTCTCTTTCTAGGAAACCCCTTTGCCTCAGCACCTTCAGGAGATAATTTGACTTCTCAGTCAAATGCATCTTTTCCATCCTCTCTTCCTTAGGTTTCTGCCAGGATCAGTACCTAGAAGGAAATGCCTGAGCAAACTTCCAATTTAAACCCACTCTCTTCTGGGGAGATGGAGCTTCTGAAATGAGGAGGAGGGGGTGTTTGCAAACTTTTGTCCCTGCTATACCTTCTTAGTAAATATTCTTTTGTAAAACCTAACTGATGCCAGCTATTTAATTGATATTGGGGGAGGGGAATTATACCAAATGGGGACTCATCAATAGCAGTGTTAAAAATCACGATTGCTCTTTCCATCACTCTCCTAATTCCCTCTTTTTTCCTCTACCTCTAGAATCCTGGTGGATAACTAGGCTTAAATTGGGAGGAGTAGGGAGAAAGAGAAGGAAGAGTTTTAGTTTGCTGAGCTGATGACACTGGAAAACAAACCCCCACCCCTGTCATGCCCATCCTGCCTCCCACAGGGCAGATTATAGGTAGTATCACACCAGAGTATTCCACATATTCTAAGTAACCTTCCTTCTTGCCAATGTCCAATAGAGAGCCAAAGGAAACAATGAAAAAAATAAAGTCTGTTATGATAGCCCCTTATAGTAACAAAAGACTTCACAGAAAGTTGTGAAGTGTGGCCAAGAAGTCACACTGTGCCCAGGCATCTCTGTGCATGTGTGTATTTTTTTCTGGTCTATCTTAGCTGTAAACTAGACACTCTAGACTCTTCCACATCCTGATTCTGCCCATTAACCTATCAAAGTTCCTAAAAGCTTTCAAATGATCTAGAAACAAAAGTGTATCTTCTTCCTCTGTGTTGGGGTAAGAGAAAAGCAATAAATCTTATAGTGAAGATAACTATGGGAAACATAACATCCAAACTCAGCAACAATGAAAGAATGCCAGATAAAGCAAAGAAGCAATAAAATCAAAGAGGTATACCAGGTGCTCCTCCACTCAATTTAAGACAAGACATACAAGAAGATGGCTTAAACCTGTAGGATTTGGTCAGAGGCACTGAAACCACCTGGACCTTACTCAGTCCCTACTCGTAAGAGAAACAGCACAGAACAAAGCTAATTTTCATAGGCAACTGTGACTCATGGAGATCTAAAGTCAGCAAGATCTTCCTTATGACTGGGACCTGTTTGGGCCATGACACAGGACAAAGCCAACTCTCTGTAGAATACTTGGCAAGGATACTGGGACAGGGCAGAGGTCACCTCACAGACAGACCATGAGGAGATGGAGACAGAAGTCAGGGATTAAGGGAGAGGATAAGACTTGGTTCTAACTCAGGGTGTACCTCCCCATCCCTAGTCATGTGTGTGGAAAAAGGCAGGGATGAGGAAAAAAGGAGATGCCTTTCATAACCATGAATAGGAGATTTTATGTGATCAAATATGTGATAGAAAGGAGAATAGGAAATGAAACAGGCAATTTTCATTTACACAAGGTTTTGCACAGACACACACAAATGTAGTTAAAATAAGAAGAAAACAAATGGAGGGAAAATGTTTGCAGCACATTTCTCTGATATCTGCAAGATATATAGAGAACTGATGCAAATATGCATGTACAAAATATTCTCCAACAGATAAATGGTCAAAGGATAGGAACAGACATCTCAAAAGAATAAAAGCAAATGTGTGCCCCCTTGAATCCAGCAAAGCTGAAAGTTGGAAGAGGCAAAAAGCAGAAACATTGAAATGTAAAGGGGAAACCCCTTTCAAGTATGAGTGAAACATTCCATACCTAAAAAGTTATGAGACTCAACTATGAAAAGGCCAGCAGAAATAATGCAGACCACCTCTCTATACCTTTGTCCCCAGGTACTTATCTATCTAAAATTCAGAGGAAATCTAGGAAGAGTATTTGGAGTAATCTTAAGTAAAGGTGAAGTCTTTTACTGAGGGAAGCCCCTTCTTAACCAGGAAGAATTGTCAAACAAGAGAGACTAGATTTCTCCCACTTCCTGCCTAGAGGGGACAAACTTGGAGGCCCTATGAGAATATTAAAAAAAAGTTCGCCAATCTAAGCTAAAGGTAACATTGCTCTTGCTAAAAATAAAAAAAAAAGTATTATAATACCTAGCTGAGCCAAAACCTTGAAGTGGCGAAGACTGAAGTTGTTCATCAAAGAGAACCCAACCAGCAGTGATGCTATACCCTACAAAGAGCCCAGCAGCTAGGCTAAGCAATTGGCCATGCCCAGTAAAGAGACAGCTCAGCAGAAGAGCAATTTCACACAGTCCAGCAGTGATCTGTCCCAGCTGGCTATGATGCCCCACCCTACAAGGAGTGAACCCAGCTGAACTATCCACTAGGCAGAGATGCTGTGCCCTGCAAGGAACCAGCCCAGTCTAGCAGTGAAGTGACTCATACATCACTGATACCAATACCCCACCCCACAATGAACTTCTTCATGAGGAATCTCTGGAGAAATAAAGGGCAGTGAGGCCCTGATGGTTCAGAATAGTGAATTGCCAGTGCCAAAGGTAACTGGGGAGAGAACCCAGAGAGGCTGCTACCCAAACTAGCAACAAGTATATGAAAAGGGTTCAAATTATGAATAAGACAAATAGCAAATTAAAGTAATTCTGAAATTCCAGCTCACATTTATCAGACTGGCAAAGATGACAAAAAACCAAAAGTGACATTTTGGATGGGATGTGAGAGAACAGGTGCACTAATGCATTGTTGGTTTCATCCAGCCATTCTGGAAAGCAATTTGAAACTACACTCTAAAAATTACTGAACTTATAACCAATACGCCATGACTAGGGATACATATCAAAGAGATCAAAGAAAGAAAGAAAGAATCCATAGGTATGAGAACATTCATAATAGTGTTTTTTGTTGTAGCAAAAAAACTGGAAACAGGAGTGCCCATCAGCTGGGGAAATGGCTGAACAAACTATGGCATATAAATGTAATAGAATACTATACATAAGTGAGAAGTGCTGAAATGGATGAATTCAGAGAAACCAGGGAAGACGCTGTGAACCCTTGAAGAGTAAAATGAGTAGAACAAGGAGAATAATTTATACAAGGACTACAGAGTAAGACTTCAGAACTGGGATCAATGTAACGGCAAACTGTAATTTTGGAGGAAAGAAGCTGAAATGTAGTTCTCATATCTTGCTAGAGAAATAATGAACTGAGAGTGTAGAATGAAGCATTTTTTTCAGTCATGGGCAACAGGAGAATTTATTTTGCTTGATTAGGCTTGTTAATTATAAGGCAAGAGGGTTTTTGGGTGTTTTTTACTGTTGGGGAAAAAACAGCAGTAGAGAATGTTGTAGTGATAGTGATGCAAAAAACAGCAAAAGCATCAATTAAGAATTTTTTTTAAACACAGAAATCAAAATAACCCTGACTCACACTCAATAAACTGGCAAAGATGACAAAAGATAGGAATAGACAATAGTAGCGGAGCTAGGGAAAGACAGATATATAGATGGTGAAACTGTTCATTGGTTTTCACTCATTCTGAAAAATTTTTGGAATTATGCAAATAAGGTGATTAAACTCTCTATATTTCTTGACCTAGAGAATCCACTGCTAGGCATATATTTCCAGAGTTTAGCACAGTGCCTGGCACCTAGTAGTTGCTTAATATTTAATAAATATTTACTGAATTCAATTGAATTTCAAGGAAGTCACTGATAAAAAGAAAGGTTCCATACACACAATAATATTCATAGCATGATTTTTCATGGGAGCAAAGAACTGAAAACAAAGTGGAAGTTCATTAACTGGGGAACAGCTAACAAATTGAAGTGCATGAATATAATGGAACAAAATTGTACAGTAAGAAGTGACAGGCATTATGAATATAGAGAAGTCTTGGATGAGTTACCTGAACTATTATAAAGTGAAGTAATCAGAACCAGGAAAACGATATATAATGGCCAATAGAACCCCATTCTCAAAGCCTGCAGAATGTCTCTGCTTGTTACCAGTCCAAGTGGAAGAGGCTTGGGAGACTTCCAGATGGTCATTATGAGCTATCTTCATCCAGTAAAATAGGACAAAGACTGATTTGCCTGCCAATATTTGTATCCTCAGCATTTGCAGAGTATCTGACACATAGTAAGGGCTTTAGAAATGTTCATTCACTGTATTGAAAGGTAATATAAATTATAAGGAGATATCCAAAGGTTCATACAAATAAAGATTCCAAAATAAAAAGAAAAAAAATTATAGAAACAAATGAAAAGAAAGGATTAGTTCTCCCAGATTCTGTACCTAGGATCATAGACTTAGAGCTGGAAGGGACTTCAGAGGTCATTGGGTCCAACTCATTCATTTTACAGAAGTTAAATGACTTGCTCAAAGTCACTTAGGTGCCAAGTATTTAACTCTGGGGTTTGACTCTAGGTCCTCTGATATTAGAGGACCAGACTTTTAACATTGCTTTCAATTATACCGCAAAATAATCTTTCTCAGAAATACAAAGTTTTAATATAAATGGAAACAACAACCACAAAAAAGTACATGTAATGTAACTGTAGTAAACAAGCTTGGTTACAGAGAAGACTTGAGCAAATACAACTTTCCTTTCTTCTTTGTAGAGGGACCACATGTGTGGAATATTTCATATACCATCTGGCACAGTTGTAGTATTGACTGACTTTGCTGGACTGCTTTTATTTTTATGGTTTTAAAATTTGTGTTGCAGTGATGATGTGATCTAATGTTCAGCGCTGTTTAAGTACTCCTATTTGCTTTGCTCACTGTAACACTGACTCATTGACTAGATGAGATTTCCTAGTATATACACCCCTCTGTTCTGGGAAATTATATCAAAGGATCTCCAATATTCGGTCTCTCTTCCCTACTACTTCTCTCTCATTCTCTCTCCCACATGTGTATATATACACACACATACAGAACAGCCTATATATGTATATATAATATACATTTTTGCGTGTGTATGTATATATGTACATATGTACGCATGTATGTGTGCATGTATATAGCTCTGAGCCCCAGTCTCTGGGGTTGTTTCTACCCTCAACTGTTTTCTTTCAACTGCATTTTCAATAAATATATCCAAACAAGAAAAAGCTTGTGGTTAATACTGTTTATAAAGACAAAGTAAATGTTTAAAATTAAGAAAGCTAAATCAGACTTTGCCCAGGCTCAAAGGGAAAGATTTCAGGCTTCCATAAAAGAGCCTAGAGAATAAAAGAGATACAGACTTACTTCCCTAGGGTCTTTAGGAGGGGGTAGGAGGTAGGTTTCAGCAACACAGCATCTGTCCAATACTCATGCCCCATAGGTCCTACAGTCTTGGTTCAATAGTTCCTGGCCTCTTTCTTTGTGATGAATTCCTCTGTCCTCCCTTTCACTCTCCTGGTTCCCTGTGGAGCTTCTCTTAGACTTTCCTACAGGTTCCTGAATCTTCTATGTGTTTCGTCAGAAGCTAGGTTCCTCAGTCCAGAACTGGCTGAACTGACTTGTAAAGGTTCCGTGGGGGTTACCTGATGATTGAGATAATATATGTAAAGGACTTTGCAAATCTTAGAGTGCCTTATAAATGTTAGCTATTAAAATTATTACTATCCTTGTTTATTCTGTATTCTCTTTGTAATTTATTCGAGGAACTTGTTCTCGTCTCATAAAGATTAAATGGGATTTTTGCCCTCGTATTGGCTTCTTCTCTCTAATTAGATCCCAGGCTTTCAAAGATCAGCTCCCTTACATTTGTTATAAAGGACAGTTCCTTAGGTGGAGGGGAAGTGAGATGGATATATTCACAAATGAAAAAGACATCAATAAAATTTAAAATAAAAAATGGGTATAATAGAAAATTATTGTAGAACAAAACAACAAAATAAATACCAATATTTCATTTTATTTTTATTAACCAATTTCATAATAAATATACTTGAACATACACCTTTTACTAATAACTCATTAATAATTCACTCTATAGTCTTTCTAATCTCTATGACTATATATTCCTATCTGTACAAACATCAATATTAAAAGAATTATTTTTTGATAAAGAATCTGCCAAAGATTTTTATTAACTAGCCCCAAATTGGCCTAGAAAAACTACATATTCTGCACAGAACACAAAGTAGCACCAAATAAATCAAAATAGACATAAAATTTCAATATAAATGTCAAAAATATGACTAAAAATTGAAGAAGGTGACAACTTTGGACCAAATATTTATAAGAATATACAAGAAATGATAGAAGATATCATTTTCCTATATGACACAATTTTTTTAAGTTGTTGCCAAAAAAGAGAAAACTATGAGGGCTTTGTGAAGCAACAAAATTATAAGATAATTCAATCATGAAAATTTATTTTAAAACTATAAAGCAAAAACATCTCATGAACTAAATATAAAACAAAATGAAAAGGTAGAAAGAATATATTTAATATAAAAGAAATTAAGGTAAATTAATGAAAAGGCATTTATACTTGTTTATGCTTGCCATGTGCCAGGCACTGTGCAAGTGTTGGGGATATAAATACAAAAATTCTCCACCCATAAGGAGGTTATATTATATTTAAGGAGAAAAATATATAGTGGAATGATAGCAGGGAGGGGTATTCTGGACTGAGAAATCAGAAAATGGGGGAAGGAAGAAAGGGGGAAGAAGGGTACTTTGTCTTTGGTTGGGCAGGAAGATGGACTGACTATAACATGGTATAAAATATAAATTAATATTTATACATATACAAATAAAACTTAGGTGCCTTTTTTTAAGGGCCTTGGTATTCTCATCTGTTAAATAAGATATTCCCTAAGATTCTTCTAACCTTCACTATCATTATACATCAATACACAAAGAAGTTATGAAAAAAATTTTGATAATAAAAACTGGGGACAATGTTGTGACCAAGCAGAAACTTTGTTTTGTAATAGACATGTTAAGTCATAGAAACATTTTGGAAAAGTAATATGGATCTACATAACAAAAATGACAACAACATTCATCTATCCTTTTCTCTCCAAAAATTTTTTATGGGAATTACATATAATGAAATTCAAGAAAAAAATTAAAAACATGTAATTTTAAGATGCTGTTTGCAGCAAACATTAACAAGCAAGCCATAAATATTGATTAAGATCTACTATATGTGAAGCACTACCCTAAGGGCTTAGGATATTATTATAGGAGTGAAATAGTCCCTATCCTCAACAAGCTTAATGTGCTAGTAGGGGAAACAACAGGTAGAATATACAAAATGGATACAGGTAGTTTTATGAGATTGCTCTCTAGCAGCAGGGTGTATCAGGAAAGGTTCCATGAAAAAACCTTTGGCATTTGAGTTAAGTGCTGAAGGAAATCAGGGCTTCCAAGAAGTAGGGGAGAAAGAGTACACGTCAGGGATGGGGGCCAGTGGGCAAGTGTGGCTGGGACTCAATTTAAGGAGATGAGTAAGGTATCAAACTGGAAAGGGAAGAAAAGAGCCAAGTTATGAAGAACTTTAAATGCCTAACAAGCTAATATTTGATCATAGATGCAATAGGGAGCAACACATGGAAAGTAAACTCATCTCCACAAACTCTACAATTCTGATCCTCTCGAGCCTGAAAACAGGATTCACAAGTCATAGGAACTCGAAAAAGGACCTCAGAAATGATCTAGCCCAATCCTCCCATTTTACAGAGGAAGACATCAAGGTCCATTGAGTTTAAGTGACTTATTCATAGGCCTAAGCAAGAGAAACCAGATTCATATTCAGGTTCTCTGACTCAAAATCATTGCTCTATACTATGATTTATCATAATTTTATGTAAATTTTCTTCCTTTCAATTTTTAATACATAATTTTAAAAAACATAAACTACAATTTTTTTCATTTTAATAGTAATTTATTCTAAACTATGTTGTTAAGTGAAGTATCATATACACTTAAATATATTTCTGATTAGATGATGGATACTGACCTTCATTTTGAAACTTAAAGTACCTGTGTAGGAAGTCAATGACCACATAACTAGCTTTCTTCCTATGATATATCCATTGGTTTTGTTTCCAGTCCAAAGTTACACCTTCATTGTGTCATCTCTTCTATATACACTCAATACTCAATGGTGGGAATGTAACAAGAATTATATTTTGGGAGCACAGAAGACAAGCTATAAGGAAATGTTAAATAAAAGGGAAAATGGGAGAGGTCATATCAGGTGACCATTAAGGAGATGATTTTCAGCTGCAAAATTTTATGATCCAAGTCCCAGTGTAGTTTCATTTTAAAAGACCTAAGTCATCCAAGAGGCATTGAATGAAATCCTAAACCTGAACTTTTAGTTTCTTAAGGTAAACACTAGTGAAGCCTATAACTATTAGTCATATATCTAGAAGGGACCTCAGAGATATCTACTCCAACTAACCCCCAGATTTCAGAAATGAGGAAATAGAAGCCTAAAAGGCTTAAGTCAGAATTGTCAAACCCAAAGCCTCCTAGTGTAGCCTGAACTAGATTAAAATATAATTGGGAAATATTTAATAAAATAAGTAAAAATACAATAAAACATAGATAATATCAATATGTGGCTTTCCAAGTCAATATACACTTGCAGGGAACCTGGTTTAGTGGCACTCATTTTCATTTGAGTTTGATACTGCTGGTTTAAGTGACAAAGGTAAAGTCTAGCTTGATGTTAGTCAGAATAAGACTTCTGTCAAGAGAAGCAATGAGTACTCACTCCTAGTAGACTAACAAATAATTCAACAGTCACACCTCTGATAATAACTAAAGGGGATCATGACATACCCAGAGGAGATAGGTCACTGAACTCTGAATTGTTTATTCTGTTCAATTTTACCAAAACACTGATTTCAAAACTCAATCTACAGAACAAAGAGTGACAAGTAGTTTATGTTTTATAGATTTTTGAATAAACTGTTGAGAAACTTCAAAAAAACCAAACATATGTTGTTTCTTTAGAGATTACCCAGCAATAATTCTCTCTGACTCTGTAACAGAAGCTAACCTGACCTGTGTTCCATTTAAATGGGATCAATTAAGGCTACTGACAGGTTCACCACAGCTGATAGTATGTAAACAATTATGACAACAGCACCTCTATCTACTGCCATTTTCTTTTTTAAAAAGTTTAATTATTAGGACTTGACAAATATGAACATTTCTTATACAAGAAAAAGGAGAATTGGGAGCCACTGGAGTTTATTATTGAGTGTGTGTGTGTATATATATGTGTGTGTGTGTGTGTGTGTGTGTGTGTAAGACCTGCACTTCAGGTAGATCAGTTAAATAGTCCAGATATAAAATGATGAGGGCCTGAGGAGAGTGGTAGCAGGTGCCAGAGGAGAGAAGCGCATATGAGAGAGATGCTACAAAAATTAAAGAGACAGGCCTTGGCAACAAATGGGATATGAGAGTGAGGAGCTGAGTATGACATCTTGATTGTGAGCCTAGGGGCTGGTGGTACCTTCTACAGTAACAGGGAAGTTAGAAGGGGGAGAGTTTGGGGAAAAGATAATGAGTTCAGTTTTGGACAATTTTAAGTTTAAGATACTTATGAGATGCCCAGTTTTAGACACCCAATAGATGGAGATGTGTGACTGGAGGTCAGCAGAGAATTTAGAGCTGGAGAAGGAGATCTGAGAATCAACTGCATAGCCATGCTAATAGATATTGACTAATAATCAATGAAGAAAGCACATGGGGCGGGGAACTCCTAAGTGAAAGGATTGGAAAAATACCTCCTCTCTAATCCTACAGGGCCTCCTGGAACCCTGAGAGTATCTATCTTCTAGGGTCCTGATTTACCAGTGCAAATAAGAGTTGGGAGAGTAAGTCCAAAGTATGGATTACCTATACAAAATAAATACAAAGTAATAATGGAGAGAGGAGAATATTAACAACTAGAAAGAACACTTGGAGAATGTGGCATTTGAGCTGAAAGAAGCTAGGAATTCTCAGAGGTGGAGGTGAGAAAGTAGTACATTTCAGACACAAGGGATGATAACTTGAATAGAAGCTCAGAGGTCAAGAGAATGTTGTGTATGGGAAACAGCATGTAAGCCAGTTTGGGTGAAATGGACAACTTATGAAAAGGAGTAATGTATGATAAACCTGGAAAGGTAGACTGGAATGAGAATGTGAAGGGCTTTAATCTAAAAAGAGATATAGTAAGAGGAAGCCTAGTGTATCAGATACAGCCTTACACTTGGAGTCAAGAATACCTGGGCTCAAATCCTGCCAGCCTGGGCAGTTCCCCTACCTCCTTTGGGCCTGTTTCTTCATCGATAAAATGAGGGGGATGGACTCAGTGACCTTTAAAGTCCCTTCCAGCTCTAAATCTAGGTACCTATTTTCTTTTCAGCAATAGGAAGTCACTTGTTGGACATCTCCTGGGTGAATATCCTATAGGCACCTCAAAATTAACACTTCCAAAAGAGAATTTATCTTTCACACAGACACCCTCCTCTCAAGCTTCTCCTGACTTCTCTTTGTCAAAGGGCATCATTACCCTTCCAAGTCATACAGACTCAAAACCCTGGGAGTTATCCTTGACCCTCCCCTCTTTCTCAACATCCATATCCAATAACTTGCCAAGTCTTGTCAATTTTACCTCTATAAAATCTGTCCTATCCAGTTCCTTCTCTCTGCACACCTAGGTCAAGTCTCTCAAATGGGTTATTAAAAGTGCCTCTTAATTAGATTTCTAGTTTCCAGTCTCTCTCCTTTCATCTTCCATATAAGTTGGACTACATCCCTCATGCTATTCAATGACTAAATACCTATTATCTAATATAATAATAACAAGCTTTTATGTAGCACTTTAAGATTTGCAAAGTTATATATACATATATATATATATATATATAAAAGCTTTGCACAGTGTTTAATAAAATGACTTGTTAATCCATATCATCTCATTTGATCCTCACGATAATCTTTTGATGGTACGTACTGTTATTATCCCCACTTAACCTATGAGGAAACTAAGGCCCAGAGAGATAGAATGACCTACCCAGGGTCACACGCCTAGTATCTGAGTCAGGATTTGAACTCAGAATTTTCTGACTCTAAGTCCAGTCCTAGAGACACTATGCCCCACCAGCTTGATTTTATCTTTTTAGGCTCACTGAGTATAACCCTCCTTCACTCACCCTTTATTCCAGTCAAACAGTCAAACCCCAAGTCAACATTTTGTCTTCTACCTCAGTATTTTTATATAGACTGAGTCTCATGGCAAGAATGAACCTTCTTACTTCTGTTTTTTAGAATCACTTGTTGCTTTCAAAGCTCAACTAATGGACCACTTGGTATGGCAAACCTTTACTGTTCCTAGTTGTTAAGAATTCTTTCTACTCAAACTGTCATTTATACACACACACACACACACACACACACACACACACACACACACCCCTTTTCATGTGTTTTATCTCCTTCCCTTTCCAAGTAGAATGTAAAACCTCTGAGGACAAGGGCACTTCATCTTCTCTGCATTCCCCAGTACCTTGCACGTGGCAGGTAAATGAATGCTTATAGGATTAGATGAACAGACAGTATGATTTTTTTTATTTTGCCTATGAACTGTAACTAAAAATATTTCTATTATTTTTAAACAGAGAAAAGTTATGCTCATAAGGACAAAAAGATAAGGAGAGGATGTAAGGAGCAGCTACTTAAACTCTCAGTCTTACTATCGCTAATGAGGAAAATACATACATTGCTTACCTCACAAGGCTGGCATCGGGAAAGCTCCTTATAAAATGAAAAGTGCCATACAAATTTAACTTGTTACTATCATGAAAGAAAGGCAATAAAGTTCAAAGTGAATCCAGAGGATTCTGGGAGGGAAAATATAGCATTTCATGTTGGAAGGGATTTCAGAGGCCATCTAGTTCAACTTATACCTGAACAAGAATGCCTTCTGTAACATATGTGACAAGAAAATCTAGCCTTTGCCGGTACCTCCTTCCATCATTCTTTGGATATTATTTTAAAAGGAAAATAGTGAAACTTTATCTACTTACACAAAATTATATAATTAAATCATATGTAAATTATATATAAATTATATAATCAACTTATATAATCTTCCTTTGGGTTGGTAATATCCCAGTTCATTTCTGTATCCCCAATGTCCAGCACAATGTCTTCCTTGCACATAACTGGGGCTTAATAAATATTTGTATATATAAAAAGAAGAGCAATCTCCCAACAATTGGTCAAATGACATGAATAAGCAGATTTCAAAAAAGAAGGCAAGCTATTAACAACCATATGAAAAAATGCTCCAAGTCACTAATAATATAAGATATGCAAAGTAAAACAATTCTGAGGCTCCACTTTACATCGATTAAATTGGTAAAGATGACAAAAAGGAAAAAAGGTAATTGTTAGAGGGACTTGGGAGCACTGTTATTGGAGCTACAAATCAGTTCAGCCATTCTTGAAAGCAATTTGGAAACACATCCAAAAAGTTACTAAAGTCTTCATACCCTTTGACCCAGTGACTAGGCAAGAGATAAAAGAAGGAAGTCTCATATGTACAAAAATATGCATGGTAGTACTTTTTTGATGTAAAAAAAGACCTAGAAAACAGTGGAGGAGGCGTCAGTTAGGAAATGGTTAAACAAATTATGCTATATTAATGTAATGGGATATTATGGTACAAGAAATTACTAAAAGGATGGACTTAGACAAACCTAGGAAGACTTATAGAACTCAATATAGAAGAAAGTGAGCAGAACCAGGAAAACAGTTAGGAAAGATATTCTCCAAGACTGTCTCTCTAAGGAGAGAAGTAGCAATTGTTATATGACTACAACATGGTAAGGGAAAACAACTTTGAAAAACTTAAGAACTATGATTAATGCAACGAATAACCACAACTTCAGAAAATTAACGTTTCTCATCTTGTGACAGAAATGCTGGACTAGAACGTGCAGAACAGGACATCCATTTTCAGACATACTTATTTGCTACAAGGGAAGGCTTTTTGGAGGTTGGGGGGAAGATAGTGATTCCAGTAAAAGAGGGAACAGATGATTTGAAACAATGTAATAACACTTAGAAGAAAGCATATGAGGAAGTTCAGAAAGCAACAAAAACAGAAATTTTGAAATTAGTTTATTATAAGCTTAAAAGACAAACTGTATCTAATGTAGATCCACAGTGTCATATATAAACCTTTTCCTTTCTTTGAATATAGAAATGACCATTTTTGTTGACATGTGTCAAATTGATAATAAAAAAGAAAAAAACTTTTAGGAGCTTGCTAAATTTAATTAACATACCACTTCAGAGCTCTCTTTACACCGTATCTTAACTCTGGCCATTTTTACTGACTCTCTTCCCTGCCTGGAATACTCTCCCTCCTCACTTCTGCCTCCTGGCTTCCTCCAAGTCTCAGCAGAAATCCTACCTTTTAAAGAAATCCTTTTCTGATTCCCCTTAATACTAGTGCCTTTCCTCTGTTATTTCTAATTTTTCATATATGTACTATATATATACATATATACCCACCCATCTATCTGCATATATGCATAGGTATATATGTATATATACATATATGTGTGTATATATGCACACACATGTATACATATACAGAGAAAGAGAGCTTGTTTTTACATCATTGTTTACATGTCTTCCCCAAAGGAATATAAACTCCTGGAAAGCAGGGTCTGAATTTAACTTTTCCTTGTATCTTCAGCCGTTAGCACAGTGTCTACAAACCCTAGTACAATATGTGCTACCAAGCATGTAGAAGGTGCTTAATAAATATTCATTGACTGATTTGACCTCTCTTGGACTCAATGCCATGTCTATAAAATGAAAGAGTTGAACTATGTGACCTTTAAGGACCCTTGTAACTCTAATCCTGACTCTCTCTCTGCAGATCATCTATGAGACTGAAACCAAAATGGGTACTATAGAAGCCACAAAAAGAATGAAAGGAGATGGGCTAATCCCAGCTCTCTATTTGGTATGGTTTTATTTGAACTATTCTTACTAATTAGGTTCTAAATTCGGTTGTTGCTACACTGCCAAAGGACATTAAATCCTGTAAGCACCCTCTAAATTCCTTGCTTTGGAACATTATCACTGCCCACTCTAGTTGCATCTCTGAAGAAGAAGAGAGGAAATTCTCCAAAGCGGTGCAGTTATCAACTTAAGGATGGGGAGATAAAGAGAGGATGTAAGGGATAGTTACTTAACCGCTCAGTCTCTCTATTGGTAAAATGAGGATAAGACATGCATAGCTTACCGCACAGGACTATCACATGGAAAGCTCTCTGTAAATTTAAAAGTGAGTTTTATTATGGTAGAAAGGCGATGGAGAGGAGTTAAAAAAAAAAAAAAGGAATGGAGTCGGGAGTCAGAAAGTAAAAACATTTATTAAGGGCTTTTGATGTGCCAAGCCCAACACTAAGTGCTGGTAACACAGAAAGAAAGGCAAGAGGGTCGTTCTGACCTCAAGCAGCTCACATTCTGGTAGGGGAGGGTCTTGGAGGGGGTTGTGTGTATCGGAATTTTCAGCTTCGAATAAGATGGGGAAATCTTCCGGCAAGGCAGATAGATGCAGATGCTTTGTTCCAAATGTATTATAGTACATGTGCCATCTACGGGATAGCGCTATTTCCGCTGATAAAATCTTACGTTTCCGAAGTTGTTCCATCTGACAAACTCCAATTTCCAATTTGATTTCAAATTCTGCCTTTATCATTATTTGATCTATAATTTAACACCATTGATAAGATCACTTGTTTCTGAAGTGGACACACCTGACAACTCCAGGGAACTAAGCTAAAATATCGCTTTTGTCACCGTTTGGTTTATCACTGTCATTTTCATCGATAAAATCGTTTGTTCTGAAGTGGACGCACCTGACAAACTCCAAGGACCTGAGCTGGGGTCCTTTTTGTGAAATTCTAATTTTTTATGAAGCTCTTTAACTCTGCTACAAAAATCTCCAGTAACAAACTTACTGCTACGGCACTCGACGACGCCTACGGGGAGGTCGCTGGTCTGGCCCGGTCTGTGAAGTTTAGGAGCCGGGCTAGCTGGGCTCGGGCTCTGTGCTGGCGTGAGGGAGCCTAGACCTCGGGCGGAGGGGCAGGGCGGAGCTCCGCGGGGGCCGAGGCCTTCCCCTCCTGCCCCTCCCAAGGACCCACGGCTCCGCCTCTGCCCCTCCGTCTACATCCACCGGCCTGGAGCGCGGGCCCTAAGAGTCCGGCCGGAACTCCAGGGCTTCTGCACCGCCTTCCCACCATTGCTACTGCGCAGGCCCCAACCCCGAGCCCACGCTTCCCTGACGCGCCTGCGTGGATCCTGACTCCTCCAGGAGATAACAGTGCGGTCCAAATATACCATAGACAGGAAGGGGAAAGAATGGGGGGAGAGGGAGGAGAGGAAGGGAGAAAAGAGGCCGACACATGCGCAGTGAGTCTCCTTGCGTCTATTCCCCGGCCTCCCGAATTCTCGAGGCTGGATCGCTTGGAGTAGAGGGCAGCTGGAGGGGGCGGATGCGCTCGGCGCATGCGCCTGGCGAGCAGCTGGCCTGCAGCCCCGCGGGCGGTGGCTCGGATCGACCAAGAACGCAGGGATGCCACGGGAGATCATCACCTTGCAGCTGGGCCAGTGCGGCAACCAGAGTGAGAGCCAGGCTCCTTCCTTCGCCGGCCCGTTCTGAAATCGGCCTCAGTCCTTGGGAGCCTCCTAGGCAGCATCCATCCGTGGTCTCGATCCTATCTGCCTCCCCCTCTCTCGACCCAAGAATCCCGAGTCCGAATCCCCGGGGGGATCCCTTCCGCCTGCAGCTGGGTGCCTTGTCTCCCTGCCCCCAGAGTGTGGCTGGTCCTCGTAGGACCCAAATGCCCTGTTCACCAGCCTCGGGACTGTAACTGGTCCCATCAAGACCCAGCATCCCATTTCAGCCCTGGTGGGGGCCAGGGGGAGGGAGGAGTAAGTGACTGGTCACAGGGGTCCTATTTCAAAGGTGGGATTGGCCCGTTCAGGAGATATTGGTCTTCTGTCATACCCACAGTTGGGTTCGAATTCTGGAAACAGCTCTGCGCTGAGCATGGCATCAGCCCAGAAGGAATCGTGGAGGAATTTGCTACTGAAGGCACTGACCGAAAGGATGTCTTTTTCTATCAGGTGCCCTGCCAAGTGCACTGGGACAGAGAACTGGGCACCTAGTGGGCATAGGGGCATAAGATGGGAAAGGGGAAAGGACAGCATCTGGCTAGAGGGAAGCAAAGTGCTTGCCTTTTAGGTGAACAAGAGGTTCAGAGTAGCTGGCATAGAACAGAAAAGGGTCACAGCTGTAAGGGAATTGAAAGGATAGAGTTTATGCAGATCCTGGATGATGGGGGTCTCTTTTGTCTTCTATTTTTCTGTGACAGGCAGATGATGAGCACTACATCCCAAGGGCTGTGCTACTGGACCTGGAACCCCGAGTCATCCACTCCATTCTCAACTCTCCCTATGCCAAACTCTACAATCCTGAAAATATCTATCTGTCTGAACATGGTGGAGGGGCTGGTAACAACTGGGCCAGTGGCTTCTCACAGGTACCTGATGGAGGATCACACATAGGGAAGTTATTACATGGTCATCTCTTCTGGAGCTATTTCATACCCTGTCCCCAGAGCTAGGTGTCCCCTAGTAATACCTCTCTATTTTGGGGGGGGAGGGAAACCAAAGCATTGTTTCTCTGATGGACTTAAAATGCAAATGAAGATTTGGTCAGATCTGTAGACAACAGTACTATAGAAGCACTGTGAGCTCAACAGGAACCAAGTTGGAGTTTTATGCAATAAACTTCTACTTGGGATCAACAGCTCAGGCTTTTGTTACAAGGAATTCAGTTGGTCTGAAGGAAGAACTCTGTGTACTGTGAGGAGAAATTGAAGATGGATATTCTCTGTCCAAAAGCCTTTTGTTTTCTTCGTGTCCCTACAGGGGGAGAAGATTCATGAGGATATCTTTGATATCATAGACCGGGAGGCGGATGGGAGTGACAGCCTAGAGGTAAGGACTCCAGAAGAAACTAATAGAAGCATAACAACATGATATCGCTGGGAGAAATGGACCCCACCCAATAATATCATCTCTTGACTTGCAGGGTCTTTCTTGAGACACTGCCCCCTGAAACTTTCTTGATTCTCCAGACCTTTCCCACACCACTGGTTAGGGTTAGAAACAGGGCCATGTTCCCTCAGGTGCTGATGCTTTGTGGGAAAAACTGTTGCATTTGGGCATGAGACCAAGAAGCTTTGGAAAGGACCATGATTTAGGGGTCCCTTCCGCTTCTTACACAGAAGATGATCATCTCTCCACTCCCTCTCCATCCAGGGTTTTGTACTGTGTCACTCCATTGCTGGTGGGACTGGCTCTGGTTTGGGCTCCTATCTCCTAGAACGACTGAATGACAGGTGAGTATGTGTAGGGGTGCTTCTTATCATTTTCTGGGTGGCTGGGTGGAGAAAGAACCAAACCCCTGGCTCTTTGAATGACCATGGGGGCTGGCACATGCCAGCTTTATCTTGGAATAAAGGGATATCTCTCCCCTTTCCTGGTAAGGGAGTTGAGGTTGGGCTGTGCCTCAGGAATTCCCTGAAGGCAGACTCTCTAGGAAGGGGAGTACTTTCTGAGCACTCCTTTCTGTCCCCTACCTTAACCTTCTCCCTTCTAATACAGCCAGGGAGTGTAGAGATTCTATCTTTATTAACTGTTCTGCACTACTACCTCCCAGATACCCCAAGAAGCTGGTACAGACATACTCAGTATTTCCCAACCAGGATGAGATGAGTGATGTGGTCGTGCAGCCCTATAATTCACTGCTAACCCTCAAGAGACTGACACAGAACGCAGATTGTGTGGTGAGCCTTGGGGGAGAGAAACCAGGGTCCTCCCATCCCTGTACAAAATCAACTGATCCTTTCCACTGAGTCAGTTGTGCCTACCCCTCAGTAGTCACTGAATCAAAAAGTATTTATTGAGTACTCACTGGATGTTTAGCATCTTGGAGAGTCTAGAAACAGGATGGGGCAGAAGTATAAGATTCAATGCCTCCCCTCACACCCTTGCTTATTAAAAGCTTAAAATCTCATGTGGGAAACATAATACAACAATAAAAGGTATATACAAGTATATATCCAATGGATAGAGCACTAGGCCTGCAGTCAGGAAGATTCAACTTTCTGAGTTCAAATCCAGCCTCAGACTCTTACTGGCTGTGTGACCCCTGAGCAAGTCACTTAACCCCATTTGTCTCAGTTTTCTCATCTGCAAAATGAGCTGGAAAAGGAAATGGCAAGCTACTCCACTATCTTTGCCAAGAAAACCCCAAATGGGGTCATGAGAGTGGACACCACTGGAAAAATGACAAAAACTTTTAGTGAGACTTCCCCAACACCACCGTGGAAGAGATCCAAGTGTTTTCTGCCAGTTCTTCAGGCTTTTCCTTTGGTCTCCACCCCTCCTCAGGTGGTTCTGGACAACACAGCCCTGAATCGAATTGCCACAGACAGACTGCACATCCAAAATCCATCCTTCTCCCAGATCAACCAACTGGTGAGCCCTTTCATCCACCCACCCACCCACATAGTTCTGCTTGGTTCCAGTTATTCCATGGGGTCCTTCATAGTCTATGGCCAATGCTACAACTTTCCATTTCTCAGGAAGCTTTGCTTCTGATTTTCTGGACTCTAAAACCATGAACTGCTCCCCCTCCCCTTCAACTGTCTTTGGGGTTGTCTTCCCCATCAAAATGTAAACTCCTTGAAGACAGGGACTGTTTTTCTTTTTGCTTGTTATTTGTATTCAATATACCCTTCCCCCACCTACACACACACTTAGCCCAGTGCCTGGTACCTTGTAAGTGCTTAATCAATTCTTCTTTACCTCCCTCCCTCCCTCCCTCCCTCCCTTCCTTCCTCCCTTCCTTCCTTCCTTCCTTCCTCCCTCCCTTCCTTCTTTCCTTCCTTCTTTTCTATCTATGGCCACAGGTGTCCACTATCATGTCGGCCAGCACCACCACCCTCCGCTACCCTGGCTACATGAATAATGACCTCATCGGCCTCATTGCCTCCCTTATTCCCACACCCAGGCTCCACTTCCTCATGACTGGCTACACCCCCCTCACTACTGACCAATCTGTAAGCAGCTGCCCTTGCTCTTGCCTCCTCCCCTCTTAATCTGACACAGATACCCCCCCCACACACACACACACAGTAGGTCAGGATTATTGCCCAGTAGGCAGAGACTGAGTGGGCTTGATCGCCACTGTTCTCCCAGCTGGGTGTTGTAACCCTGCCTCTGGGAGCAGAACCCAGAGGCTAAGGTCTCAAAGCTTGGAACCAAGTATGTGATTCTCTCTCTCTCTTCTCATCCCTTCTACCTTTTTCCTCCCTGACAGTCAGAAGGGCTGCACTAGAGAGTTTGCCTTTTTCCTTCTAGTTTCTGAGTCTCACACTTGGGCTGAGGAGAACTGAATCTTTGCTCTATGTCAGGCCCTCTGACCTACAGCACCTACTGAAGGTAGCCTAGTCCCAGTAGATGGCTGACCCCTGGATGTCTGAGGTACAGTAGAAAGAGCACTTGGGTTCAAATCTTGCCTCTGCTGTTTAGTGTCTGTGTAACATCAGGCAAGTCTTTTAACTATAGTGGGCCCCAAGTTTTCTTATGTATAAGGTGAAGGTTCCAGCTGTAAATCTATTATCCTACAATACTGTTAGGAGGGAAACTGGCAGTTATTAAGGATCTGTGCTAAGTACTTTATAAATATCTCATTTGATTCTCACAACCCTGGGAGGAAGGTACTATCATTATCCCCATTTTACAGTTGAGAAAACTGATACTTAGAGAAAGGTTAAATGACTTGCCAAGAGTCACTGAGCTAGTAAGTGTCTGAGGCTGAATTTGGACCCAGGTCTTCCTAACTCCAGTTCCAATGCTCTATCCGCTATGATACCTAACTGCCTGTTATCTACTGATACTGTGCCACAGGATGAATTGGAAACATTGGGTTCTGATCGAGTCCACATTCCCAGTCCTGAGGTCTGAGTCTCCTCCCACTACATGTATTATGGAGTGGGCCTTGGGGGAGGGGGTTAGGGCAGGTCACAGGAACTCTTTTTTTGGTATGTAACTTTGTGCAGACTGTACTAGACTCTTCCTGGCCAGCCCCGTGTCTCCCCCTCTGCTCCTAGAATGGTCCCTTATAGCCTCCTCCTTCAGGTAGCCAGTGTGAGGAAGACAACAGTGCTGGATGTGATGCGTCGGCTGCTACAGCCCAAGAATGTGATGGTGTCCACAGGCCGGGATCGCCAGACCAACCATTGCTACATTGCCATCCTCAACATTATCCAGGGAGAGGTAGACCCCACCCAGGTAGGTAATATCCCCCCACCTAAATAACCCCCTCACCCCCCTCCACCTTATACTGCATAGAGTTAAGGGAGAGTTTCAGACCAGCAGTGGAAAGTACCTCCCTCGTACATAGATTCTCCCCCATTTATGCCTTAGGTCCACAAAAGCCTGCAAAGGATCCGGGAACGAAAATTAGCCAACTTTATCCCTTGGGGCCCAGCAAGCATCCAGGTTGCACTATCTCGGAAATCACCCTATCTACCATCTGCCCACCGAGTCAGTGGACTCATGATGGCCAACCACACCAGCATCTCCTCTGTGAGTCTGATCTAGCCCTCTCCCTCTGTCCATACACAGGTTTCTTCCCATGAGTCTGTTTCAAGCTGCTTTTCTCCCCTCTTCTCTCCCCTTCCCCTCCCTAAATGTGTCTGGTACAGCTTCTCAAATTATGGGAGAGGAGAGAACAAGATAACATCAATCCCACCCTAACCAACCTCCCTGACCAAGTCAATGTTGTCTACTTATTTCTCTGTGATCTTTCTTCCACCACTCCCCTTCGCAGCTGTTTGAGAGCACATGCCACCAGTATGATAAACTGAGGAAACGAGAGGCCTTCCTGGAGCAGTTCCGAAAGGAAGACATCTTCAAGGAGAACTTCGATGAGTTGGACACATCAAGAGAGATTGTGCAGCAGCTCATTGATGAGTATCATGCTGCTACCAGACCTGACTACATCTCCTGGGGTACCCAGGAACAGTGACCTCCTGATTGCTCCAAGGATAGCAGCCCTTACATTTCACAGATTTTAATATATGTATTGTGATCTAGTCTCCCTTTGATCCCATCAGAGACCTTGAGCTCCAGCATGAACACATTAGCTTTTTCCATTCACCACATTCTTTCCCCTTAAAGACAAACAGAAAAAACCTAATAGTATGATTATGTAGTCTCTTTCTGTGTTGACCATCTCCAATAAAACTCTAAATGAGAACTATGAGGCGTCCATCCTTGGGCTTTGCAGGAGGGGGTCTTTGGGTCCTGTCTTATCTGTAGTGAATAAGCATTGGGTTTGTATTCAGAAACACTATTTTAATCTAAATTCTGGATGAGGTTGGGCAAGTTTCTCTCCTTTTCTAAGCTTCAGTTTCCTCATGTGTAACAGAACTAGCCTTGACCAAGCCTGGAATTTTTTTCTTTCTAAGAGAGGGAAGCTCCATAGCCATCTAGTTCAACCTTCAAAAAAAAAATCCTCACTAGGATATAAACAACAAATGTTTATCTAGCCTTTGGCAAATGAGGGGAATCCCCTACCTTTTGATATGATCCATTCCACTTTTGGATAGCTAAAATTGTTAGGAAGTTTTATTTTATGTCAAACCTAATTTGCCTTTGCAGTTTCTATCCTTTGCTCCTCTTTGTACCTTTTGAGGTCAAATAGAAGAAACTGAATCCTTCTTTTAGAAGAAAGCCTTTCAAGTACCAAAACTCTCCCTAACTTTCTAGCTTCTTCCTCTCCAGGCTCAGCATCCTCAGAATTTTTTCAATTGATCTTTATGTGTCAAGTCCTCAAGCTTCCCTCTAACTATAAATTCTATAAGCATTGATTCTGTGGGAATAAGGATGTGGACAATGTGGGAGTAAGGGAGAATGATTAAGTAAGAGGCAGCCAGCTGAGCCCACCTCAATTTGATCTTCAAGCTCTAGGTAAGCAAATAGACTGGGGTATCTCCTTCCTTCCAAAAGACTCCTGCTTTGACCTAGCAAGGAATAAGGGAGAAAAGGGACAGGTATGTGGCACAGTGGATAGAGTACCAGGCCTAGAGTGAGGAAGACTAGCCAAGTCTGACCTCAGACACTAACTGCATGACCTTGGGCAAGTCACTTAATTCTGCCTCAGTTTCCTCATCTGTCAGATGAGCTGGAGAAGGAAACAGCAAGCCACTCTAGTATCTTTGCCAAGAAAACCTCAAATGGGGCCATGAAGACTTGAACACAACTGAACAACAAAGGGAGAAAGGCTAACCACATACTAAGCAGATTTCCTGTCATTGATGGGGCTACCCACTGTGTCCTCATCCGTGGCTTAGACCCTCCTTCCCAATCTAGAGTGTTTCGCTTCTGCATGTGGTGTTAGTACCGCCCTGATCTTTCTAATAAGAAGAGATCAGAGGTGCTAGAGATGGACCAGCAGGGATGCTAGTCATGATCACAGGGTGTAGGCAGAGACCAGACACCTGTGCAGGAATTTGAAAGTGTCAATGCTAGTGACTCAGCCTCCCTCCAGCCTCAGGGACGCCAAAATATCGCCCCCACACCACGAGGAGAGGGTAAGAGGAAGTAATTATGAGCTTCTGTTACTGCCCTATTGCTCCACCCACTACCATTGGGAAGCACCTTGGGCTGTCAGGGGTTAAAGTCAGAAGGTCAGGATGGGTGGTGTCCCTGTGGTGTCCAGGCTCCTGGCAAAAGCCCAGAATACGGGGGTTGGAGGTGGAGCCTGATCCCAAGGGAGTAACTGTGGACCACAGCTTAGGCTAAGGTAGTCATGGGCTGCTGACATCACTCTCATAGGAAAAGTTTGTGTAAATAAAGATTTTTTTTCTTTTCTTCTACAAATAAATTAAGAAACATACTAGAAAATTGTCCGTGCCTGTCAAATCCTGGCCCCTGGGTGCAGGGGAAGGAGATGACAGGGGGGCCCTGTCCCTGCAGGGCTAGTGTGTGTGGTAAGGTGAGTCAGTGGTTCTTGAGATCCCAGAGCAGTCCAAAACTGTGGTACTGTGATAGATGTTCATGTGTGAGGAAGCCATGATTCCATCACTGCCTTGAGTGTTGCATCTGTTGATGACCAGAACAGCCAGATTATACTTGGTGGTCATCAAGGCTTGGATTCTGGCTGACAGGGGAGGCTGTGGTTGGCAGCTCTAATGGGGTGACATTATTGCAGGATCTGTCAGGAGTGGGGCTAGCCAGGTAGGCATTCACTAGGTGCACGATCTCTTCTACCTTGAGAAAAATCAAAAAGTAAAGGAAATTAGACATCTAGGTAGGTCATTAACCCCATGTTTTTGTACTCCCATCTCTTGGCTACATTTACATCCCTTTTATCCTTACATTTTCTGTTTACCTGGGGGCTCTGCAGGAGCAGCTGGCTGTCCCCAACCTTTAGTGCCAGAGTGTGTGGACCAGTCAGCTGACAGGCAGCCACATGACCATAGCTGACACTGTGGAAAGGTTCAGTCTCCCCTGGGCGAGATAGGGACATGGTCTTGGCCCCCACACCAAGGCAGAGCTGCTGTGGGACACCACCCCCAGTCTCCTGGTGGACAAAAGAAGGAATTAAAGTCAAGGAAGAGGGAAATTCTTCAGCATCGGAGAGAGCAGGAAAATGGCTGTGTTTAGAAGCTGACAGGTCTAAGGAATAAGTAACCCTTATTCAATTCGAGAGGGCTCCTATAGGAGGGTGGGTACCCAAGGGCAGTAGTATTCTGGGGACAGAGGACTTCTTGCTAGTTCTCCTTCCTTTTGGGAAGGAAAGGGCATCCCTGGAAAGTAGGTACCAGGCACCCATGGGACTCTGGTGGGAGAGCGGAAGTCGTGAAAAAAGTAGAAGAGATCTGAGTAAACTTCAGGCGTTTTCTCCGCCCTCTCTTCTCACCGTACTCAGTTCCAGGACGTCATACCGGGCAGCACCGAAACCTGGACACTGTGCAGCTAGAGCCAAGTAGGTCGCCATCGCCTCGGCCTGGCCCATTCCCCGCAGCTGCTTCCACCCTCCCAGGACAGCTGCAGCAGCCCCAGCGCCTCCCCCATCGCGGACCCCGGGACCCCCACTCCGGCTGGCGCCCCCACGTCTGGCCCGCTCTGCCCTCCTCTTGGCTAAGCCTGGACTCCAGAGCGCCCCGGCCAGCAGGGCGGCAGTACGAGGAGCTCTAGGGGCTGGGCGGGGTGGGGTCTCTCGAGTCAGGGTTGAAGTGGGCAGCAGGCGGTCTAGACGAGGAAGAGGAGCCAGAGGTGAGAAGTCACGGTGTAGGCTTTGTAGGCGCAGGGCGGCCAAGGCCCTCAGCGTGTCCTCGGGCGGGGGCGGCCGGCCCCGCAACAGCAGAGCATGGGCCTGTAGAGGTGACACCCGTAAGAGCTTCACCAGGGATGGTGAAGACAATTTGCGGGTGGGAGAGGATAATGGGGCATCTAGGAGGAAGCGGGAACCCAAAAAGCAAAGCAAAGCAGTGGTGACACGTCGACAGAATGGACAGCCAGGGGAACTTAAGGAAGGATTCACTGTGTGTGCGTGCGTGTGTGTGTGTGTGTGTGTGTGTGTGTGTGTGCCCGCTCACGTGACTGTGGCCAATATTCAGGGATCCACACCTGCTCAAACAGGAAAGGTAGTTCATGCCCGTCTGGAGGCAGCCCCTCAGGATGTAGAGGTCCGTGTAGACGTAAACACAGCCTCCAACCCGATTCTGGAGATTCTGCCTCCTCTGCAGGCAAACTGCGAAGCAGAGAAACAGATAACCAAGGGCTTACTTAGGCGGAGGGACCCAGACGCTCAAAAGAACAAAGGCAGGAGTGAGGAAGGACGAGGGGAGGAGCCTGAATTGGATGGGGGGTGGGGTAAATGTGGAATTGAAGGAGTAGTTAGTGGTTTCGAGAAGGGAGTGGTCCAGCGGAAGGTGAGGGTGGGGAAGGGAAGGTTGTGATGGGAAGGCGTGAGGTCTGGCAAAGGCAAATGCTAGGACAAGCACTGGACATTTACTTCTCAAACCTGGTGAGCACGTCAGCCACTAGGGCCCCTCCTGCCAGGGCCCGCTCCTGGGAGCCCCTCTGCTCGTAGAGGGCAAACGCGTTTCGGCTCCGAGCCAAGCCCAGTCGCCCCACGAGCTCCCGCGCCACCTGGTGGGGGGTAAGGGAGGCGAAGAGAGGTGGGAGAATGTCTTACCCCTACCCAGGGCTAGGGAGTCGTAGGTCATTAACTGGAAGACCCAACTCCCTCATGTTACAGAAAAGTAAACTGAGACCCCAGAAAAGTTAAGTGACTAGACCAGAGTCACACAAGGTACTTAAGAGACAGAGACAGGACTACTCTTTCTTCACTTCACCTAATCGCCCCAGTCTCAGAGATCAGAAGTTCTAGGGTCATCTGACTGTCAAGGGGAAATAGTGTTGTGAAAAGCCATAGATAGGTTCATAGGTTTATACCTGGAACGGACCTTAAAAGTGACTTAATACAAATTCCCTCCATTTTTCAGATGAAATGACTTTGGCAGAGAGAGAGATAGACACAGAGAGAGACAAGGAGACACAGACAGACAGACACACACATACACACACACACAGAGTCCAGGCTAGTAAATGGTAGAACCAAAATCTTAAAAATCTGTTCAGTTGTGGGGAAGGACGAGTTCTTGGACCTCAGGTTTAGAACTCTTAGTCTAGAACTCTAAGAACCTTTAAGATTCCTTCCAAATCGGGACATTATGAGTGTATAACTTAAAGGTGACTACTTTCTGTTGGGTTAAGGGGAGTACAGTGCCCAGTCATGGAACGCTGTCCCAGCACTCACCTCCGAAGCAGTCGTGTGTGAATCAATGGCCACGCTGCAAGCTCCCGCTCCTGGACAGTGTACAGTACATAGAAGCTCTTGACGCTGACTGAGAGCTGAGATCTCTGCCAAAGATGGCACCAGCTCCCTGCCCCGAGTGCGCCCCAGAGCCTTCCTGATGAAACGTGTATACTCAGCCAGTTCCGTGTCAGGGAATGCTTTCTCTGTCCTGGGAAGGATATTCAGGCTCAGAGCACTAGTGGTATCCCCTCCTTGCCCATAGGGACCCTTCCTTCGTTCTGTGCCCTCCAGCCTGCAACCCTCATGGTCTTCTCTCATCCTGGACATTCCTGTTTTCTCTAAACTTCCTGTCCCCTTTCTCTTCATCTGCTTTTTCCCACTTTCCTTCCCTGACACCCTCTTCCACATTCCCCACATCTTAATGACACTATTAAGTGGGGGGCTAGATTCTTGTAGTAAGATTAGCTGAGTGCCCCGTCCTTAAGGGTCGCCTTCCATTCACCTCTCATTGTACCTCTGTGGTACCCATCGTTCTCTGACTACCCTGCCCTGTCCTCAGTCTTCCGTCCTCACCTCTCCAGGTGCCCCAGCAGATGCCCCCGAACGGCTCCCCCAGGCCGGAAGGTGCAACTCATGCAGCAGAGTAGCTGCCAGTATCGCAGGGCAGCCGGGTTGTTAGGGGCGGGGGACTCTGGGGGTCCTGCAGGGCCCGAAGTCTGCTTGGCCAGCTGCAGGAAGAGTTCGTCCTGGAGCGCAGGCAGGTCCCGGCAGGTCTGGAGCACGCCCTGCATTAGCGGCCCCGGGCGCCGCGCCCCCTCTAGGGCCTGCAGGGCCAAGAACAGCCGCACCGCCTCCTCTCGAAGTGGCGCATAGCCCGGACCTGGTGGGGAAGTGATGGGGGTTGGGGATGGGAAGGGTGAAGGCGGATCGGACTGGGCTTGGGGACCTATAGGAGGAGGGATTCGAAGGAATGTAGGGTGAAGTTTGGAACAAACTATACAGGACTGGGGTGGGGGTGGGGTGGGGTGATACCCTAAGAGAAATCAATTATTCGTAGTGGATTGTAGTAATAATAATAATTCAATATTTACAAAGCGTTTTCCTGCCATCTCTGTGAGTGAAGCATAGACAATACCACTATCCTCATTTCACAGAGGAAGAAAATGGAGCTTAGAGTTTAAGTGGCTTGCCCATGGACAACACAGGTAAGAAATGTTGTAGCCAGAATTCGGACTTCAAGATCAGTTTTCCATTATGCATTTCAAGTTCTCTTTTCCAGGGATGTTCATTTATTTCCATTCTTGGTACCCCAACTGTGGAGTGTCATGTTTTTGGGGGACAGGGTCATACTTCCCTGTCTCCCACTGCTTGAAGCCCTAACGTGCTCACCTGGAGGGCCAACCCCATAAGGTAGAGGCAGGAGTGGGGCATAGAGGGCGCTGCTTGTGTGCCTGAGGATGGGATTCCGCCGATAAATCAGGGCCACAGCCTCAGAGTCTCCGCCACTCTCCTGGGGGATTAGAGAAAGAAATGAATCACTCCGTGGGTACGGGATGGGGGGGCAGTCATCTGACCTTTTCCTAACCTCCCTACTTGGCCTCGATGACCTGCTATTATTAATGCTCTGGTATGACAGAGCATTATCCAGATTTTCCCATACCTGAATATCCCGAAGTAGGAGCTGAGTAGGGGTTTCTAGGGGCGCCTTCCCTGCAATCACGCTCCGAAGTGCTGCACCCCAGCGAGCAGCCTCAGCTAGCCGAGAAGAGCAGAGTCGGACACTGTGTTTTCGGCCTGACACTGTCACTGACCAGAGGCCTGAGGGAGGAAAGCAAAGAAGGATCATCACCCATTCGCCCTTCATCGAAGAGTGCAGGGGAGCGAGTGTTGCGAGTGTTCAGACCTAAGAGGGAAGGGTTCCTAGGGACAGGAGGAAGTTGTTTGGTAGGCAGAAAGTGTTAGTCCTGAGTCTCACCGGTTTCCTTGGGCTTTCGCTCAGGGCCCGACACAGAACACAGACTGGTCAATACCAGGCTCCCGAGCCGCCTGGCCCCCCTTCCACTCCCACTGAACTGGTCCAAGGAGTCACGGGTGAGCACGAACCAGGCCCTGCGTGGGGGTAGCCAGGGCCGGGCTCCGCCTCCCCTAGGCTCCCGCTGCAGCCAACCTGGTGGGAAGGGAAAGAAAGAAAAAAATCAGAAGGATGGGAATTCACTGGTGGGGGTTGTTGAGAGTTCAGAGCTAGGAGTATTGAAAAGGAGGTTCCAATCGAGGGAGGGGATTCCCCACCTTTGACAATGATGTCTGGCTCCTCTTCAGGGGGACCCCGCTCCGGTATAAGGCTTCTTGTCTCCTCTGAGCCCTGAAGCCTAGGGGAAGGTGAAGGGAGCGTCTAGTAGGTCTGAAGAACTCCCAGCTCCCAGAAAGAGGTCGCCTCTTAATCCAATCAGATCCCATCCAAATTCAGAGTTCCCCTTGGCAAGAAAAGGATCTGGAATTCCCGTAGTGGGCGGGGGGAGGGGGCGGAGACGGAGACAGCAGTGTCTCAATCTGAGTCCCTCCCCTCCCGGGCTGTGGGAACCGCTAGGCAGTGCTGACCTCGCTCCAGAAATAGCTCAGACCACCAACCCCCCTTCTATGTCCCCTGCCAGACCGCCTCCCTTACTACCCACCCCTCTCCCGGACCCCAGCCAAACCACAGCGTCCGGCTTGGAGCTGTTTTCTTATTGCCTAACCCGGTGGGAGGGTGAGGACTAAAAGGAATGGGGGTCTCGGGGATCAGAGACCTTGGAAAGATAAAGTGGAAAGACGGTGAGAAAGGAATACTCTTACCTGTCCGAGCCCGGCCCGCTTCTCCCGGGCTGTGTTAGCGTCACCTCCAGTGGGCCCTGCAGCGATGGGAAAGAGATGCCGAGGGATCAGAGGCCTGGCTACTGCGCATCCCTAGACTTTGCCTCAGAGGTTCCACAAGTTAAGGGATTAATTAACGAGAAGTACGCGGAGACCGCTTCTCTCCGGGTAGTCCGGAAATGGAGCTCCTCTGCTTCCCCCCTCCCTTCAGTCAGAATGTGCTACAGTCGTGGGGTCTGGACTGGGACAATAAAAACAAAGTTTAGCCCACTCTGCTCTTTATCCTTCTAAGACAGTCAATTATCCCACTACCAATCTTCCCTCCCTCTGAACAGATCGGTGCAAACAGCAGGCTGACTTCAGGGAAGGGAAGAAGACAGAAGGGAAAAAGGGACTCCTTCAAATAACGCTTCGAGAGTCCCTTATTTCTCCCACCCGCGGCCCAGGCCTGGGAAGGGTTCCTTTACTGGGGGCACCTCGGAGGATAGCACGCATTGGGGTGGGACACTTTCCCTCCCAATGAGCCTGGGCTTCTAGCTCACCAGCCCAGGACACTTCCCCTGGTTGTCCACCAGCTTCCTGGCGCTTCTGTCAAGACAGGGGCTCAAGAAAGAGTCCATAAACCCTCCCGGGAATATCGCCAAGCGGGAACCGCGCCACGGTACCAGTGCGCCCCGGGCCGGGCAGCAGCAGCAGCAGCGAGAGAAAGGAGGGAGGGGGAAAGGGAGAAGGAGAGGGGTGGGAGGGGGACCTGGGACACCTGTCCTCAGAGCTCTAGGGGGTGGAGGGGGGAGGGGGGGAGGCGGAGACGACCCTATCCCGGCTTGGGGACTCTGGTTCGAGCCTCCCTGAGATTGCTTAGGTCCTCTCTCCTAGGATGACCCTTTCCTTCTAAGGTTCTGGGTGGGTATCTCAGTCACGACTTCTGCGGAGCAAAACATAACCTTGCCCTCAGTTCGCAACTTCTCTCTTCTCTTCTCTCTCTCTCTCTCTCTGTCTCTGTCTCTGTGTCTCTCTCTATGTCTCTGTGTCTCTTTCTCTCTGTCTCTCTGTCTCTCTCTCTCTCTGTCTCTCTCTCTCTCTCTCTCTCTCTCTCTCTCTCTCTCTCTCTCTCTCTCTCTCTCTCTCTCTCTTTCTCTCTCCCTCTCCACCCCCTGTCACTCCCCGCCCCTCTATATTTATCCTCCCTCCGCCTCCGCCAGGTGCTGGCGCCGGCCCCGCGGTGCAACCCGCCCCACCCGGGCACTCAGCCACCGGGCCTTCTCGGGACCCCAGGGCGAGTGGGAAGGAAATACTGACAACGTGAAAGACTCCTCGGACCCCCAATGTAGAAGGAAGACTCTTGGTTATGTCCGTGGTATGGGAGTGTAAGTTCAGAGCCTACCCTCTCCTTGCCTCAGTTTCTCCACATGGAGTGAGTCAAATGTCTTACCTCATTCCCAGGAGGTTTTCCATGGGTTCACCGAAGATGGGGGGGAGGGGGAGGAGAGAAGGAAAGCTCTATACTGGGTAGACGAAGTGTTCAAAGGGTCCACGACAGTAGGGACCCTAACCCACAACACAAAACTCAATCTCAGGTTCCCTCCTACTCCAACTAGTTCCCCCAAGGGAACTGCTGCCTCTGGCCCCAGCCCTGGCAGGCAGGGAGCGGAGTGGACTCAGGAGTCCGAGTCACCCAGCCGGACTCTCCACATTCCTCTGTGCTGGCGGAGGCGGAAGGAGACGGGACGGGACGCGGGCCAAGAGGAGAAGGGAGAGGCCGGACCAGGCAGGGCCACGCGTGACGCCTCCCCTGCCTCTGGGCCCCAGCAGGTGGACAGCGCCCCAGAGTGCTGCGTGGGGAGGTCAGAAAGGTCCCGCCAGGGGCTGCCCCTCTGCCCCCGAGAGGGAAGAGGTGGGAAACCCTGGGACTGGGAGAGAAGATTCCCTTCCCCCGCCCACTTTGGCCTCTGAAAGGGAACGGGACGGCACAAGGGTCTGGAGGAGTAGGGAAAGACGCCTGGTTGGAGAGAAAGAATAGAACTGCGGGCCTCCCAAACTTACCCTCCCGCAGCTCACAGAACCTGGGGTCCGAAGCTCAAAGGTCTCCTCGTCTTCGTCCTCGTCCGCGTCGCCGCCAAGCTCTCCGTCCCCGTAGTCCCTCCGCAGAAGAGTGAAGCCTCGACGGCAGCAAAGGAGCCACCAGAGCCCCCCCGGGAGAGGCATCCGGACAGCAGGGGGCTTGGGGGCGCAGGCGGCCGCGTCGAGCCGCAGGAGGGGTGGATGGTTGGGGGTGGGGAGTCACGGAAACAGTCAGGTCGCGGGACTTGGGCCAAGAAATAAGGAGGCAGCGTGCGGGGCCAGGAGAGGCGGAGGTATAGGGCAGGGTCTGAGGTTGCGGTGCAGTAGGATTCTATCCAGAGCCTAAAGGAGATACAGTGTCTGGAGCCCGGGGTGTGTGTGTGTGTGTGGGGGGGTCACACGCTCCAGGCCGGGGAGGGGGGGAGGAGGTAGCAATGTCCGGGGCTGGGAAGTAGTGTCCGTTGTAGTGTCCGGTCCAGTGGGGGGCAGTGTCCGGTGCGGTGTCCAAAGTGGGCAGTTATCCAAGCTCTAGGGAGGGTCGTGTCCGGTGAGGCGTCCGGTGTCCGGGGCCCGGGCCGCGCGCGCTGCGCTCCCTGCAGCCCCGGGACTGGCGCGCGGGGGGCGCGAGCTCAGCGCCTGGACTCCGCCCCCCCGCGCGATTCTTTTGCCGCCCCCCCTTCCCTTTTTTTTCTCTCCTCCCCTCTCCCTGGACAAGGCAGGGTCTGGATGTCGTCACACACTCTTCCGACCAATTCCAGTGCCTGGCGCCGGGAGCTTTAACCAATTGGGTGATGGAGGTAGCGGCGGGTTGCATCATGTGCCCCCTGGCTTAGTGACAGCCAGGAGGGGCGGGCCAAGGCGAGGGAGAGAAGGAGCGAAGAGATGTTAACCACGCCCCGGTCTCTGAGGTCCTGAGAGGGGTGTTCAACGCCAAGACAGCCCCGCCTCCAAGCTCTCCTTTTAACCCTTTAACTTCCTTCCCGAAGAACTTGAACTTGGGGGGGGCGCGAAAGGTGATGGACTCAGGGTGTAGATTATGTATTTTTTTTGACGTGGCCAAGGAGGAATTTGTTTATACATATTTTCCATTGTGCATACTTGTTACAAGTTTTTTTTTCTTTTTCAATGGGGGAGGGGAGCTGGGAGAGGGGTTTTTTTGTGGAAAAAATTAAATTAAAAAAAATATGACAGACTGAAAAAAAATCCTGGAAGAGTTTTTTGGAGCAGACCATTCAGTGACAGAGGGACAAAGCGCTTGGGGCGCTAGGTAGCCTAGAGTTCAGGGTACTTTTCTCTGGCCCAGGAGATCTCTGCCTTGGTCCCTCGGACAGGTGTGGGAAAGTTTTCCGGGACTCGGACCGGCCTAAGTGGGGAGGGTGTTTCCCTAGATCTTCTGAGGAAGGAAGAAAACTCGCTGCTTTCGGCCGATGCCCACCTTTTTCTGGGGCCGGAAGGGAAACTGATGCAAGCACTTGGGCCATGGAGGGCAAGAATCGGAATCAGAATTTTCGAACTCAAAACTTCCCCTAACATTTGGGCTGGGGAGTTGAATCCTGGAGCAGGGGAGCTTGGGAGTTCTGGGTTAGGTTTAAAGATCACTTCTCCCCCCACCCCCATCTCTTCTCCCATCCCTGACACCTACGCGTCCTCCCCCAACCTCATTTGTTCCAGGGTAGGAAGGAGTTAACCAAGTCGCTGGACTGGAAGTAGGGGAAGGCGAGGATTCAGAGGGAGGGGCCCAGACAAGAGAGCAGGCGTGCACAGGCGGAGGATCGGGAGCGCGCGCTGCTGACTCAGCAGCGCTTTCCGCAGTCTCGGGGTGAAGGGTTCGGAACTCGAGTCCCCAGCGGCTGGAGTGCGGTGCCCTCTCTGGGAATCAGCGCCGCCTCCCCCATCTCTCCCCCTTTCCCTTGAGGCCCCTGGAGAAGTCTGAGGCCGAACTTGGAGCAGTTTCCCAGATCTAGGCTCCGCTCGGCCACAGGGGGTCCCAAGAGGACAGACCCGCGGGAGTAGAGAAGGAACACTGGGGAGGGGCTTCGCTGGGGCTCCGCCCATGCCCCACCCCGTCCCACCCCTTCTCCGCCGAGAACGAGCTAGGCCCTAGGCTGTGAAAAAAATACCCTTGGGGTCCGTCATGTGTGCCTGGGAGGTTCGCAACTGGATAGAAAAAGCAGGATTTAAAGAGCCTTTCCCCGGAGTCGCTGACCTACGCCAAAGAGCTGGACACTCTCCTCACCCTTCCCCTCCCTTTTCCAGACCTTCTACACTTGACAGTCCTTTGTCCTACAGGCTCATTCCATTTCCTCCAGCTCTGTGCCTAGGGAACTCAGGCCCTCCTAATTAAGGAGGCAGGTCACTTCCCTGTCATTATCTCAACGTGCTTTTCTGTGATATGAGTGGAAGACCCTTTGCAGGCCGGATAGTCTATGAGGCAACTTATTCTAGAGACTTGAAAGCCCCTTACATGCAAACTATTTGATTTAAACTTTTTTTTTTTACTGTTTTGTTTTCTGTATGAAGCAATCTGCTCTCTCTCCCTTGTTCGCTGCATCCCACATCAGCTTTCTCCGAGGAACTTACATCTAACCTCCCGGTGCTCTTCCATACCCGGAGTGAAGGGAGAGGGGTGGGGCAGTAACCAGCCAGTCAGTCATTTCCAAGTTGGTGAATGAAAATCTTAACAGTTGTTGATTACATCTAGTTTTCAGATAATCTTACATTTAATCAACTTTGAATTTTAATGTTAATCTCAAAACAAGTAGAAGAAATTCCCTTCAATTCCTGTCTCCCCATTCTCTCCTGTGCCACCTTCCTTTCCCCAATACCATCTAATACCCTGCTCTATTCTTCATCCATATATATATACATCCCCAGTTCCTTGAGAACAAGAGTCCACTAAAAAGAGAGGCTGTGGGTCTCTGTGGGAGCCGAACAGGAGGAAAGACGGGGTCGGCGAGGACAGCGGCCTCGTTTACTGGATCTGTACCGGAAGCATCCACCTCGAAGCAATCTCCTGAGATCCTGGCGAAAGCGCAGCCCTAGGAAGGCGTAAAGAACAGGATTGAGGCCACAACGAACCAGGGCCAGGCCACCGGTCACCAACAACGCCATATCCTTGCGCTTGCTAGCCGAACAACTTCGCTCACTGGCAGTCAGTAGGTCTATGGTATCCACCAACAAGGCTAGGCTGTAGGGTAACTGGAGGACCACGAAAGCCACCACTAAGGCCACCACAACGCGCAGAGCTCGGCGACGCTCTGGCCCTCTGACAGCCAGCAGTGTCCGGCCCAACAGGGTGTAACAGGCCACCATGACTGAGAGGGGTACCATAAAGCCCAGAACCACTTGAGCCACGGCGCTGACCCCCTTGACTGCCTGCGTCAGTCCTTCAGGAAATACCAGTCGGCATCGCCTTTGCCCATCTCTCTGCCCATCTTGACCATAGAGAAGAGAGGGTAGCGCCAGGAGCAGGGAAAGCAGCCAGATTGCTGCAGAGACAACATGGGTCTTCCCAGGAGCAGGGGGCCTATGGCCCCCTGGGGAAGCCTGAGCTATGGCCACGTAGCGATCAGCGCTTATGCAAGCTAAGAAGAGGAAGCCGGCATGGAACGAAGCGGAGTAGAGGCCTGAGACTGTTCGGCAGAGAACGCTGCCTAGCGTCCATCCCTGCAGGGCTCCGGCTGCTGCGAAAGGCAAGGTCAATGCCAGAAGTAGGTCTGCCAAGGCCAGCTGGAGCAAATGAGCTGAAGTTGGTGAGCGGGCTGTCCGGTGGGCAGCGAGGTGGGTGGCCAAAACAAGGCTATTGCCTGCCAGGCCAAAGGCGGCTACTGTGAGAGAGATACTTGGCTGAAAGGTCCTGCTGAAAGACTGGACATCAGCCTTATGGCATAGCTCTGGTAGAGTCACTGAAGGGTATACATCATCACTTTCCCCAGAGTAGTGGATCCCCCAGGTGACCTAGGGAAGAAAGAGAGTAGGAAATAGAGATAGATCCGATAAGACACCCTCCCTAAGTGCAACACATTTGCTAGTCCTAAAAGCTGCACCTAACTTATTTTAAGCTAGGGGCAGTATTAGGATATTCTTCTCAAAACTGGTCCAAAACAGTGTTCCCTATACCAGACCACAAGGTGAGCAGAGCCTAAGGCTCTGGAGCCAATGGGACTCAATTAGCATTTGTTGATTTGGGTTAATGTTCTATCGCCTTTCTTGACAGGGGACCAAAAACACTAGCTACTCTTTAGATTTCCGGCTGGAGCCTCACTGTGGTCCTGGAGGGGTGGAGTGGAGAATTCTGCATATTCTGTTTTTGTCCCTTGGCCTGTCTTTCTGCTCCTCCCCTCACCCTACCCCCAAGACAGCTGCGCTGACCGCTCTTGACCTGGTATTCTCCTGGGAATCATTTAACCAAAACGTTAGGGGATTCCCAGGGTTGAGGTCTCTTCTGATACCTAGCTACTGTCTTAATCAGGGCTCATTGGGCTCTAACCTCCCTATAACCCTTAGATCTAGATGGTTCAAATGTCTGAGGGCAATACTGGTGTCCAGGATTAGGAGGCAGTGACAAGAAAAAAAAAAGTATCGACAATTTCTGCCGAGCTTAGTAGCGCTGGGGACACCGATAATTAACCTCTTATCCTCTCCATACCCCCAACCCAACCCGCATTTCCATCCCTCTAGCCTCACCCCGAGTCCCACCTGTTCCAGTGGTTCAGTCCCCATCTCCCCGCGAAACCGGTTTCCAAGGTGGTCCGGTTGGGGGAGAAGTTAAAACTTGTGGGACAGGAAGGAAGGGGGCGGAGAGTGAGGGTGAGGGCGGGGAGGGTAAAGATTAGGGGCCCTTTCGTCCTGTTGTCCCCATCTCTCTGTCCTTTTCCCTTCTTTCTTCACTCCTCTTTTTCTTCCTGTTCCTGACCCTGGCATCCTGTCCTCCCTTCAATCGTGACCCCTTGTCACATACACCCCCATCCCAACTTTTCTCTGAACTTCCTAACATTGTCCCTTGCCTCTCTCTTGCAGGTTTTGCCCCCTCCAAGTTGTTCTTCAGGAAAGTGTTATGAATTCAACTATTACTGGTTTTTTCAGGGTCTAATGCACTGTACTTTAACAGGGATGATGCTCTCTCCTACACTACAGCTTCCCCTATTTTCCCATTCCCCTACGTGCCCTGATCTTTCTGTTTTTCTCTGTATTATTGTCTTCAGAGATTTCCCCGCATCAACTCTCCTAACCCTCTTTCAGTCTATTTCCCGCTTGCTTGTTCGTGTTGCGTGCGCGCGCGCGGGGTCCTGGGAAGCGGCGCGTGAGTTGGGAACGCGAACCGGGCGGGGGAGGCTGGGGGATGTAAGAGGAGAAGACAGGGAAAGACAGGGGGGTAGAGAGGTGAAGGTGGGCAAAAAAAGGGGGCCATAGAACGGAAGAGAGGGAGAAGGGGAGAAAGGGGAGAAAAGAAGACTCTGGACCCTTAACAATCGCGAGGGAACAACTGAGAGCTGGACAGAGCCCAGGGCCCTTTGGGGCACTATGGGCACCCCATTGCTCTGCATTCTGCTTGCGGCGGTCACTGGAGCCAGAGCCTGGGGCTGGTGTGAGTATTCGGCCGATAAGGGGTGCAGGGAGAACCTGCAACCAGGAAACCAATAGAAGGATCCTGGCGGGCGGGTCTGGGATCCAGCCGCATTGCGGTTGAGAAATGGTGGTGGCGTGCCGTTAGTATAGAGGGGATTTGTTGAGCCTTCTTCTCAGTTTCGGATCCTTTTCCTTCACGCCTGGCCTCTCTCTCGCTTTCCCAGTGCCTCCGCAATGCAGCTCCAAGGCAAGGACCCCACTTCTTCGCACCCCTCCCTTTTCTTTCTCTAGCCCTTCCAGTAGCTCTCAACCTTCCCTGAGTTCTGGGAACTCAGGTTTTAGGTGTGAGGTTTGGTTGGGAAGCAAGATATCTGTTAATCCTCCCTGGCTGTAGGGGTTCTGCTGCAGCAGAGATCAGGATAGGGTGGGGCAGGCGGGTAGGGCTCTGGTCTCAAGCTAGCTCTGGGCGCAGGGAATCAGGGGACTCCCTGACACTTGGAAAAGCAGTACAAGGGAGGAAGGAAAAGGCACTGTTAAATGGAGAAAATTCGGTGTGGTAGTGGAGGACCGATACTGACAGCCTCTGCTCTGCGGATTCCCCAGATGGCTGTGATGAGGAATTGGTGGCCTCACTGTATTCTCGCTCGCTGGGAGCCTCTTCCTATTATGGCTTTTTCTCTGGACCCCGCTTCGCCCGGCTTCATGGTGAGGAGTATCAGGGCTCGGGGACACGGAATCTCTAGTGCGTGCAAGACACCTAAGTGTACCGTGTGTGGGAAATCGCCCTGAGTCGCGTTGGGAGGCTATCAGGTGGCCTCCTGGTTTGTGACATGAACTTTCTTGGGGTCTACAGGCATAAGTGGATGGTCGCCTGCCATTGGGGACAAGAACCCCTGGCTACAGATTGATCTTATGAAGAAACATAAGATAAGGGCCGTGGCCACGCAGGGCGCCTTCAACTCGTGGGATTGGGTCACACGCTATATGCTACTTTATGGAGACCGTGTGGACAGCTGGACACCTTTTTACCAGCGAGGGCACAATTCGGTATGGGTGGTAGGAGGAGGAAAGCAGTGGGTGTCTAGAGGGAAGCATTCTGGTATCCCTAGTCCCTAATTTCAGTGCCTCCCTGTCCACCAGGTGGCCCTAGGTTGAGGTCAGCAGGTGGAGACTAGGGGAAGGTGCCTGTTGGACTGTGAGGGGTACAGACTCCGTTATTAGCCCTCTCACGGCTTTCCTCCTCCTCCCCCCTCTCTCCCCCTAGACATTCTTCGGGAACGTGAACGAATCCGCAGTGGTCCGACATGACCTCCACTACCATATAACTGCAAGATACATTCGGATCGTACCCTTGGCCTGGAACCCACGAGGCAAGATTGGTCTGAGACTTGGACTCTACGGATGCCCTTACAGTAAGTGGGAACTGAAGAAACGAATACTCTAAGGTCTCCAGACTTTTGAGCTTTGGTGGGGGAGGGGGAAGGAAAGAGGGAAAAGGAAGGATAACCAAAGAAAAGTTCAGTGGAAGAGGCTCAATTAAGGGCTCCTAGACCTTAGAGAACTGGGAGTTCGGGGCTATGACTGGAGACTCTGGATGGGAGCTGAGGATGGGTATAGACAATGGATTAGTTCTCGGTGTTTAGGAGTGCTGAAACAGGAAACGGAAAAACATGGGGAAATTGGAATGGACCAGAAGCAACCCTGGGCTTGGAACAAAGACAGGCTAGGCTTCCTAGCTGATTTCTGACAAATACATACTTGTATGATCTGGATGGGTCCCTTAAACCTCTCAGATTTCTCATCAGTGAAAAGGATCAAACATTTCACTGGGTCCTGGTGAGGATCCAACATTAGGCCCTGAAAGCATATTGTAAACCTTCCAGTGTCAGATGAATTCAGGTATTACTGTTCTTTTTAGAATCAGACGTGTTGTACTTTGACGGGGATGATGCTATCTCCTACCGATTCCCCAAGGGGATCAGCCGTACCCTATGGGATGTCATAGCCTTCAGCTTTAAGACAGAGGAGAAAGAAGGACTCCTTCTGCATTCAGAGGGAATTCAGGGCGACTATGTGACTCTGGAACTCAAGAACGCTCAACTGTGGATGCACATGAGTCTAGGTGAGTCTACCAGGGACCCCATTCAGGACTGTTTACCTAGGGAAGATGTCTCAGCTTTGACTGGTCGGTCACACTTGACTTCTGACCTCTCTTGCAACCTCCTTTACACAAAACCAAACCCCTGATTTTCGCTCAGTTTCTGACCTTGGCTTTGGTCTTGCCCTCTTGTTTACTTTTTTTTTTTTTTGGTCACTCTAGGAATCCCATGGTGTCAGTTAGATCAGGCAACAAGTGAAGAGTCATTAAAAGAGCATGAGGTTTGGAGTTAGAGGACTTGGTTAAAATCCTGCCTTGGTTCCTTGTAGGGGTTTAGAGAAATCACTTTGCACTCAGAGCTTCAGTTTCCTCCTCTGTAAAATTACAGAGTTAGATTAAATGATCTCTAAGGTCCTTTCTAGTTCTAAATCCTTGCTCTCTTTGTATCCTCAACACACAGCACAAAATCTGGCACAAAGTAGGAGTTTAATAAATAATTATTGATTGATTAATGGAATGTGAACACAGTTAATGATAATATCTAGTTTTTATTTATCCTTTCAAGATTTGCAAAATGCTTCACCAGCATTTTTGCATTTGATCCTCACATCGATCCTGTGAGGTAAGTGCTGTTATTCCCGTTTCATAGATAAGGAAACTGAGGTACAGAGCTGTTAAGTGATTTGCCCAGTATCTGAGGCAGGATTTGAATGCAGGTCTTTCTGGCTCCTATCTGCTCCCATCATGGCTGTTCTCTTTGTGTCCTCTCTCTCCTCTCCACCCCCCACCCCCCACTCCTTCCAGGTAACAACCCTATCCATGCCAGACCGGGTCATACGACTGTATTCGCGGGTGGCGTCCTCAATGACTTGCATTGGCACTACTTGCGTCTGGATCGCTTTGGTAGAGACGTCAACTTGACGTTGGATGGCGAGGTGCAGCGATTCCTGCTCAATGGCGACTTTGAGAAGCTAAACCTAGACACAGAGGTGATGGAGGAAGAAGGAGGAGGAAGGAATACCGACGAATGCGGGGGGTGGGAGGATGGGGGTGTAGACTCACACTTTCCGAAGATGGAGGGAGGTTCGAGGATACCAATGGAGGCAGTGCATGGAGAAGAGACATGAGAGAGTCCGTTTTGAAAAAGGGTGTGGAGGAGACACCCGTGGTGTTGGGGCACGACATGTGTAAACACGAGAATTCGAGTGTGTGTGTGTATGTGTGTGTGTGTGTGTGTGTGTGTGTGTGTGTGTGACAAATAGCGTAAACCTAGGATGCTATTGGGGCGAAATTTGCTCCCCTGGAAGGCTCATCCTGGGTGGGTAAAAATCCTAGACTTAGGTGGGCACGGAAACTGAGGTGATTTGAGGTGACTGACACCCTGGCATTGGTACGCATCATTTTCCTGCAGATGTTTATAGGAGGTATAGTCAGGGCTAGGCAGAAGAACCTTGCTTACCGGGAAAATTTTCGTGGCTGCATGGAAAATATAATCTTTAACCGAGTCAACATCGCCGACCTGGCTGTCCAGGGTCACTCCCGGATCACTTCTGAGGCCAGTATGGGGGAGAAGTGAGGAGGGCAGGACAGTGGGGGACACATGGGACAGCATATCGGGCTTGAGGACCGTAAGGGGATATGAGGGAGATGGGAAGGAAAGAAACAGGGTCATGCCCTGAGCTGCTCTTCCCCGCCCTGAGGGAGGCGTTCTCCTAGGCTACCATATCGATCTACGATCAGGATCGATACAGGCTGACTCAGCACTGTCTTCTCTCCGGCCACAACAAATAGCAGACGGGGAGGGGGCGGGGTGATGGTGGGAATGACTTTCCCCTCCCCAGCTAATCTCTCCTGTGGAGGGTGTTTCCAGAGCAGGCACAGCACCAACTTTCCCCCTCCCTACCCTGATCCCTGACTAACTAGAGGAAAAACTGAGTCAAAGGGCAAGGAGACAGGAACGGGACGGAAGCATCGTCCAGGCCTTGCCAGTTGTCAGAGTGCTTACGCTGATGGGGCCTGGTTCTCGCATTCTCCCCACTATAGGGCAAGGTGGCTTTTCGGTGCTTGGATCCAGTCCCGCACCCTATCAATTTCGGCGGCCCACACAACTTCGTGCAGGTGCCCGGCTTTCCCCGCCGCGGCCGCCTCGCTGTTTCCTTTCGTTTTCGGACCTGGGATCTTACAGGGCTGCTGCTCTTCTCCAGCCTGTCGGACGGGCTGGGCCACGTGGAGCTGATGCTCAGTGATGGACAGGTCAATGTGTCCATTGCTCAACCTGGGCGCAAGAAGCTACAGTTTGCTGCGGGTGCGGGCGGCCGGGGAGGGGTATGGGCAAGGGAGGGAAAGAGAGCTGGGGTGTCGGGGGAAGGGGGGGTGTCCCAGGGCACCCGTAGCTCCAGAACATTCCTACCTGTGCCTAGATAAGGGGGAGTGGAGTCCTCCTCCTCACTCCCTAAGGGGGCCTGATATGGAGAAAAGAGCCCTGGTGTTAGAAAAACGAGGTTAGAGTCCTATCATTAGGCTCTTGAGGAAATCTTTTAAACTCTCTGAGTCTGACTGGGAAAATAGGCGCAATACCACTTATATTATTTACCAGAGTTGTTAGAGAAAAGTATTTTAAAGATGCCACAGGTACATTACTACCATTATTGTTAGTATTCTGAAAGACAATCAATTTTGGTAAAGAATGGAGGGCTAGTCCTTGGACTTAGAAAAACCTAGGTTATAGCCTCAGGCAGCTCTCTATGATGATTAGTTGTAGAAAAGTGCTTGAGTAATAGAAGAGATTTTCATACTGGGAATTCCCTAAACCAGGGAAATCATAGGTCTAGTTTTTTATTTTTATTTTTTTACTTTTTTGGGGGGGAGGAGTTAGGAAATCTCTGTCTTGTTTACGATTTACTCTCTGAATAATATTGTAGTGCATATCTTTACGCCAATCATGTCTTCAAGAGAGTCAGAGTGGAGGAAGAAGACTTCTAAGAATCAGGGCATCTGACTGTTCAAACATTGCCTCTGCCACTCTCTATGAGAATTTACATAAAACTTTCCCATGTCTCATAGATTTAGTGCTTTAAGAGATCTTAGAGACTATTCCCCTTGCTTCTCAATTTAGGTAAGGAAATAGATCCAGAAAGGTTAATTAAATTGCCTAAGGTCAACCAAGTTCAGGAGGAAGTTAGACTGGGGAGTTTGTGTTTTATTCTTGAAGCATAGGATTCTCTAAAGTTTTTTGAAGAACAGAGTGACATGGTCAGATCTAAGTCTTAAGAAAATTATTCTGTTAGCTGTGTGAAGTGTAAATTGATATGGGGAGAGACTTGAAACAAGAAGACTGATTAAGAGGTTAGTGCAATAATTCAGGCAAGGGGGAGTGAGGGTATGAACTAGAGTGGTGGTTATGTGAGTGAGAAAAGAAGAGACTCAGGAGATGTTCTAAAGCAGAACCGATATGACTGACTGATTGGACACAGGTGAGTGAGGAAGAAAGGAGTCTGGGAAGACTGAAGAAATCATACTTGCATTGCCTATCTCAAGGGGCTGTTGAGTGACTATGATGAATATAAAACTCCATCTGATTATGACTTATTGGAAGCATTCCCTGTGACTTGTGGTCTCTTTGCCTGAAGGATACCGCCTCAATGATGGATTCTGGCATGAGGTGAATTTCGCAGCACAAGAAAACACAGCAGTCATCAGTATAGATGATGTTGCTGGAGCTGAATTTCGAGTCTCTCATCCCCTTCAGATTCGTACTGGAATTTCATACTTCTTTGGGGGTGAGTCGCAGCCAGAATTGCTAGCCTCTTGTCCCTACCCCCAAGACACCCAGGGAAATTCATAAGTAGGACAAGGGATTTCCCCAATGTTCTTGACCCCATAAGGTTGGTTTTTTTCTCCCATTGCCACCTAAAGGCATTTCCCTCTCTAATGCAGTATCTCCTTCCATGATGTTTGTGTATGTATGCATCTATAGGTATGTGTAAGGGGTAGGAGGTAAGGAATGATGGGTCCCATATTATTTAGTCTTCCCTGCCCCTTTCCCCTCCAGGGGAGAGTGGATGGTTGCTTGTTCCAGAGTTGGTTATGGAGATTTTTGGTTGATCCAGGTTGTCCCAAACCAGCTGGCATCTGGGGCTGCCATTCCAACCAGACCGCATTCCATGGCTGCATGGAGCTGCTTAAGGTGGATGGGCAGCTAGTCAACCTGACTTTGTTAGAATTCCGTCGGCTTGGAAGATACGCTGAGATCCTCTTTGACACATGTGGTATCACTGACAGGTGCAAAGAAGCCTCCCTTTCATAGAAGTGGCAAACTTCCCCAAACCCTCCCCCAAACTCTCAAAATGGAAGTGATTGACCATGCTCTCTTCCTGCCCATTCTCAAGTTGCATTTCTACCACTTCCCCTTATAGGATGATTCTTCTTCTCCTGTCCCTTCCCTACCTTGAAGAGACATGTGCAATGGGGCCAATGGGGAATTTACCCCATTGTACCTGGGAGAAAAGCGGGGCCTGGGAACCTGTCTCCCTTATCATTTTGGTAGGAATAAAATAGGAGCAGCATTGGCCTGAGTTCCCAGATACTCTGCCACTCCTTGCCTTGGCCCTGGGCAGAGTGTTGTACTACCCTGGCTAATTATTCTGTTTCTAGTGTGAAAAAAGAGAAGTTGTGTGGGTGAAGGTCGTACCTGAGGAGAACCTTTCCTTTCTCTTGCCTTATTCCCACGATTACTCCACTTTTCTGCCTGGTACTATTCCACATCCCCAGGTGCTTTCCAAACCCATGCGAACATGGGGGCCGCTGCTATCAGTCTTGGGATGACTTCATCTGCTACTGTGACCTAACAGGCTACCAGGGGGAGATCTGCCACCAGCGTGAGCCAGGAAGGGTGGTGTGATAAGGGCATGAGGGGATGATCTGTTTTTTGATGGGTAGAGTGGATGGGGAAGGGAGCTGGGAGTGCACAGAGGTACCTCGGGGTGGACAGAAGCTGTTTCTCTAGCCACCACCCTCACTCTGGGCTTGTCTCTCTACTCTGCCAGCCCTGTACAAAGAATCATGTGAAGCCTATAGGCTCAGCGGGAAGACCTCCGGGAATTTCACCATTGATCCTGATGGCAGTGGCCCATTAAAGCCATTTGTTGTGTACTGTGACATTCGAGGTAGGTGGGTCATTGGGCTATCTGGGGAACCTGAAGTGGAATTATGAATCAGGATAGAGAGAAGGCAAAGATGGCTATATCCATAGAAAGTGGGGACTAGTGGTTTGGCAAGGGCAGTTGTGTTAGATGGGGATTAGATTGGAAGCTGGGAAGTAGATTCTGGGAGGGCAAGACAAGATTTAGTAATCCACTTTTGCAGATAATTGCATCTTTCACCTCCTTCCACTCCTATTCTCAACTCCAACCAGGGTACCATGTAACAGGCCCAGGCTAGAGGGCTGGAATTCTATCTTTATCACTTTCCAATTATTCCTCTAACTTCCCCAACTTCCAGAGAATCGGGCCTGGACAGTGGTACGCCATGATCGGCAGTGGACGACTCGGGTGACAGGCTCAAGCCAAGATCGCCCATTCCTGGGGGCTATTCAGTACTGGAATGCATCCTGGGAGGAGGTCAGTGCACTGGCCAATGCCTCTCAACATTGTGAGCAGTGGCTTGAGTTCTCTTGCTATAATTCCCGGCTGCTCAACACTGCAGGTGAGAGAAGATATAATTAAAAGAACAACAGCATGTTAATGGAGAAATCTGGTGGTCTAAGTCAGCAGTTTCTGAACCGTGTGTGTGTGTGTGTGTGTGTGTGTGTGTGTGTGTGTGTGTGTATGTGTGTGAGTGTGGCACAGCCTTTTTTGGCAGTCTAGGGAAGCCTATGGAAGGAACTCTTCTCAGAATGACATTCTTATGTGCATAAAAGAAAATATATAGAATTACAGAAGAAACCAATTACATCGATTATGTATTGATATAATAATTTTATATTGTTCATATATTGATATACAGTTATATTGTTAACTGCATTGGAAATATAGTTATCAAGATACTGAAGAAAATCTGCCATCTAGGCTGCCCACCTGACTCCTTGTCCAGTGTTTTTTCTGCTCTCTCTTCTAGTGGCGTATTAGCAGGGGTGGTGGCTGAGGCAAGGTTACTCAATATGATTAGTGACATGACCAGGAGGGTAATAGGGATGAAAGGAAGATTATGGAGCAAAGAAGTGTGTGTTTATGTGTGTATATGTATGTGTATGTACATATTTATGTATATATGTGAATGTATGCATGTGTGTTGTGGGGAAGGGTTACTCAATATGATTAATGACATGATCAGGAGAGTAATAGGAGGAACCAAAGATTATGAAGCAAAGAAGTGTATGTATATGTGTGTATGTGCATGTGTGTGTGTGTGTGTGTGTATAGGAATGTGTATGTGTATGTATGCGCGTGTGTGTGTATGTGTAAATGTGTGTATGCATGTGTATGTGTATGTGTGTTGTGGGGAAGTATGGTGGACAGAGAGAGAGGAGACTTGGGTGGGGATATCTAGGAGGACCAAAAGACAGTAGCGCCTGGAGAACTCATTGTCACTTTTTCTCCACGTCTAGGTGGCTACCCCTTCAGCTTCTGGATAGGTCGGAATGAGGAGCAACACTTTTACTGGGGGGGATCTCAGCCTGGGATCCAGCGCTGTGCCTGTGGCCTAGATAAGAGCTGTGTGGATCCCACCCTGTATTGCAACTGTGATGCTGATGAGCCCCAATGGTGAGGATGGCAGGGGTGGCTCCGAATCCTGAAGAGTTTCTGGGGCCTCCAGAGGATGCAAGGAGACTTGAAAAAGTCTAGAACTCATTCACTTATTCAGCAAGCATTTATTAAGCACTTAAAAATACGGTCCCCTTCTTCAAGGAGCTCATATCCTAGCAAGGGCTAACCTGACAGCCCCTGTCCCCAGTTCTCACCCTTGGTCTCCTGCTCCACAGGAGAACGGACAAAGGACTGCTAACCTTTGTGGACCACCTGCCAGTCACGCAGGTGGTTGTTGGTGATACTAACCGATCCAACTCTGAGGCCCAGTTTTTCCTGAAGCCTCTTCGTTGCTATGGTGACCGTGAGTAACTGGCCCACAAATGAGTATTTCTTCAGCTCTCATACCAAAGCTGCTTGACCCAAGTTTTCTCCGTGGTTTCCAAGTTCTCCTTTTGTGATCTCTTGGCTTTTCTGTGTCTCCTTCCATCGATCTCTTCCATCTCCAGGGCCCTCCATCCCAAATAGAAGACTCTACCCATATATTGGAGTCATGTGCTCTGATGGCATCTACCCTCCCAACTCATCACCATTCCCCTTCTCCCTCGCACCAGTTTCTCCTTTGACTCTGGTGTCTCTAATCCCCCTCCCTTATCCTCCATGTCCCTTTCACTCCTTGTAGTCCTCTCTCATCCTCTGTTTCTCCATGTATTTTCAAAGAAACTGATGGTTCCCTGTTCCATCACCACTTTGCTTTCCTCTCTGTGCCCCTCAGGAAACTCCTGGAATACCATCTCTTTCCACACTGGTGCTTCATTGCTCTTCCCTCCCATCCGTGCCAACTACAGTCTTGATGTCTCTTTCTATTTCAAGACCACAGCGGACTCAGGTGTCTTCCTAGAGAATCAAGGAGGCCGCCCCTGCCAGTGGCGACGACCATACCTTCGGCTAGAACTCAACAGTGAGTGGGTTGTGATATAGGAGAAGATACGTGAAGGATACAGGGAGGGATGCAAGAAACAAGGACAAAGATGATGTTAAGGATATGATTGAGGCCTTGGGGAAAGATTGGGTGGGGAGTGTAATGAAGGGGAAGGAGTTTATGGTCAGAAGGGGACTAAGAGATTATCTATTCCAATGGTTCTCAAACTTCTTGAGTACGAGAAGCAACGTAAAATTGTGAGGTGCCAATGCCTCTGTCAGTGTCTCACCCAATTGTGAGTATTACATACATGACAGTGATTGTTGTATTGGTAACTGCTGATTGAGAAAATACTTTTCTGGATAGGGATCTTGTAATAACTTTGACCTAGAAGTTGAAAACCAAGGATCTGGTCCAGCTTCCTCATTTTAGAGAGGAAGAGAAATTGACATTTTAGAGATGAAGAGAAATTGACCAATTTTTGACCTGATTCTTATGGGTCAGAAATTTACCCAAAATAACAAAAAGGAAATTAAATTGAACCTAGCTCTAGATGGAGATATGCCAAGACAGAGAAGGTTGCGGGGGGGTCTGGGTTCATGAATACATCTGGGAGGGTTTTGTGTGGTGCTTAAGAGAAGTTAAGGGGTGAACATGTGATGCAATCTTCAGGGGTCTGGGGGGAATCCTAGGGGTTGGAATTAGAAGGGGATCAAGAGGTAACTTGGTTATATTCCCTTCCTCTTTTCTCCATGCTCTAGCTTCTCGAGATGTAGTTTTTGCCTTTGATGTGGGAAATGGTGATGAAAATCTCACAGTCCACACTGAGGACATGGAATTTAATGATGATGAATGGCACCTGGTTCGGGCTGAGATCAATGTGAAACTGGCCCGGCTTCGAGTTGACCATCGACCTTGGGAGATTCGGCCAATGCCCCTGCAGACCTACATCTGGCTAGAGTATGACCGGCCTCTTTCTGTTGGTGAGCATTCTAGAGCTAAAGTAGTCTCTCATCCTGTTCATAAACAAGCCATGGTCCTGCTCTATATCTTCTAGCATTTCAGGTCCTCGCCTCCTATGTTTATGACTAGTCAAAGTTTCTTCTCATTCACTAGGAATAGGGTCCTTTCTTCTATATCACCTCTGTTCTCCAATCACCAATTCCAGTTCTCTTAGACAATGAAAGAACCATAGATATAGATATGGAAGAGAATTCAGAAATCATCTAGTCCAATTATTTCATCTTTTAGAAAGAGGACCCAGACCCAGAGAGGTTATAGTATTTGCCCAAAGTCCCATGGGCTAGTCTGGGACTAGCTCCATGTTTCCTGACTCCGGATGCAGCTTTCTTTCCATAGTACCACATGGTCTTCCTTTCCCTTCCTATCATCTCGTCCACCTTGTGAAGGCACATGGGCCCCACCAAATCTATGGATCATTTCCAGATTTACTCTAGAGGACCTTTTATCTTTTAAAATCTTTTTAATAATCTTTTAAAAAATCTTTTAAAAAAAACTTTTTAATCTTTTTAAAAATCCTATTTATATGCGGAATTGGACCATTTTGAACCCCTATGGCTCAGTTGCCTTTGCTACATTCCCAGAGGAGGGTAGCTACCACCCAGAATATCTGGAGCTTTGGATACTTGGGGTGGCTTTTTTTTCTGGAACACAAGCCACAGATGGGGTAGCTAGTGGTACAGTGGATAGAGAGCACTGAGCTTAGAATCAGGAAGATTCATCTTCATAAATTAAAGCTGCCCTCAGATACTTACTATCTATATGACCCTGGGCAAGTCATTTAACCTCCCTCCATCTCAGTTTTCTCATCTGTAAATGGGAATAATAGTATCACCCATCTACCAGGGCTGTTGTGAGGATAGTATTGGCAGAGCACTTTTAAATCTTAAAAGTATGATATAAGTACTAGCTGTTATTATTATGTAGTACCTTCCTTTTCCAGTTTTCCAGTGGACTCTTCTTTCTTGGTCAAAGATGACATGAGTCCTACATGCCTCCTCTATAACTTAGCTATAGTTTGTCCCATATGTAGACAATGACATATCATATCTTTAAAGTAGAAAAAAAGACTTAGAGTTCATCTGATCCAATCCTCTCATTTTACAGATGAGCAAACTGAAATCCATAGCAATTATGGACCCCAAGGTCACACAGTTAGCAAGTAGTAGAACAGGGATCTGGACCCTGACTCTCTCATTCTAAAGCCAGCACTGTTTCTGCAACACTAGTCTGACTTTCCATTATGATTATTTCCATTAGCCACTCATGAGACTTCAGCTCAGTTAATTACCAAGACTCTCTGGGAATATTCAGAGGAATATAAACCACATATGCTTGGTTTTTTCTATGTTTCTGTCCCAGAAGCATAGAAGAAATATCTCATCGGGTCTCTTCCCTTTCTCTAGCTCCTAGCTTACTCCTCCTTCCCAATATGAACACTCCAGATTTTCTCAAGATTTTTACTCTTACAGGCTCTGCAGAGCACAAGAGGCGTCCCTTCCTGGGCTGTTTACGGGCAATGCGCCTAAATGGAATTACCTTGAACCTGGAGGGCCGTGCCAATGCCTCAGAGGGCACCTCCCCCAACTGTACAGGCCGCTGTCTTCACCCAAAGCTCCCCTGTTTTCATGGTGGACGGTGTGTGGAACGGTACAGCTATTATACATGTGATTGTGATCTCACAGCCTTCGAAGGGCCCTACTGCAACCATGGTCAGTGGAGGGGGTGAGATTGGAATCTTGGGGAATGTGGGGCAGTCATAGAGGGTTGGAGAGAAGGGGAGTATGTAGACAAGCATCCTTTTAGAGAACTGAATGGAGGGAGTTAGCCCCATCCCCAGCATAGGGCATTTCTCCTGGGCCCCATGTTCTATGGGATGACTGGCAGCAGTGGGCTGGGAGGGGTGGTTGGACAATCAACTGTACCCCTAAAAGGCCTAAAATCTCATATCCCCTCTCCCAACTAATGCACATTTTCAATTTCACCATCATCATGGTAAAAAAATAGGACTGGGGCTTATGCAGTATGATTGTATCTCTCCTAGTCTACCTCTGAGTGGCCATTGGGGTGAAGAGGGTAGAGAGGGAGGCAAATTAATAGTGATGTAAGTGGGAGGAGATTGTCACTGATGGCAGAGAAAGGGAAATTGACATAGTAGATGGGCATGAGAGGACAAAAAAAGGCAAGGTAGAAAAACTGAGAGAGTTAAAATAAAGGTGGGTCTTCAGGCGTGTCTTGATTTAATGAGCATGGCATCCTGTGCTGCATGGTCTGGGATTATTGAAGACCTCTGACATACCACCTGTCCCCAGACATCGGCGGATTCTTTGAGGAAGGCACCTGGGTGCGCTATAACCTGCAGTCAGCCCTTCGCTCCGCTGCTCAGGAGTTCTCTCACATGCTGAGCCGGCCGGTGCCTGGCTACGAGCCTGGCTACGTCCCTGGCTACGACACCCCTGGCTACGTGCCTGGATATCATGGTCCTGGTTACCAGCTCCCTGACTACCCTCGGCCTGGGAGGCCGGTGCCCGGGTATCGGGGGCCAGTCTACAATGTCACTGGTGAGGAGGTCTCTTTCAGTTTCAGTACTACCTCCGCCCCTGCAATCCTGCTCTACGTTAGCTCCTTTGTCCAAGATTACATGGCGGTGCTGATCAAGGAGGACGGTGAGTGTTCTGTGGGCATCCTCCTGCATGTCTCTCCATTCATGTGCCCCCAATCATTACTATACCCAACCCAGGGACCAATCTCCCCCTTCCCCCCAGGCACTCACGGCGTGGGGATAGTAGGGCATGGGCAGGGTGTTGGCTACCCAGGTTGGGGGAGTAGTGTTATGTTGGCAGCTCCCCTCCCCTGCAGGGACCCTGCAGCTGCGCTACCAGTTGGGTACTAGCCCTTATGTGTATCCGCTGACCACAAGGCCAGTCACTGATGGTCAATCCCACAGCATCAATATCACCCGTGTCTACAGAAGCCTCTTTATCCAGGTAGGTAAAGGAGGACAGGAGTGTTATGGGGGATGGTAAAACATTAGCTGGGCTAGGGCTGGCATCAATCTAGGAGAATCTTTCAAATGGGTAGACATCAGTCTCATCATTGTCCAGAAGAAGTTAGGGGTGCTTATTTGGCCTACCCCTGAGATCATGTGTGTTTTGTTTGCTGTATTCCAGGTGGATTATTTCCCATTGATGGAACAGAAATTTTCATTGCTTGTGGATAGTCAACTGGACTCACCAAAGGCCTTGTACCTGGGGCGTGTTATGGGTAAGGTGTTATGGGGACTTGGCAGTTAGGAAATGGATGGCCAGGGAGCTAAGACAGAGAAATCTTGGGAACCTGGGAAAGGAGTCACAACTAATAAAGAATGAGTTATGAAGAGAGCAGGGAGAAGATGCATGACTAGAGTAGGGCAACTGGGACCTTGTCCCAGGGTAACAAAGTTTAGGAGGTTGATGGCATTGATGCTCCTTTGATAGCATAAAAATCAATCAGTTTAGCACCTAATTTGAAAAAAAAATTACTTAATATACAAAGTTACCTGATTGTAGGTACTTTCTTCCTCTTGCTGCTATACTCCAGGTAAGACACACATGCCTACCATGGTAGTGTACTTACTGGGTTTTGGGTTCTCTTCCAAAAGGATATGTTGTCTGTGGGGTTGTCTCTTCACCCTCCAACTGAATTTGACTTTAAAAGTTGATTTGAGGGTGTTATTTTTTTGTTCAGTGCGGAGTCTGAAAAATACTAGTTACAGGTCTGTCAGGAAGTGGCTATTACCCTCTTCTCATTGGGAATTTGCCCCTTTCTTTTCTTCAACCTCCAGAGACAGGAGTGATCGATCCTGAGATTCAGCGCTACAACACACCAGGCTTTTCAGGTTGCCTCTCAGGTGTTCGCTTCAACAATGTGGCCCCACTCAAAACCCATTTCCGGGGTCCCCACCCACTTCCCCGTGAGATTTCTGAAGCCCTTCGTGTTCAGGGGGATCTGGCTGAGTCCAACTGTGGTGCTATGCCACACTCTGGCTTTGAGGTGCCACCTGAGCTTGATCCTTGGTACCTGCCACCAGGTAAGTGTCTCAGGGCAGGGGAGGGCACAAAGAGCTTTCTCCTGAGGAGGAAGGATAATAGCCTCAGACGAATCTTTCTAGTGACTAGGTATCTCATCCTCTTACAGACTTCATCTACTATCACGATGATGGCTGGGTCGCTATCATCATAGGCTGTGAGTAGCAGACTACCTCTAATATGTGTTCCCTGTTCCTTAGTGCATATAACCTGAAAGTCTGGGAATGGTCACACAGGGAGAAGCTGAAGAGGACTGAAGTAAAATTCAAGCAGTGGGATCATTTGAGGGTTGGGGGCTTTCAAAGCAGATGAAGATATATTATGAATCTTTACTGCTCAGATGAAAATCATCTCTACCCAGGAGTGGGATAGCGTGGGGTAAGAAGCTGGAATGGGGAGTAGAGGTTGGGGTAAACACCAGAAGCTGGGGAATGAAGACATTAAGCCTCTAAATACCACAAGTCAGTTCCTCCAAAGTTAAAGAATAGTTGCACACAGTTTTAGCGCGAGGATATGTACATTTAAAACGCCCAGGACCCACAATCATCTTTTCCTTTTCTGCCAGTTGTCGTGACTCTCTTGCTGCTGGGGCTTGTGGGACTCTTGGTCCTCTTCTATCTGCAAAATCATCGATACAAGGGTTCCTACCACACCCATGAGCCCAAGGCCACTCATGACTACCATGCTTCCAGCAAGACACCTTTACCCCCTTCTACTCCTGCCCGGGCCACTGTTCCCCAGCCCTCAGCCCCTGCAGCTGCCACTCGGGACCAGAACCTACCCCAGATTCTGGAGGAAGCCCGTTCTGAATAAATCAGAAGAGGGTTTTGTGGGATAAAGTCCCTCTCCCCAGATCCTGACACCCTCTTCTTTTTGTTCTCTTCCCCTAATCAAGGGCATCAGCATTCTTTCCCTGAGCCAGCTCTGTCCATCTAGAGGAGACCTCTTCCTGCCCACTTTCATAGGCAGAGCTGCAGTTGGGACCAAAGGGAGAGGCAGAGCTTCACTGCCTCAAACCAAACGCCCATCCCTTTCCCTCTACCCACCCTTCCTCAACCCCCACTCACTCAGGCTCCTGGCCCAGTGCCTACCTGGCAGGAGATGTCTGGAGTGGAGATGGGCACGGGCACCTCCCACCATCTCCAGCTGCTACAAGGGATTAACAACTGTGTGCAGGGGGAGATTATCTGCTTTCCCCCCATGTAGGCAATCTCAGCAGGGACAGATGTGGGGGTTGCCCAGGGGGGAGGAGGCTGCTAAATCACTTCCCCAAGCCTCCCCTCTGTCCTGCAGGTTGCCTTCTATTGGCATAGCAGGGAGTGAGGCACACTCCCTTTCCCAACCAGTCCCCCCCCTTTTTAACAAGGAGTCCACAAGGTTTCAGCTTAGCACCTTAGCACCCCTGCTACTTCATACGCTTCAGTCAAAGCCATAAGCCAAAACATGCAAGGTAGAGAAATTTAGGCAGACCCTCAAATAACCTTATGTTCCCCTCCCACTTTCCCAAGGATGTGCAATAACTTTGGTGTCTGCTTAAAGTCCCATACAGCTCTCCAACGCATGAGGAGCACCCCTCCCTCCTACACTCAGATGCTGCTTTATGTGCCCAGGAGATCATGTTCTTTATACATTTTTTTGTTGCAAAGTCTCTCCAGAAGATCTCTATATTGCAGTAATTTTTTAAATTCTTGGTTTATATATAAAAACAAAAACAAACCCAGTCAAGTGTGCTGTCCCATGTTGTACCCTGTGGTCTGTAGTTTGCTCTTATGTTGGATGTCTCAAAAGTTCTGCTGGTCACTCCCACCACTTGGACCTCTCCTGTCCATACTAAGACAGACCCTGTTGTGTTGACAGAGACTCAGAGAGCTGTTCCAATAAAGAGAGTGACAGAGCTGGTCTTCGTGTGCTGGCAGATGCTAGTTGTTGGGCAGAGGAGTGGGAGCAGGACAAGGTACACGACAGTGGGAAGGGCTAAGTCCAGAACCCCTTCAGAGATCCTCTATCAGAGCTACTGACTGGGGACCCCCTCTCACACAATCTCTTGAGGACTTGGGATCTTAACCAGGGCAGAGGATGCTGGAATCTACTACTCTGAGCAGTGCATACATTCCCCACCATTTCCCCTTAAACCAAAACGAAATTGTTCAGCTTATTGCAGAATGGTTTCTACTACTTTATTCTGATGAGGGGATCACAAGCCACAGGATTTTAAAGTGCGTGAGATTCACTGGCAACAAAGCCACACTGACATCAAGCCTCCCTGCCCCATTCCTGATAATAGGAAGGAAATTCAAATAGAGATTGTAGGTAGCAGAGAATACTAAGAATGTAACAAGGATTGAGTGAGATACAAGGAATAAAACCCAGTGACTTTGAAAACCAGAGAAAGCCTGAAAGAAGTGTGGTGAAAGCCCCTCCAATCCTGAACACTAACACATCACAAAAACCTTAGGCCACCCCTTCCTCTGGGCTAGAATAAAACTGTAAAGATCTAGAGACCACCCCTCAAAAACCCCACTCCACAAAAAAGCTGAGCTGTTCAGACTTTCTGAACTGATGCCAAATGTTTCTGGTTTTCCATTCTAATCTATGAGCAATTCAGTGCCCATAGCAGTTTGTGGCAGTGGGAAAGGGAGTGTTCCCTTCATCACACAGCAGGAGTAGACTTCAGAATCATTGCTGAGGTTGGCTGGCTAAACAGCTGGTTCCTGCCAAGAGCTGGCTAGGAATGTCTGAGGAGCAGCTGGAGATGGGGTGAGAAATGGGGGCAGATGGCCAGCTGAGCTGGCTTGGAAACTTCTCTGAGAATCCCCATGGGAAGGATGGTGGCCCTTGGCTAACATGGCTTAGGAGGAACTCCACCCCAACCTAATGTGACACGCCTAGGGATATAAGGACAGGTAGAGAAGGATCAGTCCAGATCAAGGAGAAAGGCACTTACTCCCTAAAGAAACAGGGGAAAGCCTTGCACCCTTGTTCTAGACACTCCCTAGACCAGTCTGGACTTGCTCATGTCCTTTCTACCTAAGCACAGGCGCTCCCCAGTTCCCTGCCAGCTCAGCAAACCTGCCAGACACAGATCTCCTCAGTTGGCCCCATTCTCAACATGACTAGACCCCTCTGTCAATACAGCTACTCTTAGCTCCTCAGGGGAACTCAGTGGAAGGAAAGCAACCTCCCTCTCCTCAGAAGTAGGTTTGGGGTGGAATCCCAGGGACCACAATTTAATCCCTATACCCACCCATGCCTTCAGGTCTTCTAAAGGAAACAGTTAAAGTGCTTTGCTGGCAAGTTTCCTTAGAGAGGGCCCAGTTGCCTCTATACTTAAAAGTGGCAGAAGGTCCAGTAGCCCCATATCCATGCATTGCCAGTTTATAATTACATGTATGGTCATCTCTACACACATGCATGTTAAACCCCCACCCTACCCCACTACATACCTACCAATACCAAACAGAAGGTGCCAGAATCAGGAAACAAATTATATTTGCATCCTGTGTATCCTACTCCCCTACCTCCAATCAGTCCCTGGGCCTTCTCTCTCTGAAGGGATATTTGACACTGGCCCCTTTAGTCTGGTCTGGGAGAGGGGTCAGGGAGGGGAAAGAAGGTAGAACAAGATAAGTACCCAACACACACACCCCACACACACATGCACGTGCGCGCACGCGTACACACACACACACACACACACACACACACACTCTCTCTCTCTCTCTCTCTTTCTCTCTCTCTCTCTCTCTCCCACTCTTCAACATTTCAGCAGCATGACACCTCTAAGAGACTAAGTGGTGTGTGAAGGAGGCAGCAGGAGACTGATACTCCTTCCTGGAAATCTGAAAACACCAGTCTATTTGCATGGACAAAACTTTCTTCAAAAGCTCTTGTCCCTCAAGCCTTGGGATCTTAGCTCCTGCCTTTAGCACAGTTCTTTCCCTGAACAGTGAAGGGAGAGAACACAAGCCCTTTCCCATCTAGCCTAGTCAAAGTAGCAATAGTTCATGCTCTTCTTGGCAATTTCTGCCTACTTGTCACACTTCGCAAACCTCTGTCACTGGGTAATGGGGAAGAAACTTAAGAGGGAGTGAGAAGACTCATCCCCCTACTTAAATTCAGTCTGTGCTGTCAGGACACACTTTGCCATGAACTCAAATTCAAATGACTCTGGTCCCCAATCCCATTCACTACTAGCACCTGTCTCAGACCTAACTATATGAAGGACCTTGATTTAGGGACCTAAGATAAGACAGTGCCTTTGTTGACTTTCTAGTCCCCATAGATACTGCCCTAGGTCTGGCCCCCCAGCAAAGGGAGCTAACAGGAAACCAAGTTATCAGATATCAGCCCCTAACCTTTACTGTTTGCCTCTGAGCTGGGAGGACACACTCCCCCCTCCTTGCCTTTGTCTCTCTCTTTCCTGAGAATCCAAGCCCTAAATGTTCCCGGATTTCACTCTGAGACAAAGAACTTCTCCCCCACTGCCCATAGGTTAGGCTTCACTACAAACGGGGTAAGAAGAGAAGGTTTCTGGGGACAGGAGACAGTGCAGGAGACTGAAGCAGTCATGACGTGAGCACAAAAGCAGAGGCAGCGCTGCTGGAGGCACTGGAGGTTGGGGCACAGAAGACTAGAGGACATCTGTCTCTCTCTCAATCCCCACATACTTGAGGGCATCAGCTTGGCTGTACCTGTCAAGGAAGGAAGAGAGAAGGTGTTTGGTTAATACCAGGACTTTTATGCTTGACAAGACAAGCCCCCAACCTTGTTTCATTTTTCAACTTCAATCAACAGCCTTATCACTTTGCTAAGGCTTCTTCTAAGAAAAAGCATGAGAACTAAAGATAAGCAAGGATGAAGCTGTGATCTCTCCACTAGAGCCCTCAGCCCCTCCAGACTTAGCTTCCATGCAAAGAAGCATGCCTCTATTAATGGTCTCACCTGTAATCAAAGAAGAGTTCTTCCCCAGCCTGAATCGCTCTTTTGGCAAAGATTCCAATCCGATGATCTCCATTCACCATCACCACTGAATAAAACAAAACAAAGCCTATTCCTTTGGCTCTTGGCTAATCTTAAGCCAATTCTTCTAGCCTTTAAGTGAGATACAGGAAAATCTCTTACCCTGTCTTCAAGTTCTGCAGATGGTTCCTCGAAGGGAAAACTGATCCTACAGTCTAATCTTAGGCACTTCTCCAAGTCAAGAAATAGCTAATGAGGGTATCTGTTTTCAAGTGCCCTTATATATTTGTTTATCCTGACTAGAGTTTTGAGATGGTCTGGGGTGGAGATGATATGTTATGTGTCCACGAGTAAAGAATGAGAAAAGCCCTTTTGGGAAAGAAAGTATTATCTCGAATACTGTGCACTGCCATATACATCAAAAGGAAAGGGTCCATGTGGCCCAGAACTCAGCCTATCCCACCATCTACCCCATAACCTTACCTTTGGCATAGCAGTTAGGATTCACTGAGTGGTTTGCAAATCTAATTTTATTTCCTTTCCGAGTGGCATCCACCACAAAATCTGTAGGAGATAAACAAAGAAAAGTCCATCACTGTCATCGTTGTCCTCCATAGAGAGAAAAACCCTTAGGGCCCTTTATAACTAGGTCTCAAGTAACTTTCCCAAAGCAGCACAAATTTAGGTTCAAGGGGAATTTCATATAGAAGTGAGCCTTGCAGGATGGGAGAAGGCATTCTACTTTTTCTGGAAGCCTCTCTAGGTTACTGTTTTTCTTATTTTAAATCACTGATACCCTTACTCATGGTAGTGAGGCTTCTACAGTGTGTATCACAGATATAATCAGGTGCTGGAACCATATACACAATTGGGAAAATGTTTGTTTTATGCAGAGCTGGTGAGTTGTATCATTTGAGTTGTATCAAGACCCTTTCCCAACCTGCTCCCTGTGAGGGTAGGCCTATGACTAGACCAAAGAAGCAGGGACTGTGAGGGAGAAGGGCTGGTCCCAAACCACTGAGGATGAGTGGTGGCAAGGTCTCCTACCATTGTTGAGGTTGAAGAGAAAGCTGGACATGTACTTGTCATAGACTTTTCCCCGCCGGTCAGCCTCATCCTGAGAGATAAGCTAGAGACAGGAAGAGTGAAAAGTGAGGATGTAAATTGGGATGTCTGCTCAGGACAACTTCCCTTCAGTGAAGAAGGAGTCAGGGATGCACATAAGGAATCAGACTCCTAGAGAGCCACAAGAAGCTATTGCTTAGGGTGATTCCATTCCCCACCCAGGCCACCTAACAGTAAACTTGGTGAGCCTATCTGATACCTCCCACCACTCTTGCTGTATGAGCGGGTTGCTTGGGAGTTGATGAACAGTGGTTTGTTTCAGGGCTGCAGATGGTTCATTGGAATCCCTAAGAGAGGCCACATGAGAGCTGACCTGAGATATTTAGGGAGTAATTCATAGTTGCCCAACCCACAGAAAAAGTAGGGGGTGTTATCAGCCTCGCCCACTGTGAGAATCTGAGTCAAACCTGCAGAGCTCACCTCACCACAATATTCAGAAATGAATTCATTCTTCTGTACAGACTCCTTGATGAAAGTGCCCCATCCAGCCACATCTGAGGGGGCCAGCAGCAGGTGCTAGAGAGGAGGCAGTCAGACCTCAGGCTACATGGCAGGCATTGTGGGGAAGGGCAGGGGGCTGTGACATAGGGGACAGCACTGGGCAACTGTTGAAAGGATCTGAAAGACGCAAATCTATTCTATTCTGCATGGGGGACAAGGAGGAAGAGCAAACAAAACATGGGGGAGTGAGTTCTTTAACCTCCCCAACTAGGAATGGGGGTAGGTTGCTTTAGTTTTGAGGTCATAGGAATTTACTGCCATCTGTGAAGCAGAAACTGAAGGCATCAGCAAGACCCCACTCCTCTGCTCCCTTCAGTTTAGTCAGCCATAAATGGACTGGATCTTTGAATGATTCCCCACTTTGGGACAAAGGAAATAAAGAGAAAAAATGGCTTTGAACCTTTAACTCCTGAAGTATGGCAGCTACAGAGCTCCCGGCTCCAGGTTGCTGAGAAAGGAAAGCTTTCAGAAACCATTCCTTCTCTATCCCCATGCAAAACCCATCCCCCGAAGAGTCAGTCTACGGAGCCCACACCTTCTTAAGACCACGCTGGATGCTGCAATTCTTGCAGGAGACCACCTTGCAGTCCCAGTGCTCTGAGGCCCCACAAGTGAGACACAGGTCAGGGTCACATTCTCGAACAGCAAGGTAGCAGGGACATTGTTTGGTGTTACACTGGGTCTTGCAGCGGCAGCCTGGAAATCGGTTTTGACCTAAGGGGAGTGATGGAAAAGCTGCTGTGGTCAGCCAGATCACTGCATAAACCCTGAGAAAACATGGCCTTCTTTGGAGTTTTGGTGAGAAAGAGAGCGTGGTTCACAGGGCAGCAGTGAGGCTAACGGGATAGATTTGATTTGAGGATGCTGTGGGGAGCAGGGTGTATCCCCCATTCCAATATCCACTCCACAAAATATCTTGGCCAAGAGAAGAAGCAGTGCAATGTAGTAGAAAGAGTGCTGGAGTTGGAGCTAAAGGACATTGGTTTGAAACCCAGCACTGCTACTACTTATATAACCTTGTATATGGCCCTTCTTCCTGTCAGATGATGTCATCATTTATAAAATACAGGTGCTGAATTATATAATTTCTCAGTTCTGTGATCTGGAATCTATGTATGGGACAATACAAAGAAAACGTGGCTTGGAGTCAGAAGACCCGAGTTCAAATCCTGACTCTGCACTTCTAGCCTGCATGACTTGGGTGAATCATTTTGACCTTTGTGGGTCTCAGTTTCCTCATCTGATAAGTGAAGGAATTGGCCTCAGTGATCTTAAAGGTCCCTCTAGTTCTAAACTCATGATCCTATGACTTGGACCTCCCTTGACCAAATGTCTAAAAAGAGATGGCCTGGGAAGGTGGTCAAACACAATCAGTGCTCCTCACTGGCAAATCCTTGCCTGAAGAGCAAGTATCATTTTGACAGTACCATGCATGCTCTCTGCTCCCCGCTCTCCCCCACCTACTGCTCTACCCAGAATGAGCTGCTGCGGCTGAGATGTGTATCTGTTGTGGGCAGAAGGTACTCATATCTCCAACTGCCTGGCCCCCAAGCTCTGCAGGCTCTGGCTTTGCTATCTTATCAGTCAGCCCACTGTGGTCAGAACTGATGGTAAACTACGCCAACAAAGGACAGGGTGGTGGAGGGGAAGAAGCATTGTGGGGAGAGGTAAGGGAAAGGACTATGCAAGCAACTTATCCTCCCTCCCTTACCCACCCTTCACTTTGTGCTGTCACCAGTCCCTGTCTCCTACAAGATTATATTAAAATGAATCAATTTTAGTTAGATTATAAACATACAAATTTGAAATGAAATTTTTACAAAAATGACCTGTGAACCAGCAAGACCCTCAAAAGTGGGGGGTTGTGGGATACACTGAACAAGAAGTGCCCTGGGTCCCCATCTTACCACTTGAAGGTAAAATAGGGGACGGCAGGCAAGTTCTGTAAACCTGCAAACTCAAGGCTTTCCAGTGATTTTTCAGTCCCTTATTGACCCCAGGCAGAATGCCTGACATATGCCAAATTCTGAATGTCAGAGGGTCCAGTGGCAGCTCAAGAGATTGTGAAAAGGAAGAGAAGGCTGGGATATGTGTGTGCTAGTGGCAGTATATGCAGTGTGGGCTTACAGTCTGGGTTGCACTGGCAGAACTTCTCACAGAAATTCTGGGTCATGATGCAGGGGCAGGTGCTGTCGCAGGGACGGTCTGGATGGTCACAAGGTTGATAGTTGTACACCTGTGTGGCGGAGTTATCTAGGAGACAGGGAATAGGCCAGTGACACAGCTGTGACTATGCTTTCTGCCCCTCTTCCCAGTTCCCAACACCCTAATTCAAAGAGGCTGGGGCAGCCACAGCCTGAGAAAATTCAATTCAATTCAATAAACAACTATTAAATACCTACTATGAGTTCAAGGCACTGGGCTAGGATACAAAGACAAGAACTAAAATAGCGCCTATTCTCAAGGAATTGATATTGCGTTGTATGCCCCTAACCTTGAGGTAAGAAGAAATCAAAAGTAAGGGTAACTTCCAGATCACTTTGAGACATGAGGGGGAGGAGGGCAGACCCAAAACTACAGAGGATCTATTTAAAAATGAGAGCTAGACCCTGGCGGATACCACACCACCAAAGAGACAAAGGCCACAGCATCAACTCCAAAGAGCAAGGCTGTGGCCTTCTCAGCTGCAACAAGAAGCTCCTCTGAAGAACTGCAGAGAAACATGCCATCTGTGGGAGCTGCTCAGGGTCTGCACGTGCAGCTGCCTAAGGGGTGATGTGGGTGGGTGGCCACATGAGGAGAGGCTAATGACTGAACTGATGGAAGAAGGATGAGAGATAACATACCTTTCTTGAGCTGAATCTTCCTGCAGTGTGCAGCCCATAGCCTGGAAGAAAAAGATAGGAGGAGTAGGGTCTGGGCCATAGTCCTGAGGGGCTCTGCAGAGGCAGTTGAATAAAACACAACCTACTCTGAGACACTGGTTTGACAACTAGGGTCCTAGGGTCTGCCCATGAAAATCAGACATAAGGCCTGGGCTTTAGCACATGAAAACCAGAAACCTTGATTTAGCCTCTGCTGACTGCTGATTAAAAAAAACAAGATAAAACAAAAAAATGTATGTTTCCTTCATGATGCCAGTAACTCCCTTTGGGGGGAACAGATGTGGGGAATGGAAACAAGAGACTGAAGGTGGGAAGAAAGGGTTCCGGATCAAGAGGTGGGTGGGGAGAATGGGTAGGAACTTGTGTGGAGTGCCCTGCTGGCTGTTATGAGACTTTAAGGGAAAGAACTTGAGAGAAACCTACGAAGTATAATAGAAAAAATGTTGGACTTAAGAGTCCAAATACCTGGGGTTTGACCTCTGGCTCAACAGCTGTGTGACCACAGGTAAATCACTTCACCTTTCCGAGCCTCAGTTTCCTAATCTGTAAAATGGAGGCTAATAATATTTGTACTACTTACCTCATAATGTTATTGTGAGGAAAGTGCTCTGTAAAATTTAGTACTGGAGAAATGTAAGTCTTATTTCTTCCATACCCAGAACTATTTGCTTCTACTGGGTAATGGTCATCAAACAGGGCACCAAGACAGGGAGAACATTTTTTTTAAAAATTCCTATTCTAGGCAAATGCTAGAAGACAGTGCTATTATACAACCCACAAAGAAAACAACAAAAGTTGCCAAAATCTAAGAAAGAGAATGCATTATGGACAGAGTTGAGGAGGGGCTAAAATGGTAACTAACTATCCAGCCAGGAAGGGCTGCCCTCAGGGGAACAAAACCAGCTCTTGCTATCTTATTGACTAAGAGCTGACATGTAAAGTTAGGCCTACCCATTAAAGACAGAAGAGCACTATGGGGAACGACAGGGAAAGGGGAGGAGCTGCGACAAGGCCCCAGGGAGCATGTGCACACTCTCCTCCTTGGTCTAGGATCCTAAACTGACTGAGAACATGCTGCTTTGCCTGATTGTGGGGAGGAACACAGATGGGAAGTTCAAGTGGAGGCCCAAACTTAGGGAGCAGAAAGGATCGATACCCATCCCAGCCACAAAAAGTGCTTTGTTCAACCCTTGCCTGTGTTTTCTTTTCTTCTTCTGCGAGGGGTTCATGAGCTCATTTGTTGGCAACTTCAGGATAAGTGACTCTTTGACTGCAAACTGAAAGACCTGGAAGAGAAATCCAACAGGCCCCGTCACTCTCCCTCTGGCCAAGTGGCCAGACAAAGGGCCCCAGCTGGTAGCAGGCTCTGGAGGGTTCAGAGGCAGCTGGCTTCATTGCCCTGGGGGTCCCAACTGCTTGGGACACGAGGTCACATGGCTTTACAGTTTAATTCTCCAGCTGGTGTCCTGAGTGGGAGGAAACAGTACTGACCACAGGCATGCTGGCTTGATCACTGGCTTTCCCTCAGGTTTTGCTTTAACTCAGCGATGGTTTTAGGGGAGTGTACTTTTGGACCCTTAACTCTCCCCCTGCAACTGTCTCTCCTCACCTACACAGCAGCTTTATAAAATGATTCCGGCCTTTGCACAAGGGGGCTGTTATTCAAAGCAGTACCTGGCTCTGAGCACGAGCCCCCTCTGTTGGGGGAAAGATGTAGAATCATACAATGTTACAGTTGGGAGTTATCTTAGCAATCCCTTTCATTTAGCAAAAGAAGAACTGAGGCTCAGAGAGGGAAAGTTCCTAGTTCTCACCATTTTCTGGGGTCACAAAATTATTCAGCTGGCATGAGCATTAGAGATCATCTACTACATACTCCTCATTTTACAGATAAGGAAACTGAGGTCCAGAGAACAGAAATTATTTTTCTAAAGTAACACAACAGCTACTTAGTGAAAGAACTGGAATTAGAACCCAGGTCTCCTTACTGCCAACTCTATCATATTACCTTAATATTACATTTAGCTTTGGTAGGACACCATCCCAAGCCATCACCTTTGAGTGATAAACTCCAAATCGGAGATGGTTAAGGGATTTTGAGTGTGTGAACTTCTTTAATTCACGGGGCCCCACCATTCACAAAATAAAGGAATTAGGAAGAAGACACCATCCAGGTATTTCCAAAAGATGAGGAGCTATATGGATGAGTTAGGACCCTGTTTTTTCTGTTGTAGCCCAGTTGACTGGCATAGGATGGGTACCGATACCCATGTTCCTATCCCTAATCTTCCTGAATCTAAACTATTAGTAGTTGCTACTACAACTATGTTTGAGGGTGTTATGGAGTAGGATGTATCCCACAGTTCTACTTAAGAGGAAACAGGGAAAATCAAAAAGTAGTTTGTGGAAATAATTGAGGTAGCCGATAGGGCAAGGGGACAAGAGGAAGTCTGAATGAAAAGTCCCTTAGGAAATGGGGCTAATAACTACTGTCTAAAATGGCACAAGAATGTCACTTTCACAAAAGAAGGATGATCATACAGGAGAGTTTCTGAAGCCAAGGATGAGGCAATTTCAGCAACAGTTAAGGAAGAGATTGTAAACAGCTTAGTGCTTATACTTGAGTGCAAAGATGTAAGACAGAAAGGAGGTGTGAGCACAGATATCCCCCAGGCATCCTTCAGAACTGACACAGATGAAATTTATCCAGACTCTATACCTTAGGGCAACCCGTGACTCCATAAGACACTTCTCCAGAGGGTGAAATGGTTAATGGCCCTCTGCTCTCCTCTGCTCTTATCAGGGTAAATGAAATATTCCATGAAAGAAGTGTTTCAAAGAGAAAATAAAGAAGAAAATGAATCTAGAAGCTTGAAAAATATGACCTTAGAGAAGAAAATGAAAAAGAAGGGCATGTGAACCCTTGCATGAATGAGACCATTTCCAAGGAGGATGGAGGTGGACCTTCTATTTTTGTGTAATATCTAATATTGATGCCAGGCTGAAACAATGCATTCTGATAGGTGGCAACTTCCTGCTACAGGACACTGAGGAAGCCTATGTTATCCTGACATGAATAGTCAGGAGGCATGTTATCTTCAATTGGTCACTAAGCATCTATTAAATGCCTACCATGTGCTGCTCACTATGCAACGTGCAGGAAAAAAAGACAGGCAAAAGACAGACCCTTGAGGAACCCACAGTCTAAAGGAAATGGAGGTTGAGGGGAAGGGTGTCAAACAACTTTCTTAATGTCACACAGTGGCATGATTCAAACTCCAATGCTCTGACTTCAGAGTTGGTACACTTTCCATTTCACCAAGCTGCCTCTCCCCAAAGCTTATCTTTCTGGAGCATTTATCTAAGACACAAAAAAGAACCTCCTAAGTTTCATCAACCCTAACAACCACTACCTACTTCTGATGATTCACGTGGAAACAAAGGATATTGCCAAAAGGAACCCAAGTAAGCATCTCTATAGATTATGTCTGAGGGAAGAACTGGGGTTTTTTTCAGTGTTGCTGACTAAAGGCTTGAGAGGAAAAAAAAAAAAGCCTATATGATAAGTGAATAGCTGGTTAAGAAAATGAAGGGATGGGATTTTAATTTCTAGACTAGCTAAAGATACAGGAATGATGGGCTCATGATCAAGCTTAGAATGCATCTAATGAGGGCTGATAAAAATACATTTGCCTAGAGAATTCTGGATCTAATCTAAAGAAGGCTTTAAACCAAAAACAAAGAGAAAAATGCCCATATACATACATTAAATTCAATAACAGAGAAAGTAGACAGAATAAAGGAAGAATAGTAGAAGGATCTAATAACTCACAAGAGTCATAAAAGAGGGAAAGAATAATTTTCATAAACTTGGTTGTGTAGACAGAGTATAGATAAAAGTGAATTAAGCATTTCAAAGCAATGAAATAAATGTGTTCTTATATGTATCACTAAGACCTGATGGTATGCAGTTCATAATTAAAAGGATAAACTTTATTCAAAGGAACAGATTACATAGTAGAGGCAATAGAGTTGCATTGAATATCAAGATGTAATTATGTGAGGTTGGAAAACACAGTCAAGACCATTGTATGAATTCCAACAGAGGAAGAAACAGCAGCAATGCTATGGTAAAGTATGTATGCTACATGTTACCCAGCCAAAAATGGGTGATGAGTCCCAAGAAGAAGCTGCAGAGAATCAGATTTTCCTCAATATGAAGAAAAGCTTTCTGATAGTGAGGTGTCCAAAAATAGAAAGAGCTACCTCAAAAGGAAGCTTCCTATTGGTGGAGGGATTCAAGTAGAGGCAGAATGACCGCTAATGGCAATGAGATAGATATGAGATACAGGGGATTCCCATCTGAATACAGCTTGGATTAAACGATCTCTGAGGTCCTTTCCAACTCCAAGATTATATGACTCTCTAACTCGATATGTACAGACTCACATGAGCTTGGATCTGAGATAAACAAACACCTGGACATTTAGCCCTAGGATACAGCCTGGGGGACAGCTGGCTGGCTAGACAGACTCAGTCACTTATTGCTGTCCTACTCCATTTTCAGACAGTACCTGCTTGCATGTTTTAGTTCCCAGGAGCCTGGCTATTGAACAGAAGTTGTTGAAGTAGGTACCATGGAACACTCTGAAGAGGGACTCTTCAGCCCCTGTCCACTCCACAGGCTCTAGGGGTGCTTCCACTACACAGAGTTGAGGTGGGGCAGGGCTGGCCTTCTGTTTGGTGGGGGTCTGACACCGAGAGTTGGCCTCTAGAACAGGAAGACAGAGATGAGGAAAAGAACAAGCAAAACAGAAAGCTAAGGGCAACACCCCACAATCTCTTACTAAGGAGACAGGCCAGCAAGGAGCAAGCACATGTACAGCATGTGTACTTAATGTGCAGCCATGCCTAAGGTAACTCCCCGAAAGTAAGCATCTTCCCTAGATGCATTTACACACTTTGGGGTGTCCAGGAATTTTCAGGGTAGGCTGCATAATGAGGGCCCACATATTCTCTGTATGGTTACCCATTTCATAAAGTTGTGAACAAGATACTTTATAGGCCTTAAAGCTTCATATAATTGTGTTCTTATTTTTATTGGCAATAATTACATGACCAGTCCCCATGCTGCAAATACAAACTGCCAAATACCCTTAAGAATTCAACAAATAACCTGAACTGGAACTGCGTTATCATCATAAACAAAGCTATTGTTCACAATCGCCTGGACTTACATAACACTGACCAATACAAATTTAAGAACAACAGTTTTTATTAGATGTTGCCATACTTGTACCTTCCAAGCTACGTGAAATGAAAGCTCTCAAAATATGAATCCCTGGCTAAAAAAATCAAAACCATCTAGAAACTGGATGAAGTACCTATCATCTCTATTCTCTTCCTATTGGACTTATTCTGCAGATACTTTCAGTAAGCCTACAGAAGATGAGCTGCCATCCCAATGCTTTTAAGTCACCTACAAAAGCAACTGTTTTACGTGTCTGGACAATAGTCTGCCTAGCATTAAACATAAAAGAACAGTAGGACAGTCATTTGCCCCCAGATCATTTCTACCTGAACTATGCAGAACAGAAGATGAGAAGAAGGATAACAACACTAATCCCACTGAGGAAAGGAAGTAAAAGTGTATTGTAAGTCCCCAGCCAGCTCATTATACCTGAAGAGCTGGAGGCCCAGTCATTTCCTGTGTCCCTGTCGCTATCCCCCTCTTTTGTCTCAGCCACAGCAGAGGTGGAAGTGTTAGAGGAGGAAGCGCTGACCACTTGATGCCGACGTCTTCGACGACCAGAGCACTTGGATCGTGGATTGTGGAGCATGGCATATTCCTTTGCTCCTTCCTGCAACGGACACAGTGCAGATATGAAACAAGAGTCTTCGGTGGTGGTTTTTGTCTTTTTCTAAAATGCTGTGGGCTCTTAGTTCTAATACATACCTCAATCCCCAAGTTTAAGTGCACTTGTGGTGCCATTTTCTATACATCTATGTATGCAAGAGTAGCCAGAGAGTAAAAATATTGCTTATAAAGGTAACAAACTTGTCTGCTTCGTGGACCACTGTGGCCAAAAGGAATTCATCTGCTGAAGGTCAAAGCCCTGGAGACAAACTTTTCTGGCCCCTAGACAGAAAGCAGTTTGTCAGCAGATCTATATTAAAAGTCATTCTTTAGTGTAAACTGCCAGAGCTTGAACTCTTCAGCAAAGGCTTGGAGAGCCTAGATCACTTCCCCATTGTGACACTGGAGTAGGACTTCTTCAACTACCCCATGGTTGGTCATGTAAACTTAGGCAGCACTCAATTTATAATTGGATTGTATTCCACAAGCTCATTTGTAAATCAGATGTTGGGATATAAAAAAGACATTTTCCCATAAAAGCAATCTTAAAAATGATATAGCCACTAGTTTCCAGGCCAGCCAACAAAATCCTATTTACTCTGTAACATTACTAATGGAAATACAATGAATTTGGGGTTCTAGAAATAGGTTCATATAGGACAAGGGAAGTTGTTTTTTTTTTCTGATATGTGGCCAACACTAGGTAAAATTTTGAACAAAAGGGTTTGGTTCCTCTTCCTTTTATGTTCAACTTTCCTATCTCCTGTTCTCCCTTTCCCTTGTTTTTTCTAAGTCTCCCTACTCAAGTGTCTTTTACTTTGGTGGGAAGGAGGTGGGCAAAGGTCACAAAATGCTACATGTCTCAAAATACTTTAACTTTCCTCTCTTCCAACTAAAAGTTCCCATTTCCTCAGTATAGAATCTGAATAGACAAATTCACACTAAGCTGTGAATGACTAGAAGTCACTAGACCCTTTGAAGCAGGGGCAATATCTACTAAAGTTCCTGCCAACTAGCTAGATTGATTTATTTTCCCCCCTAAAAGACAGCTGTTCTTTAAACTTAACAGTTTAGGGGGCTAAGGCTTGAGTCTTTGACTTGGCTTCCTGGTTACCTAGGGCATATCAAACATGCTACCAAAGACTGCCTCTTGAATTATATTAAAATGTAACTGCGAAATATTTAATAAAATAAAACCACAATAAAACATGGATAATATAACATTCTAAAACTAAGTCAATATGTGGCCCATAGGGATCTTTATGCACAGATTAGTGTTGATCCTGTTACCATCTGAGTTTGATAGCACTGACCTAGAACATAGTAAGGTCTGCCCATGAGGAATCAGTGCCTCTCAGACTTGATGGCTGTCCCACTGCTATGAGTCATTATATCCACCTGACTCAATAAACCCTGTTACAAAGAGTTTCTTTATGGAAATGGTGGAGGGGGAGGGGGAAGGGGCTCTATCTCCCTAAAGCAGTGCTACAGCCTTTCCATAATACTGTTGAGCAAATTTCTTTTTCTTAAGTGTTAGATAGTCAACAAGTGTCTCATGTCATCCCAATTCCAAGCCTGAACCAGTGACATAAATAAGGCCTAGATGCCCTTCAAACAGAAGCCTGTCACTCTATGGCTGCCTTGGGTGATCTCTCTCATTGGAACAAAAAGGGGCTCCCATTCACCCAAGAGAATTGGCCTAATAGGTGATAAAGAAAGAGGGCTAATAGTGATAAGGAAAGAAGTCCTAAGCTTATTCTTAAAAGTTCTAGAAAAACTGAATCACTAATATAAGAAAATCAAAGTAAACGGTCCTTATATGTTTGAGCAACTAGAGACATCTACAGGCATCAAGAAGTAGTTGATGGCAATGCCAGAACCTAAAATAATTCCAAAGGTCTAATGACGGAAAATGCCACCCACATCCAGAGAAAGAACTATGGAGTCAGAATGCAGAGTAAAGTAGGCTATTTTGTTTTATTTTTCATGGTTTCTCCCTTCTTCTATGCAATATGACTAATATGAAAATGTACTTAATATGAATGTATATGTAGAGCCCACATCAGACTGCATTGCCACCTTGGGGAGGGAGGGGGAGAAAATTTAAAACTTATGTTAGTGAATATTGAAAACTAAAAATAAATTGAAAAAAAGGAAAAAAGAAGTGGCTGATGGACTTAAAAGCGGAATAAAAAACAAGGGCAACCGTGGTATGGGGAAAAGACCAATGGGCTATGGGAAAGTATAGTTTCTGACCCTGAGGTCACTCTGGAAAATGTACTGAATAGCATTGAGATCAAGGCTATAATGAAAGAGTGGGAATGGAAGCGGGCATGAGAACTAAGACTCTGTCCTGGTAGTATGAAAGCCTTGGGGTTACCCTACTACTATCTCTACAAGTAGCTTAATCATTCTGATGAGTCACTGGAACAATGGCTAAAGCACACACTGTTCACTGGAACCAATTTGGAGCCTTTCCCTGTGACAGTGTTACATCTGCCTGGCGAGCTCAAAAAGACATTTTTGCAAAGCTAGTTAAATGGGTGGCCCTGGATGGAGACTAATCCTTGTCTCTTTTTAGGTAGCTATCGAATTGTGCCTACCTGGCCCCATAAAGATGACTTCCTGTTAAAGCTGATTCTCCAAATTGAGGCTGAAAGGGAGAATGTGAAATTGATAAAAGAGATGGGCTTGGTAGAATGGATCTGTCACTTCCCTACAACTTGCCCATGCCATATGACCAACTTGCATTGGGGGCAATTAGATCCTATCTTTGATTTTGCTATGTGATTTCCCTTCTACACAGATGGGCCAGGGCAGAACTGGTGAAAAATGGAGCCTGGGACAGCTGTAGTGGCCACCTGGGCTTTTGTAAATAGGTGTTCTGGGGATGGCAGAAGGCCTGGTGCTCACCACCATTAGGTGGGCAGAGGGTTATGACACCCTATCCCATAAGGAGCTTTGAATGTAGTTCCCAAGGCAAAGTTGATAAGAAGTCAATCACTTGCCAGCCTATAGGGGGTGCAAGTAAAATTTTACCATGATATCAAGTACCAGAGCAGTAAGAAGCCTTCAATCTCATCAAAGCCTAAAGTATCTCCTAAAACCTATGTGCTACTTTGAATATCAAGGGCTAATGGACATCAACAAAACAGGTTACGGAGACCTACTGGTGGTCTCCAAGCTTCCATGGGAAGTTTCAGAGGACAGGTCATGGAGGAGAGAACCTTCATGAGTTCCTAGGATTTGGAACATGTATGTACCATTTATTGCAGGTAGAGTCAAATGGAAACTTTTGTGATTACCTGAAATATTCTATTTAGTTAGTATCAGTTAATCGCAATCTAGGGAAGTTGAATTATTTCATTATGCCAGATCTCCTTATAACCCCATACTGCTAGTACAGAAGGTAAATGACCCCTGCTGGCTTACAGTAGACTTTAGGCAACTGACAAACTTGTCACAGTACAACTGAAGTTATTTTTCCTAAAAGCATTCACAATAACACTAAATAGGTCAAACCAGGCAATGGCAGCATCCAATGATGGCTCATATGAAGGACAAAGGCAGGATGGATGTCAACGCAAAGAAAATCCAGGGTCCAGGCAACTCAGTCAAGTTTTGGGAAATACAGTGGATAAGGAGAATTTAGATGATTTTGGATATAGTCCAAACAAACTGGCAACAAGTACTTCACCAATCTGGTACATAGTAGGTACCTGAAAAAATGTTTATTGATTGACTGATTTTTAAAAAGCCCCGAGGCTTGAGAAATCACATTCTTTACCTAGGCATCCTGATGGCCCCAATTTGCTGAGTCACTTTAAAAAAAAAGTCTGCCTCTTCTGAGTGGGGTACAAACTTGGAAGAACTAAAACAGGAAATGCAGTAGTCTCTTCTCCTGGGCCCTTATGACTGCATGGAAACCCACGTTTTTAGAAGTCTCAGTCTATAAAGACAAGACTGAATGAAGGCGGTCAGACTAACCAACTGCTGGAATTCTGTGGCTGAAAGCTCCATGAAGCAGGCAATCAATACTCTGAAAAATACTTTCAAAAGGCAGTTGCCCACTTGCTACTAAGTCCCAACTGCTTTTGAATGGATCACTGCTTATCCAGTCACCTATTGTGAATTGAATGGCTGAAGATGGTACCTCTACAAATTGGGTAGGGAGGTTTTTATTGACAAATGAAAATGGGAATTGGCACCTTTCAGGAAAAGGCTGCAATTGTGTGAGAGACCTAGGCCTCCATTCCTACCTGAGTACACAGTTTCCTTCCCTAACCCAATGGACCTGGCCCCTTAAGAACATTCTGTACACTTTGAGAGAAGCATGAATACCCTGGGCTTCATGGACAATTAATCTGGCAAGTCTTCCAAGTTGGCTGAGCTATAAGCCTCATGGCTGGTGTGTGAGAAAGCCTTGAGAGATAGGGCAGATAAGATCTTCATCTATGATGATTCCTGGATGAGGGCCATAGGTCTGGCTAAGTATTTTGAGGCTGGAGAGAACAAAATTGAACAACCAGTGTCTCTCGTTCAGGACTAGTACAGGAATTCTGCTGAGAATTCCTCTGCACAGTTGTTTGTGGGGTATGTCAACATTCATGAAAAACATTACATGCCCTCTGCTTAATAAAACAAGATATCATGTTATGGTAGTTTAGGGACCATATGATTCCCCTTGAGGATGAGGCAGCTGTTTGCTCAATAAAGCTCCATGTGCCAGGCAGATCTATTCTACGTGAGGCTTAATCTGCCTTCACATGGTAAATTGGCTCTTCACAAAAGATAAGCCCCTGCTTCATCATCATATCCTTGTCTACTGAGATTGAGCATCTCATCTCAAAGAAGCTATGTCCATGAATTGTTGCCACCCTAGAAAGGAGAAGGCCTCTCTGGTCCAGTGGATTTTGGGATCTAGCTTCCAAAATGATTTACCCAATAAGGATGGGCTGTTTCTGAAGACAATTCTGATTGATCCCTTACAGTCTTTCCTTATTCTATCTCTGGAACAGCTGTAAAGGTCTTATGGTCCTTCCCCTTCCTTATCTCCTCAAAGGGCTCTGTATACCCTGGGGAAATGGCTCAGACTTCTTCCCAGAAAGGGACTGGGGTGGTACTGGTGGCAAGTGCCTTGCTCTCTAATGACAAAGTAGATGAAACTATCATAACTATGATGAATGTGTACTTGGAGAAAAAGAGATCTTCTAGCTTATTTGGTAGTAATCCTGCCTCCCTGGATGAAGGTGAGAGTCCTTAAGAATGGAACAGTCTCTCAGCAGAAAAGTCTAAAGCCTTCCTTCAGGACCCTTCAAGAGCCTCCCAAGGAAGTGAAGGCACTGGCTGGTGGGGTGGGGAATACTGAGAGATTGGTGGTAAAAGGTAAATCTTGGTACTGATCAGGCATCAAGACAGGCTGCATGCAAGAGGGTAATGACCTCTTACCTACCTTACTATGTATGACTCTAACCATGATGAGAATCAGCAACTGTGCCATCATTTTCTCTGTGGTTCTGATGTTCCTGGGTATACCTGTTCTCAGTGTCATTCCATTAGATCTCCTCTGCACTGCCCCTAACATAATCTACCATATGACAGATCCAGGACACTGTGCTTCTAAAGGAGGGGATGAAGATCCCCTTTAGATTTCTGGTCTCTGTTCCCTTTTTATTTAGTTCCCTGGATATCGTATTCCTTCAGGGGACCATCATATTGTTTGCTTCCTCCCCTCACCCCCTATCATTCTATTTTTGTTTTTAAGCTCTTATTCTAGGCTTCTAGGATTCTAGAAGTCAGGAATACTTAGTGATGGCCCTGAAGCCATTTAAGTTCTGGAATGTCTTCCAGTAGATATTTAGGACTTTATCAGCAAGGAGTGGGATGTGGTAGCAGCAATATCTAGTAGGGTTCCTACCATATAGACCAAGCTACTTTTTTCCCTAAAAGGCAAGAAAGCAGTACTCAAGATTTAATGGGTCCAGGGGGTTAAAGCTCAATTTCCTGGACACCTAGTCCATAAAAAAGTCAGTCCATGAAGAGTCAGTGCCCCTCAGGTTTGGTGGATGTACCACTGCTGTACGAGTCACTTGCCCTCAAATCTTGCTAACAAGATGAATTTTTAAAAAATCTATCTGAACCAGCACTCAATCCTGAGTATTCTTTCCAACTTAATTGTTAAGTAAATTTCTTTTCTATTAAGTATTGGATGGTTTGCAAGTCTCATTACGTTCCAATCCCAAGCCTGAACGCTGGGACTAGAATGAGTCAGGCCTGGACTATAATATACTTTCAGAGATTTTACATTAGGAAAAATAAACTTTTAAAACCTTGTTTTTATTGATACCTTACATTTTACTTTTTTTACATTACTTTTGAATACAACTACTCCCTCTTCCCATCCCGGTAAATATAAAAAAAATTTTTTTAAAGGGAAAAAAAGCAGTTCAGCAAAAAATAACAAACATGGCAATTATATGACACTATATACAATATTCTACAACCCACTGTCCTCCATCTGCCTACATGGGAAGATGAATTTTCTTATCTATGCTCTGGGACCAAATTTGGTCATTACAATTTGAAGTTTACATTTTTAAAAGACAACACTTGTTAGTTCATAAATTTCTGATTGGTAGTTATAGCAATGTAAAGAAATAAAGTTAAAAAAACTTTAAGCTATGAGTGGGAAAAGTCTCATAGGTTAAGAGTGCCTGGGAGTCTGTCCATTCACAGAGGCAGCTTTGCTAAAACATTTGTACTTTGACAATTTCACATATTTGGATAAAAGTGAAAGTGACTTCAGAGATCATATCATCTAACCTTCTCATGTTACAGATACTGAAATGAGGACAAGAGGTTAAGTGACCTGTTTGTCAAACAATTAATTAGTGTTGAAACTGGGATTGGAATCCAAGTTTCCTAAGTACTCTTTGTCCTCTTTGCTTCTATAATACATTTCCTTTCTTCAACTTTATAACCCACAGGTTCTTTTAAAAGCTTCAGTACTTCCACAATAGTTCTCTTTGCATCAGCATTATAAATTTAAGCAGTGAAAAAAAATCATTAGCAATATCCATTTTTAAAGGTCTGTTTGCTAGTTAGGACATGTTGGTAATTCCAATGATACCACAGTGGCTCAAAACATTTTTGGAACTCCTCTTTTGGAATTGCCTTAAGACCTAGTGAATGGGTTATACAAGAAAATCATTTTCAATGATCAAACTCAAACAGGTCTGCGATCTCATACATTTGAATGTTTCCTCCATCGACGAACATCACAACCTATCCTTGTACGCCTACCCTGTGTTGTGACTCTTGCTCATGTCTCCCCATAAGATCAATATAGAGGGTCTATCCAGTGTTCAAGAGGCCTTCCTCTTTTCTTTTAAAATTTTAAGGATACCAGTGGAGATCTCTGCGGAATAGCTAAGTGGTGCAGTGAACACAGTATTGGGCCTACAGTCAGGAAGACCCGAGTTCAAGTCCAGCCTCAGACATTAAGTAGTTGTATGACCCTGGGCAAGTCACTTAAACTTCATCTGTCTCAGTGTCCTCAACTAAAATGGAGATGATGCTAGCACCTATCTCACAGGGCTGTTGTGAAGATGAAATGAGGTAATATTTGCTAAAAAGGTGCTGAGTGCAGTGCTTGGCACCTAGTAGGTGCTACATAAATGTATTTTCCATCCTTCTTCCCAATGTGATTGTCAATTAGTCAGATGTTCCCCTATAATCAATCCATCTTCTCATCACATTTCCCTTAGGACATTTTTGGCTCCTATTAGTGTTTAAAGTTCCTCTTTGATTCTACATGGTAGCTTGCTCACACATCATCATGTACTACCTCTCCACTGCTTTCTGTGTGATATACATTTTCAATTTTTCAGAAAACTTTTATATCGAAGTAGGATACTGTTGCTGTCATTTTTAAATAAGTCTATCTCCAAGAGGAAGCTTGGCATCATTAAAGGAATATAGAGTTTCTTGAAAGTAATTCAACTCATCCTCCTCCTCCTGTTCAACTGTGGGACCAACTTACTGTCTATCTAAATACACACACACACACACACACACACACACACACACACACACACACTCTCTCTCTCTCTCTCTCTCTCTCTCTCTCTCTCTGATGGACAAACTCTACAGACTTTTCATTAGAATGCATTTGTAATCAGGGCAATGGACATTCTTCACCTGTTGGTCTTTCTCACTTGAGAAATGGTAATGGATGGTTAGGCCAAACTCTTGAGTAGTTATGAATTTTCTTCCAAGAGACTCTGTGTGGCTTGATGCAGCCAGCATAATGTCATTCACAATTAGAAGTATCTAGAAGACCTTACCATCCACAAGGAATGACTCTTCAATTTGAACTCTGTGTTAAATTTCCTCTATTACAGAAGCAAAATCTTTGGCAAAACATACAGCTCCCTATTTTAGCCCTCATCTGATGTTTACAAGCAGAGGATAGTTAAGAAGAATTATTTCTATTGTTATATTTTCTAAGGAATTTTGAATGACTCTGATGTATGGATGGGAGACACCCTGTTGGGCAATACTGTCTCTAAGGCAGTATTTTGCTCCATTGAATCAATTACTTTTTCAAAATTAAACAATAATCACAGTGAGATCTTGTATTCTCCGTCAATTGTAAATTAGTTAAGGTTAGTTCATTATTGGGAATATTGCTTGTGAAAGTCTGCTTGTTCCCTATTTATACCCTCTTCAAGGATGTCAGCAACCCCTGTATAAATATGACTCCCAAGGATTTTGTAAAAGTGACAAAATACATCTTTAGGTTTACTATACTAACATTTTCTCAGTTACTTTTTTTATATTAATAAAGTTAAGATTTTTTTCCCCATGCCTTTGATATGTTCTTTTTCCTTATATACTGATCCCTTAATACCCTCACAATTATGGTGTTTCCAGTACTGATCGCTACATATACTTAGTTCAATCTGGCTGTTTTTCTTAACTTTTTACTCTTTAGTGCCATAAGGAAATGATTGTCATTATTTTGAGAGGCAGCATCACGTATCAGGTAGAAAGTTGCTCTTAAGGCCAGGAAGACCTGGTTCACATACGCTGACTATGTAACCCTAAGTAAGTCATCATTTTAGTGTTCTAGGAAACTGTCTAAGATTACAAATTGCAGGGAAGATGCAGATCTACATTTGGGAGAAGAAGTTTCTTCATCTTCAGAAGTCTGAATACCAATGAAATTTCAGATCTAGTCATTCTTCTTATCATTATCTTATAATTCTACCTTGTTTCCAACAACTTTTTACCCAGCTTGATTATCCATCTTAGTTCGCTAAATTGGGCTCCAAAGGTTTTAAAACTATTGCCCAAATTAATACCTACCTTTACTTTCAAAGATGCTCATTACTATGGCACTTTCTACAGATTGTAATCCCTCCACACCTTCCTATCCTATAGAATGCTTGTCCATGTTCTATTATAATTCCTTCATAGAGAACCTACCAAACATGCTTGAAGGTCTCCATTAGAGATTTATATCTGCTTTCAAGGAAGAAAATATGTCTTCAATGAGGGTATTCAAATGACTATATTGCATGTTCCAGATCCATCTCAAAGAATCTCATTTCTCACAAATGTAAGCACTGTTGGAATAAATATCTAGCCTTTGAAAGTGATTACTTTGAAATTGACAAGTCTTGTTTGGATATATGAATTGGAGCATATTGGTTAAAAAAATTGTATTACTGTATTATCACACTTCAAGTATGTACACACTTCAGTCTATCTTTTTTCATCATTACTACACAAAGAGGGCCAAGTTCATTCTCTAGATGCCTAATAATCTCAGCTCCTTGCCATCCTTTCTCATATAATTCCTCTGAGAAAAGGGTAAATATATAACATGTTATCATTATATATTATTTATATATATATGTGTATATATATATATATATATGTGTGTGTGTGTGAATATATATATATATATATATATATATATATATATATATAAAACTGATCATTGGAACTAGACTTTCTCTGCTCTGAAGAACTCTACTAACCGTGTGATTGCCTTTGTCTCACTTCTCCATATATCTTCTATCTCTATAGCAAGGGTGGGGATTCTTCGAGGTCACAAGTGTCCCTTAATAAAAGGACTTGCTCTGGGAAGTTTGGATTTAGCCAAAGGGTTGACCTAGAGGGCCACACCTGGCCTTGAGGTCACAGGTTCCCCACTCCCTTTGCTCTAAGGCAGACTGAGGTAAAGTTTGTATTTGGCATGCTTCATCTCCCTTTTCTGCAAGCTTTTTCCCTTTTCCTTTTGGTTTACCATAGTCTTCGAAAGCCTTGGTTTCTTTTTTTTGGTCAGAAAACCTCTTATCTTACTTCAATCATGCTACGGTATTAGAGAATTACTCCTGCCAGGGGGAGTTGCATTTTAAAAGAGGAAAAAGCAGTACTTAATCCAAAAGAATGACATTAATTTTAATTATGGAATTGCCAGCATTGTGCAGCTAGCTGGTTGGCAAACGTTTTGGGCACTGCAGAAGCAACTACCTACTCTATCTCTCCACGCTGGCTCCATCCAATTTCTTGTAGGAAACTCTCTGAAGATAGGATCCAGATTTGATTTGCACTGCTCTAAGGATATGAGTCATGAAGCACTACAGCCTCTGAAGAATTAAAGCTGGGGTTTACTTAAAGAACAATGAAGAAGCATATGGTGAGCATGACAGACTGAAGTACTCTACCAACAAAAAAAACCACACAGAAGAAACTGTCAAAGATGTCACCAGAGACCCTGTTTCTTTGGAAAAGGAGGGAGGTGTGCTAGTCACAATTTTAGAGTGAGGAATCACCTCCAGACCATTTACTTGCTCCATTAGTATTCAAGTGTTGTTAAGAGGACTAGAAATGACCACTACAATGGTTCAAACCCCCTTTGGAGAATTTACTGGGCACCAAGGATCTAGGTTACACAAAATGGATGAATTGTCATCAGTATGTTCCACAGTAATGAGATCACAGATACAACAGTGTATAGAAATCATACAAAAATATGCATGAGGCCACTTTGTTCTTCAGGAGAATGCTAATAATTATCACTGAAGCCTGTAACTCACTACAGGCAGTACCCTCTTGCCGAGATGGCCCTTCAGGTACAATTCTCATATTTTCCCCCACTAGTAGAACTTGCATTTGATTCTGACAACTGTGTTCACGCTCCCAGGGGCAGGAAGAACTGTACTAAAAGCTATGGACTCTGGTCAACTTAAGAAAAATTGTTAAGTCAACAAGGCAAGGATAGCCTGAGAATGTACCTACCAGCCACAGGAAGCAGTCCAATCCACATGGGTCTGGCTCAATCTTGATTTCTTTGTTCTTGCGTTTGTACACATTAGGAGTGGCATGAAAAGCTGGAAAATACAAAACTGTACTGTTTCTCATGCTCCATCAAGACAATGGAAAAACACCAAACCAAAGTACGTTATACGGCTATTAAAGGAGGGAATTTGGCTATACCAAATAATTATCATGAGGGTAAGCTGAGTTTAACAATCCCTGACATAAAGAGAGTGTCAACATTCCCATTCCAACAAGGAGGTGCTAGGAGGTGCTTGAGATTATTTTATTCGAAATGAACACCATGTAGACCAAAAAAAAGAACCATTGCTAAACAGATGGAAATGGAACTGGGTCTTTGTATACCCAAGTTCAAGGAAGAAATGGGAGGTTCCAGATAGATGCCCAGTGACTAGTACAGAATTCATACACAGCAGGTGAATGATGGTGCTTAATGTCTCCTGAATAGAGTAGAAAGGAACGGGGAAGAGTAGGAACTAGATCAGAGGAAACATCCTCACTCACGGTGAAGGAAGCAGTCATATTTGAAGCAGCGTCGGCAGAAGAGTGTGTGGAAGGAATGCAGCGACTGTTCTCGCTGCACAGACTTGGCACAGGGGCCATCGATGTTTGGGGTGCACTGGGGAGGCAAAACATTGGGGTCCGACACCTCTGTAAGTTCTCGATACCTATGTGAGAAAAGGGAGTAGAAGTTCTTTCTAATGGTCAGTCTTCTGGACAGAGGCAAAAGGGTTCTGCTGAGGGAAGGTTTGGGGATGAGTTTTGACAAGTGCCTCTCAGGCAGGATCCGCTTGGTGAGCATTAGTATCTTTCTCCAGGCCTGTTGACAAAACAATGAGGCATATCTAAACCGGTACAAACTGGTGTAGTTGTAGTACACACAGAACTGTCTGGGAATGGGGAGAAATGTGCTACATCAACTACTAGAGCAAAATTACAATAAAGAACTCACTGTCTGTTTTGTTCAAATGGTCCTTCATATACAGTAGGTCTTATAAGTCTCTTATAGGGAGATGAGAAAGAATAATTCCTTCTCTTCAATTCAGAAGTGGGAGACTATGGCTATGGAATATTACATATGCTGTCATATACTGTCCATGTGTCGACTGACTTTGAAGAACTACATTCTACCCCCCCCCACACACACACACAATTTCTACTACAGAAGGATGGCTCACTGGGTGAAGGGTATATTCAGAAAATGAACATGATATAAAAATAAGACAACAAATTTCTAAAGTCTGTTGTAAGTATGGAGGTAGTTGTAAGGAGGAGGTAATCAAAAGTGTAACAAAATTATCTATCTCAGCCATGTGAGCAGCGCTTGTTTTGTGAATACAGCTAGAAACTGCCAAAACAACTTTTGGGACACTTTAGCTGGATTGGTTCTTTGCACTGATCATATCCTAACGAGTTAGTTATTTTTATAACTAATTATAGTTACTTGTATCATCTTCCTTCCAAGTGTTCCCTCACTGAGGGGAAAGGCTGTATCTGCTTCCATCTTTGTATCTCCATCTTAGCATGCTAGGTACTTAATAAACATGATGAGTTGTGAGTTACTGTCCAACACTCCAACATTCCCAAAGAGGCTGAAGACAGCTTATCCTACCTCTCTTTCATGTCATCTGGAACACCATTCTCAGGGAACATGGAAGAAATGGCACTGAAGATCATGTCATTTGGAAATTGTTTCTTGGAACTCTTTTTGCTGCCTGAATCAAAAATGACAGAAAGCGTCTGAGGGCTCTTGTCAGAACCTGGAGGGAAAAAGCGCTTTTCCCTTTCACATTCACTTTGATATGATTCCTAGCTCCTTTGAGTCATGTAGAAAAAGTCCTGTCTGGACTTTTCAAACACTAGATTGAACTGCCAACAAAAGTAGTCCCTACATAAGCAACACCTCTGGACAGAAATGAATTTACAGCTAAAATAACCCAAGTGAAGTTGGCAGGAGATTTTAGAAAAATAAGAATACAGATGAAGTCAATTAAAAGGTATATAAGGGAGGGCCAGGGAGAGATGGCATGGCATAGTGGAAAGGGCAATGTATTTGGAATCAAAGGACCTGAATTAGAATCTTGGCTCCCCTACTTACTGAACGTGTGAACCTGAGCAAGTCATTCTCTCTGGGCTTCAGTTTCCTCATCTGCTAAATGAAGGAGTTGGATTCAATCAATTTTTAAAATTACTTTCTAGCTCAAAACTATAGGATCCTAAGGATGATACTCAATAATGGCTAGCATTTATACAGTGTTTTTAAGGTTTGCAAAGCACTTTATAATTATCATCTCACGTGATCCTTATGATCAGCCTAGGAGGTAGGTTCCACTACTATCCCCATTTTACAGATGAGGAAACTGAAATGACAGAGGCTGTGAATAGCCCAGGGTCAGACAACTATTAAGGGTCTGAGACCAGATTTATACTCACATCTTCCTGACTCCAGGTCCAGGGCTCTATTCACTGTGCCACCAATATGAAAATCATAGGATTTCAAGTTACTTTACAATAGACTTTTACTGTATTCTTTTTTAAAATGCCAAGTATTTTCCTCTGAATTTTGCCTCTTTTATTCCCTGGAAGAGCAGTATACTCTGTTTTATGTTGCCAAGAATGCTAAGCTTCCTTAAAGCTAGCCCAGTGAGGAGCCCATTAACCTCTGATAAGCAATGGCCCTTCTTAGCTCCTCCATCTTCCTTATTTTAATTATTTTCTTGGTGGAATGCAAGACCCCTACCTACCTTCAATGGTGAGTCGTTTTCTCTTCCTAAGGACTGGCAACTCTTCCTTGCTATCTTCCTGTTTCCCTTCAGAAGAATCATTGTTATGCCCCTCGTCTTCCTCATCTGAGTACTGATTCAGGGCATCTACCAACTCCAGGAACACAGCATCACTGATCAGGACAGAACCTGGGATCATCTCTGAAAAAGGAGTGGTGTGAGGGGAGTTTCTCTTCCACATTCAACTTGACACTGTACCCTAAGAAGACCTTATCGGAGCAACTCTTCTGAGATCTTGATATTCAGGTTGTCCAAAACTGGGAAGTATTCTCATTACAGTAGCATAATACACACTTCACTCTAGGTAACATAAATTGAAACTCTGATAGGAACTGTATGAGAATTTGTCTTCATTAGATGGTTTTTTCTTTTCTAAGTACAGAGTAGTTAGTTCAGCTTGTTAAAACATGATGTTAATGAAACTAAGACGACCCAGTCCCTGATGGGTTTGGATAGCCTTGATTTAAGACTAATGCCCACATTTCAAATCTCAGCTAGGAGTATCATAAATATGTATCGTTGGGCACACAGTGGATCAGCAAAAGAGTTTGCAGGAAAATATATCCCACACTTGGCGTTTGTCCTACCAATGATGCAGTAAATAGGAAACCAATCAGTAGTAATATTACTGTAGCAGAGAAAAGGATTTTCTCATAATGGAAGAAATGCTATTTCAGCTTGTGAGCATCAGTATTTAAACAGTAGGGGGAGCTATAAATCAGGACTGAATGATAATAACAAAGTGCTGGAAGGCAGTACAAGGAAAGGGGGTACACAAGTCCTTTCTCAGCTCCTCCCACTCCCTATCACCCTCCCAATTCACTAGCCTTTTCCAGAACTCTAAACGCATTGCTTTTAAGAAGCACAGATTGCCACTTCAACTTTCTTATATTTGTTCCACAGGGGTGTGGAAATCTCTTGATATTTTTGTGCTAAATTGTTTTAAATTTCTCCAGCTACTCATTAAATACAAGTGTCCTCTGGTGCTTCTTAAATTTCATTTGAGAAACCTAAATAACCCTAAAGAATTCTGGGCCTTGCCACCTACCCCATCCCTGCAACCTCAGGGCTTCCAGACCTTTCCATCTATCCTATAGCTGACCTTTCTTTTCTATGGTTGTTTCTCCCACTTAAGAGTGTGAGCTCCTTGAAAGCAAGAGTAATCTTGATTTTTACACTTGTATTCTCAAACCTTAGGACACAACAAACACTTAATACTTTTATATTCATTCATTCAAAGTTCTGTCTCCTAGGCATATAATGTCCCCCAAATGCTGTACCCCATCTATAAAGAAGGTTATAAGACTATGTACCCCCAAAATGAACACCTGCCCCAGAGATCCGACTGTCTACCTTCTTCCCCATGGACTTTGCCATCATAGTTATTGATGAGTTCTTCAATGAAAGTTTCATCTTCTTCTTTAACCTCATCTCCCATGTAGGGAATATTGCACAAAACGGTCTCATCTTCCACCTGCAAACAAACCAGACCAGGCTTATTCTATTTACAGGTAGGCATTTCTGTTCCTGAAGCTACTTCTTATGTGGGAATCAGCTGAACCTCTTCAACAGAGGGGAGGGATATGGGAAGAAAGAGGGAGAAAGGGAAGGAAGAGAGTTCCTCAAGACACTTTTTGTCACTCAAGGTTTTCTATGTACAGAGGAATGGTCACCTCTTGAGATAATGAATGGAGCCATCTGGAAAGGGAGAATGCTCCTTCCAAGAAAGTATATTTACTTCTATGCTGAGGGCTACCCAACGGTAAATTTATAATCAGTATTAGAATTATGAATAATACCAAAATCCAAGTGTCCTTGGGTGGACATTTATTTTTTAAAGTGTCTCCATCTGTAATCTCACTTTATTCTCAGATATCTGTGTGGGAGGAAGTTTATACACAGAGCACCACAAATGATTCACAGAGACCTTTCAACAAACAGAGGGAGACAAATGAAAAGGAGACACCCCAAAGATCTAAAGAAAAATGAGCATTCAGATGGCAAAAGGTGGGCAAATATAAAATTTCTGAATTATTTATAAAATAGTGGAGGAGAGCTAATCCAATCCATGATAAAATACTTATTACTAATCCTATTAAATCACTGCAACTTGAAAAGCACTGTGTGCACCAGAGAGCTGCAGGTATTTTCTGATTACAAACAACAAAAAGATGATTATTCTTAAACCATTTCCTAATAACCAAAAAAGACTCTCTTAGGTTTTGATTTCTTCTCCCAGAGTATCCTCCTAACTAGAGTAGGATATGGATTTATAATCTATTATCAAACAGATAAGCAATTCTAGCAACTAAAACTGAGTACAAGATGAGTTTTATAAATTAACTGAACAGAAATGGAAGAATAAAGACACAGATGAAAGGACTGCAGACTTATGTGTTGGGGTTATCTTCAGAGGCCTTCTTTCTTTATGCAATTCAAAAGGGCTGCCCCATCAGCAGGAGTTATTATTTATCCCTCTGGCATCTGATTTATTAGGAGAAATTAACCTACACCCACTTCCCTCCTGTGCCATATAATGCTGTAACACTGAACCAAGAAAGTCAGAGAAACTGGAATATTGTTCAGTGTCATTATTCCCAGAAAACCAGCTCGAATAATAATTCTGGAGCATCGTTCTGAAAGTACAAAACAAAACAAGTTAAAAAGAGTTTGAAGTTTTGTTTTCTCAGGAAGTTAATAACAGCATTCTTTTTTGTTCACTAAGGTGTGTTAAATATTAGGAAAACCTTCCCCTTCAGAGGAGCTCTCCTATGTTAGCATAAATTACTCATACACTTTAATCACGTCATGATGCTTCTCCTACATACCATGAAATTCTGCTGGAGAGGAGACCAGGAATACATGATGGGGACCAGTGCAACTGTATTCAGAGATCGCATTAACATATCCTGGCTATCAAATCCTGGAAAATTGCTTTCTACAGTACACTGCAAAACAAGCAAGCAAAGGCACAGAGAGAAGATGATACACACTCAGCCCTGGATGGATGCTGAAGTTCCCTTTCATACTGACCCCTCTAATCTTCTAACTTTCCTAAATATATATGTAAGAGGTTTCACAACAAACTGTTTCTAACATGTAGAGCTTTGAAATTCAGATATCAATAAAAAGTTTCTTCCTTGGGATCTAAGCAATCAAAACTGAAGATAAAGCTCTTATCAATATCTTAATTAACCTAAACTAGGTGCCTACACCATACTAGACATTGAGAGATACAATTTATAATGCAGTTTTTGCACTAGCAAAACAAGAATTGTAAAGGTAGACCCGAATGTCCAAAGAGGTCAACTATGAAAACCAAAAAGCAAGGTTGGCACCATCAATATAACTACAAGAGAGGTAAGCTTATGGTCACATCCACTTCCTGCAAGTATTGCTCATAAAGTGTTACTTTTTTTAATGTCTTCTTTTTATATGATAAACTATGATTATCAAAATGGATTTCTATTTGTCTTGAAAAAAGTTCCCTCCTTCATGCTATGCTAGTTATATTTTGCTTAGGTTAATATAATAAACATCAGTTAGCATTTCTTAAACACACATCAACTGACAAGAAAAAATGGTTTTAGTGGTAAGAGGAAGTTAACTTGTTAAAAACTTTGTTTCAGAAAAATGCACAAACTGATATGACCATAGTAGCTGTCATAAAATCTTTCTTGCTCACTGATTCCCCAATTACACATCCACAGCAGGATATAGGATCATAGGATCTAGTGTTGGAGAATACTTCAAGCTTTCTAAACTTTTTCATTTTTATACTTGATAAAACTGAAGCCCAAAGCTGATTTATCTAGGGTCACAAAAGTGGTAAGCAGCATATCTGAGAGTCAATAAATATTCAGTAACCCAAAAGTCAGTAAGCATTCTTTCTATTATACTATACTGTCCCCAACAGGATGGCTGAGGAGTAGGAATGAAGACTGAGTCACCATTCTATAGAAAAACGGAAGGCTTCTCTTTGGGAAACCCAGTAAGCTGTATTAGTCTTGGGCACCAAAAATACCTTTTTGAGGAAAGGATGTCCACTCACAGGCTTCATCAATTGAACAGGCTGGATTCGGAGTCTCTTCCAATCTTCATTGAGTATCTGAGTTTTCTCTTGAACTTTTGCAAAATTGGCCACAAACAGAGCCTAGCAAAGCCAAGGGAAGGGTTTATTACTTAAGATTTCAAAATAAGAGTGAGGGGAAAAAAAATCACCCTGAAACCACAACACATTAGCTCAGTAACTCAAAATTAAAAAATAAAGCAATCCAAATGTAACTTCAAAACTGACTTTTTAAAAAGGTCTTTTTCTAAGTACTTTCCTTCCCTTACCTTTGCACCCATATTTGCCTGAAACCGTTTGAGCTGTCGAAGTCGCATGTACTCAGACTTAACTTTTCTCTTCCAATAAGTGATGCATTTGGAGGTGGGAGTATTTGGAATATCCATTTTGCTGTAATGAAAAGAGACAAGTATCAAGGAATGAACATTTCCATTGCCTGGAAACTGGAATACTCCCTAAAGCTAAACAGATGTGGTCAGTTATGTTTTCATTCCTAATTAAATCTATCAAAAAAAATACTAATTACAGACACTTAATCCCGTGAGTCCAATTAAAACAGTTTCCATTCACAGAGCTATTCTTTAACATTCATGTCATAGGTAGGTTTAGTTCACATTTTAAAGAAGGCCCTGGTCTTGCTTTCTTATTTCAACTATTGTTTCTTTCCATTTTCCTCTCAAGAGTTTCTCTCACGGTAAGCACATCAATTATTTTTAAGTTTGAGGGCCCACTCTCCTAAATAACAAGATTCTTTAGTAAGCATGGATGAAATATCAAAGCAGCTGAGCAAAAGAATATAAAGCTGTTCATGCCATCATCCTCAAAAAACACACTGGTATTAACTCCTTAGATGTCCAATAATAAAGGTAATAGATGACAAAAGTGTTATGATCTTATTTCTCAGTCTGAAGTTTTACATGTGACAATGTAATTCAATGTATTAGGTAGAAAGAGATGGATTCAGAACCAAAAGGCTAGAGTTTAATTACCAGCTCTGCAGTTATTGATTTACCTGTTCAATTTTGGGCAAGTCACTTTCCCTCTCTGGTCCTCAGTTTTCTTACCTACAAAACAAGGGAGCTTGGATTACTTTTAAGGTCCCTACAGTTACTTTGGAAACTGGCATAAAGGAGCAGGCAGAAGGGTTAAATGTAAGGCAGCATAAGTTGATTGGGGTATCAGTCTTGGGGTATCTCTTAACAAACAGCAATACATTCTACATACTTTATAGCATGGCTACAAGGAAAAATTCAAACCTTTATAGGGTGATTTGGGATCTTTAATAGGAAGACAAGAAATGAAGACAAATCAAAATGGAAAGAATTCAACTCTTGCAAAAAAATGGAATCTAATCAGATACCCAGTATTCACCAGATTTCTACCCACTGTTCTTGCATATAAGTCAAGACCTTAAATGTTTTCCAGGGAACTGGCAAACATATCCTTTACCTATAACAAAAGTTATTTCTAGCCATATATGACTAACCTGCTGCAATTACCAACCTGGCCACATTTCTCTAATCCAGTTCCAGCTAACATGCCCCATCATCACCTTAGAGCAGAAGCGAACATGAACAGCTTAGTATGACCTCACTAGAACCTAAAGAATGATGATGGCTAATTAAGTTTCTTAACAAGTTGGTTAGTTTTGTATTTAATTACTCAAAAATATTGCAGACATCAACTTCTTAAAGGTTGTCAGACTCAGAAAACTACTAAGATTCTTACTATATCAGGATACATAGGTTGAATGGAAACACAAGGGTAAGGACATTTCTGTCAGACATAAATTCCAAAGTACAACAAACTTCAAAAGATCAGATTTTTAGGTCTCCTTTTTGCTTCCTTATAAAGTTTTTTTTTTTAATTTTAGGATTTAATTTCCAATTCCCCAAAGGTTTCAAAATTACTAGTACTTCCTTTCACCCAGAAGACAATACCCAATAAAACGGTAAGATTTAAAGCACATATCCCATTTAATGCTTCAAAGACAAATTAATTTTGTGTATCTGGATTTTAAGAGAAATATAACTATATTGATGAATCTAATATTACAGTAAGCCTGGTAAATTATGAAGAAAGCAATTACTTTTTAAAAGGCATCAATTTAAATCTACCTATCATGAGCTCAAATTAATTTCTAAACAACAAAAAAATCAAATCTCATTTCTGAATTATATGACCTCCTTTCTTTCCAAACCCTTCTCAAAAAAGATAGGACTCAATTAAGGCAAAGAAAGAATGAAGTAGATTTTTTCCAAGTTATATAATTACTGAAGTACAAATATATAGTAACTGGTTCCCAGAATAGATTGTCACGTACTTCCTAACAGGAACAAGTATACTGATGGACTGCTCTGAATAGTACACAAGTCTGAACCTGAGTTCAAATCCTAACTCTGTTACTTACTAACTGTGTGATCTTGGACAAGTCACCTAACCTCTTTTGGCCTATAAAATGAGGGGGTTGGATCAGATGATTTCTAGGCCCCTTCCGTTCAAAATCCTATAATCCTCAGTTCTGAACCAGGGCATTATAGTTTCCTTCTAAAAGCACAGGCAATCTCCACTTGATCCATATCATAGAGTCCTAATTTCATCAGAAGGGAGCAGTACATACAAATACACTGGCTCTTCAAAGAATTGATTTCAAACCTATATTCACTATTACTCCTTTTGGAATTCATTTTCCTTTTCTGAAGTAATATGATTAATGCAGGATGCATGGGCTGCCAGGGGATCAAGTTACCTAAGGAAAAAAATGTGCCCAGCATCACTGAGGTTGAAAAAAAAAAGTTATTTGGAAGAAATGGTTACTAGAGATGGTGCCACAGAAAACCAATACTGGCAATATCAGTATTTTTGCTAGAGAAGGAAGGTGGATGAAAATTATGTTATGAAAGAAATATGGCTTCCCATAATTAGGGAAATTAATAAGACACAGTAAACACAATGCAATATCCAGCAATGTATGTTACCAGTTTTATTTCTAATAAGGCATTTTATTAGATCTAAAAAAAAAAATACTAATATGTCAATGAGCTTTAACCAACCACAGTATAAATGCAGCCACATTTCCCCTTTCATAACTAAAGTTTTATTTGAGTCTTTTGCATTTGTGTTTTTAACTGGGTCTTTGATGTCTCTAAAAGTTGATTTGGCAATTAGCCCCAAACAATGTTCTAGAGAAGGAAAGCCATACTGCTTGGAGTAAGTAGACTTAATAATGAAAAACAGAAAAAAAGTCAGAAAAAAAACTACCAGACCAGTCATGGTAAAAAATCAAATCCCCAGACTCCCAAACTGTCACTTGGTTAGAGAAAAAAAGGTACACAAGAAGCACTTCATATTTCAATTAGAATATAAATTTTAGGCTTTAAAAACAAATTTTATTCCTACATTGAAAATGTTCACTTATCAAATTAAAAATAACCCCCAAAGTACAGTGATTGTGGTCAATAAGGAATAGAAGTCTTTGTGTTATTTCTAGCCAAGGTTTTCAGAAACACTTAATTTTACTCTTAAAAAATCTAAAAGTGATTCTACCTTTTATAATGCCAGGCGAAATGCAAATTAGAAATGCTAATAACACCTATATTTCTAATTCTATCTGTAAGGCAAGGCTTTATAGGAAAAAGAAAGCTTTCATTCCCCAACTTGTAAAAACTCATGACTTCCCAGCCAAAAGACTAAACTTGAAAAGGAGTCTGTCTCCTCCAGGGTTAGAGAAAGATTTCTTGAAATTGTTTGGGGGCATACAGTTAGAAAGCAATAGTATATACTTTTACAATTTGTGACAACACATACAAGTTTCAAAACTGAGTAGGTTTTTTAAAAACTTTTTAAACATATACTTTGTAGGAATACTTTCTTTGGTTTTAGGAGCAGCTTAATGATATTGCTACTTTTTTCTTGTTTTAAGTAGTTTTATTATTTATTAAGCTAAGATTGGAGGACAGTTTGTACGATCAGACTTTTAGAAAATTTTCCATTCCATTCTTCCTTCTTCATTTCTTGGTATAGCTTCAGAGCTCTGTCTCATGGTCTTTCTTGAACCAAACAGACATGAGCCACAGTGGACAAGCAGTACCTGCAAAGAGCTCTAATACCACACAGAATTAAATTATGCATGTAACAATCGCCAGTTTTAGTGTTCAGTTACAACCAACTCTGTGGCTATGTGTCCAACGTATTTTCAAAATTAATTCTCCAACATGTTGATAGAATCTTTCATAATGTATACCATCTCCTCCTTCTGAAATAATATGTAATGTAATAAAATCATATGTAATAAATACAAGTGTATGTCAAAACTTAAGCTTGTGACATCTAAACACAAAACAATGCTTTACGAAAATGAAGCATGGAGTAATGGAGGCATTAGTAGCTGATGCTCACAAACCTCTGTGCTTCCTTGTCCTCATGTGTAAAGGGAGAGAATATATACATCACCTGTATCACAGAACTGTGGTGATAAAAGAGATTTGCAAATCTTAATGCGCCTTGTAAAGAAATTATAGCATGCCATGTGCCCTAAATACGCCTATACCTGAAATAAAAATACTAAATTTAAAGCAGGATTGATATCAGACACAAAAGTTCAAATGACAAAAGTAGTGACATCTTGGAAGGTACCAAATTATACTCAGTACAAAGTTTAATATTTACTGAGTGTTCATTATTATTCAGTGAACAAAGAATTTTATTAATAAGTTCAAAATGCAGCCAAAGTAATTCAGATGTGCCAGAGAATACCACAAATTCACTAAACCTGAACTACCTTCTAAGTGAAACTCTGAATCTAAGGTTAAAACATTAAAGCTCCAACTAACAATAGAGAAAAGGCAGAATGCTCAGATCTTTTTATCAGATCCAACGTGCCATTTTCTTGGTGAGACCTCCATATAAAGACAATCCAATCCAATCCTTGGGATAGTGTAGTCCACGGCCCCTTTTCCTTCCTTGGCTTCTCAATACCACTGCTGTTGCTACTGCTCTACCCTCCAAACTGGACCCCAAAAGCTAGGCCTGGGAGAGCTAAATCTCTCTTCTCTGCACTCCCTAGTATCACAAGTGCTCATTTTCACCATCAGCAGTCTTCATATCTTCCTCCACCTTTTCCCCCAGAAATAGAGAGGGAAGATCAATGGACTACTCTACTTTTTCCATTTACCGTCTATATAACTTATTAGAACCAGTGTGGGTTCCCCCATTAGAATGTAAGCTCCTTGAGGAGGACTGCCTTGTTTTTCTACATATAGCAATTGCCTAATAAATGCTTTTCATTAATATATTAATTTACTCAACTTCTAGTGCTGGATCTTCCAAATTTATTTAGGAAATAGGTCTGTAGTTTTCTCATTCTATATTTTCAAATAACATGCAAAACACTTCATAAACTTTAATAAATGTTAGCAATTATTGTTATTGTTATTTTTCTTTAGCCTGTAAGCTCATTGTGGGCATTGACTAGCTTTCTTTTTATTAATTGTAATTCCAGTGCTTAGTACCTGGCACCTGGTAGACACAATAAATATTTACTGGATAGAATTTTCAAGGTTTGTTAAAATGACACAATGGTTACAAGAATACAAAATAACCAAATCTATCCCTTCCTCCCCCTCAAAAAAAACAACTTCTAATACAAAACGTCACAAAATTTTAGGACTGAAAGGGATCTTGGTGGTCACCTAAGAACACTAAGCCAGGAACAAGGACAGCTATGCTCCAACTCCAGCTTAAACACCAATGAACTGTATGACTAGGCATGTCACTTCACCTTTAAGTCTCAGGTTCCTCATCAGTAGAATGAAAGGATTAAATTCAGCATTCTCCCTTTTGGCTCTAAAATTTTATTCTATCTAGTCTGGCCCCTTTACTTTAGATGAGAATAACAGGGGCTGACTCCCCTACACTATTCATAAAGGTGTCTAGCACAGGTTTTGACAATAACAAGATTACATTTCTGTACACAGCACAGTCCTGGATGTTAAGAGCCTCCCCTCCAAACATAAATATATATTCCCATGTGTAAAGACTCCAAAGATTATAACAGGCTCCTTAGCATCAGGTAGTAGTTATTGACATAGAAGATATAGACACTGTAACTGCAAGGTAATCCCAGGAAGATACTGAGGTCCCAGAAAGAGTTCCTGAAGAAGATGGTATTTGAGTTGAATTTTGAAGGAAGCCAAGAGACGGAGATGAGGAAGGAGAGCATTCCAGACGGGGAGCTTCTTCCATGGGCAAGGAGGCCTGTTGCCTTTAAGGAATAGCAAATAAGCCAATAGAGCTGAA
>CM053770.1:531625635-531671424 GCA_028658325.1 Potorous gilbertii
TTCAGCTCTATTGGCTTATTTGCTATTCCTTAAAGGCAACAGGCCTCCTTGCCCATGGAAGAAGCTCCCCGTCTGGAATGCTCTCCTTCCTCATCTCCGTCTCTTGGCTTCCTTCAAAATTCAACTCAAATACCATCTTCTTCAGGAACTCTTTCTGGGACCTCAGTATCTTCCTGGGATTACCTTGCAGTTACAGTGTATATATCTTCTATGTCAATAACTACTACCTGATGCTAAGGAGCCTGTTATAATCTTTCTTTGTATCCCCAAAGATACACAGTGCTCTTGGCACAGTGTCAACTCATAACAGGCACTTAATTTGTTTACTGACTATAAAGAAAAAAGCACAACAGTCCCTGCCCTCAGTCAACATTCTACTAGGAGATACAGTATATCCTCAACATAATTTAAAGAAGGAAAGAATAATGATTTGGGGGGATCAGGTAAGGTTTCTACAGAGGCTATGCAACCTCATATGGTTACATACGAAGGAAGGAAGATGATGCTTCCGAGAGACACAGTACAGGAACAATCAATATCCAAGAACTGGGGACAGTTTGTGGGAATACACAATAGTAGAAGATGAAATGCTGAGTTTGAGAAGCAAGTAATAACACCTCAATTTGTCTCTAATGTAGAGTAGATGAATCGTGGTTGGAAAAGTAGACAAGTCAGACAGTAGTCGGTATTAAACATAAGATTTAAGGATGTATATTTTATCCAAGAGGTATTGGGAATATTTTTGAGCAGAAGAATGATCTGTTCTTTAGGATGATTATATTGATAGCTGTGCAGAGGAAAGATACTAGCCTGAGAATTATTCAAGGTCCTCCCCTACTTATTTATTTACATATTGCATGCCTTATATAATAGAAGCTTCTTGAGAACAAGAATTGTTTTTCATTTAACGTCTTTGTATCTTCAATACCTAGAAGAGTGCTTTGTATACTGATGTGTAGGTGTAGATGACAGGAAAGATCCACACCTATAATTTCACTTGCAGTTGTTATTTCATTTGTACAGTCAAGTCACACAATATAAAAGATCCTTCCACCAACGTAAATCAGCTACTCTTCCGGATACAAAGCTGTTGCACTCGTGTCTTGAGGTGATAAGGATATGTATATTGCCAGTAACTAGCATATTGCCTTGTGCATAACAGGAACCTAACGCTTAGGATGACCCAGCCAGCAAACTGTCAGAGGCAGAACTTGACCAAGTCTTCCTGACACCAAGGCTGCTGTTCTATATGCCAAACTGCTTCTCACCTGGCACAGAGTATTGTAAAATTTGTTGAGCGAGACTGGTTAAGATAGAGGACTGGCTCTGCGATCAGGAAAAACCTGAGTTTAAATCTGGCCTCAGCTGTATGACTCTGGGCAAATCACTTAATAATGGGCATAATAATAGCGCCTAACTCCCAGGATCCAGGCTAGAGATAAGTAGGACTAAAAATCAGGTGGTCGTAATTCAAACGGAAAAAAGGGCGTTCGTACACTCACACCAATCCTTTAAGAATTTCAGGCCGACTTGCATTCAAAGCCTAAACATAGACACCCATTCCCAGCATGCGCTCTTTTACTGTTATGCACCCTAACCTCCAAAGTGGAATGCCCCTCAGAGAAAACTGCCTTATCCCCTAAAAGAACCCCGTTTCCCCATACAATCCACTTTTCCCCTCTGGCTCGCTGCACCGGGATTTTCTCCTAAAGTTACCCCTCTCTGTCAAACCCTCGGCAACCCTCCTAGAAGCCACCTCCCCTTCCAAGGGGGTGCCCGGGGCTGTAACACCTCCTTGCACCTGGCGCGCCCCGCCCATCCCCCTCAGTGAACTCTCCACACCTCTCCGCCGTCCTCCCTTCTCAGACCTCTCCTCCCCCTCCCACCTCGCGCGGCCCCGCCTCCGCTGCCCCATCCCCCACGGGGGGGGTACCCCCAGACGGCAGACACCTCCTCCTCTCGAGCCCAGGGGAATTTTCCCCTTCCCACTCGCGCGATCTTCCTTCCTCCCTCACAGCCCGGAACCAGGGGCCTCCCCACAAACGCGGTCAGGCAGGCTGTCACCCTCTTCCCACGTCCCCACCCCCTCTTCACCCCCGGCCCCTCGGCCCCATCCGACAAGCTCCCCCGCCCGCCCCCCCCCCCCCACGCAGAGCCCCGCTCGCCCGGCCCCGGGCTTGTTTACTCACTCATCTTCCATCCCTAGGCTGGCGAACCCAGCAGCCAGGACGCATGCGTACTGCTAGTCGCCTCGCCCCGCCCCCTGCACAGCCCTCCTTCCTGCGCTTGCTCAGGATTGTCTGCGCCTGCGTATGCGGGGCTGGTGTCGCTGGCCTCTTTTTGGGCGCAGACCGTCGTTGTCGCGTGCTTAGGAGCCTCGGTTCTCTGGCGCGGGCGCGTGAGCCCCCACTCTCGCCTTGAGAGGCTGGACCACTCGAAGCAGGATGGGCAGGTCCTGCACGGTACGAAGGTGTGCCACTTAGCCAAGACCCACTTTCACCCAGTACACGTGATATGATATTAGAATGGGAGCTCTTGGGAGCAGGGACTAGCTTCTTCCTTTTCTATTTATATCCCTGTGCTTCGCATATAGTAAGAGCTTAATAAATGCTCCAGGATAGATATGACTAGAGGGTCCCACGTGTGTAGGGGGGCTCCCTTGTGGGGAGGTCAGTGGTTATTCAAGGCTATTCTTGTGTGAGGTTGGAAAAGACATTACCCATCTCTACCGTTTACTCCCCACCGCACCCCTTTCTCCAAGGGAGATTTTCATTCCTGCTAGAAGGGGAATCCGGAGATTGGAACCACCGTCCACCACTCTGCTCTCCTCACAGAGAGGGAGTACTGGAAATATATCTGTCATGGGGGGGAGGGTAGTCCCCAAGCTGACGACCCCTTGCCCAGCTAATACCAATTCCATACAATGAACACATACAGCAAATAGCAAAAAAATTCCATTTATTCCAATCACCATCAAAACAGAAATTAGAGAAGGTATATATGGGAAAATAAATACCAGACAATACAAAATGAAGGAGCTGTTCCTTTAGGAGCAAAATAATTCAGCTCAACCAAGAAAGAATCCTGAATCTCACCCAAGGGAAAACTTCCCTGAAGTCTCTAGAGTAGCAAGCTGAGAAAAGCGACATAATAAAAAAAATGAACTCCTCTCATGTCTTCCCAGAATCTTTTCCTTCAGCAACCTAATGTGGGGCTGGTTTCTTCCATATTCTCTCTGGACGCTAGAAGACAGCTCAACCTGACTTTCCATTGAAGAAGAGGAACTACTGCTTGAAGAGTTTCCTAAATGGGAGTCTTGCTTGGAAAGTTCTAAAAAGGATTCAAAGGGGACTTTCTTGTGGAGAGTCCCAAAAAGGAACTGTCTGGGAACTCAAGGTCTTGCCTCTCTTCTGCATTGTCCCGCCCGTCATGAAGGGCAGGGTCCTTGTCTCTACCAATAAGGAGATAGTCCCATACCAACCAGCTTTGGGACAGGGGTTAAATTTCATTCATTCATCCATGCATTCGTTCAAGTCCTTCTTTAACACATTCACTATGTACTTCATCTCATGCCACTTGTAAGCTCTTTATAATAGAGCTCTTATCAAAGACTTGAAGACTTGAATTCAAATCTTTCCCTTGGCTGTATGACCCTGTAGAAATCATTAAACCTCTCAGTGCCCAGGAGCCGCTAGGTGGTGCAGTGGATAGAGCAGGTGTCAGGAGGACCTGAGTTCAAATTTCACCTCAGACACTTGACGCTCACTAGCTGTGTGACCTTAGGCAAGTCACTTAACCCCACCTGCCTCATCCTGGGTCATCTCCAGTCATCTTGATGAATATCTGGTCACTGGATTCAGATAGCTCTGGAGGAGAAGTGAGGCTGGTGACCTGCACAGCCCTCCCTCACTCAAAACAAAGTCAAGTGCAAGTCATGTCATTATTTCTCTGATGGCATGGTCTTCTTCAGCAATGAAGGACGAACACACACATGATCCTATAGAAATCATTAAACCTCTCAGTGCTCAGGACAATTCTCTATATTAACTATAAATTGCAGAAAGACTATATATATATATATATATATATGTATGTATGTGTGTGTGTATGTATATATATATATATAATTCCATATATTGCAACATATAGAATTCTATATGTTATACATATGAATACATAGAATTCTGTATATAAGACTATAAATTGCAGAAAATGTGCTGATCTGCATTGATGGATGAAGTTTCCTTACCCCAGAGTTCCTATGCCAATAAAATGACACGTTCAATCCATATCCATACCTCCACTAAAGCAGTTGTCTATGCATCATTAACCTATTACTGTTTCTAGTATCACAACCTCTACAAATATTTACATGCCTACAGTACATTCATGGCCCCAAGAGCCTTCTTTCTAAAAACCATCCTGAATAGGTCTGTCAAATTAATCTTCCTAAAGAATGATTTCACATTCATGCTCAATAAAAATGGAAACATTCCCCAATGATAAATGGTCAAAGGATATGAACAGGCAGTTTTCAGATGAAGAATTTAAAGCTATCCATTGCCATATGAAAAAAAAATGTTCTAAATCACTGTTGATTAGAGAGATGCAAATCAAAACAGCTCTGAAGTACCACATCACACCTATCAGATTGGCTAGCATGACAAAACAAGATAAATGATGGAGATGTGGGAAAATTGAAACACTAATGCATTGTTGGTGGAGATGTGAATTAATCCAACCATTCTGGAGAACAATTTGAAACTATGCCCAAAGGGCTTAAAACTATGCATACCCTTTGACCCAGCAGTACAACTTCTAGGTCTGTATCCCAAAGAGATCATAAAAATGGGGAAAGAATCCACATATACAAAAATATTTATAGCAGCTCTTTTTGTGGTGGCCAAGAATTGGAAACTGAGAGAACGCTCATCAGTTGGAGAATGTCTGAACAAGTTGTGGTGTATGAATGTAACAGAATAGTATTGTGCTATGGGAAATGATGAGCAGGAAGACTTGAGAAAAACCTGAAAAGACTTATATAAATTGATACTGAGTGAAGTGAGCAGAACCAGGAGAATACTGCATACAGTAATAGTCACATTGTGTGATAATTGACTTTGATAGATCTGGGTCTTCTCAACACTGCATGGATCTAAGACAACTCCAAAAGACTCATGATAGAAAATGTTGTCCACATCCAGAGAAAGAACTATGGAGTCTGAATGCAGATTGAAGCATACTATTTACTCTCTCTCTTTTTTGTTGTTGTTATTTTGTTTTGTTTCTTTTTTCTCATGGTTCCTCCCACTGGTTCTTATTCTTCTTTAAAACATGACTAATATGAAAATAAAAATTTTTTAAAAATCAGCTCTCATGGATTTAATAACCACTTCTATATTAATGATTCTCAAATCTATCCCAACCTCTTTGCTGACCTCTAGTCTCAAATCTCCGACTGCTTTTCAGACATCTCCAACTATATGTCCAGTAGACATCTTAAACTCAACATGTCCAAAACCAAACTCATTATCTTTTCCCCTTCAACTCTTCCTCCTCCTACCTTCCCCATCCTCCTAGTCCTTCAGGCTCACAATCTAGGAGTCATCCTGGACTCCTCATTGTCTTTCACCACATACACACCCCATATCCAAACTGTTGCCAAGATTTCTTGATTTCACATTTTCCACATGTCCCCAATATACCCCCATGTCTCCTCAGACATCATCATCAACTAGTACAGACCCTTTGCACCTCTTGCCTAGGCTATTGCAACAGCCTGCTGATGGGTTTTCCTGACTCAAGTCTCTCCTCATTCCAGTTCATCCTCCATTTGACCACCAAAGCTCAGTTACCACCATGTTACCACCTTTACTCAATAGACTGTAGTGGCTTCCTGTTACCTTCAAGGTCACTTACAAGAGTCTCTGTTTGTCATACAAAGCCCTTCAAAACCTAGCCCCCTCCTACCTTTCCAGTATTCTTAGATTTTATTCCCCAGCAGGTACCCTACGGCCCATTGACACTGGCCTCTTTTCCATGAGCAAGACACACAATCTCTCTGCTATGGGCATTTTCTCTGGCTATCCCCCATGCCTGGAATGTTCTCTCTCCTTTTCTCTTTCTACTTTTCCTGGCTTCCTTTAGGTCCCAATTAAAATCTCATTTACAGGAATCCTCTCCCAACTACTCTTAATTCTAGTGACTTCACCATGTTAACCATTTCTGATTTATCCAATATATAGTTTGTATATATTTGATTGTTCTCTTCCCTACACCCCCTTAAACTGTGAAATTTTAGAAGAGAAGTGTTTAGCACAGTGTCTGGTATAAAGGGGATGCCTAATAAATGCTTATTGATTGATAAAGTGGAGCTCTACCTATATGAGATTGCATGCCATCTTGAGGAGGAGGGAAGGAAGGGAGAAGGAGAAAATTTAAAACTCAAAAGTTTATGGAAGTGAATGTTGAAAACTAAAATTTTAAAAAATTAATTTTAAAAATAAAAGGAAATTAGAAAATATAAAGTGGAGCTTTAACCAATATTCAAAAACTTCAAAAAACTCCCTATGGAATGAAGTCTAAACTTTTTAGAAAAGTGTAGAAAGTTTTCCACAGTTTAACCCAATTTATTGACCTTATTTCCCCTTAATTACTGCTGAACACTATGCTGCCTTTCCTGTTCACTCTATTCTCACTCTCCACCCCCCACACAAAAGGCAATAGACCTTTTCTTCCTTCTTCATTTATCAAAATCTTCATTCATCCTTTAAACCTCAGCTCAAATGGTACCAAAGAAACTTTTCCTTGTTGTCCCATCCAAAAGCAATTTCTCCCTCCTTGGAACTTATGGTTCATCACATTCTTTACACATCACATTCTTTACACATTCTTTAATGCATAAAAAAATGTGCAAATGTGTAAAACATTTACATTATTGCAGTTATTTCTTCCCTTGTTAGATCAAAGCTCCTTGAGAACAGACACCTCTCATTCATCTTTCTATTCTTCAGAGAGCCTAGCATGTTTATTAAATGGCATGTTTATTAAATGAATGAATTTTACTGTCTTAGAGGGTAGTTACAAGTATATATTAAAACTTCTCAACTCTTTGAGATCTGTAATTATGCCTTATAATTTGTTAACTCTCCCACAGTGCCTAGCACAGTGTGAAATACTTGTTTAATGAATCTTGATTGATGATTCATCTAAGTAGGAGCAGTGGTTAGCAAAAAAATTTCCAGGAAGAGAGAGATGACAGATAAAACTTCTAATCTTGATTGTTGATTCTTATGGATTTAGATTGGGTCAAAGGGATGGAGAAAACCAGAGGATGATTCTTAAAGAGATACCCTGTGCTATTACATCACCAAATTCTTTTGAGATCAACAGGATGGGACTCAGGTCAGACTTCTATGTATGCTACCCAAAGTTTCCAGGGCTATTTCAACCTGCTTATATTTTTCCAACATTGCCTCTCCCTCTCCCTTTACCCCCCACCCCCATAGTGTTCTTTATCTCTATTTTTTTTGGTACATTTTGTTTTGACATAAATAACAGTTATTTCCAAATAAACACCGCCCCCCAAGCACTTTCACTTAAAAAGACAGTTAAGCAAAACTGTCTAATCACAGCAGATGGAAATAACAGCACAAGTAATTTTCTGCTCCGAGAGATTACTATTTATTAGTTTTTAACTATTTCTGAAACAAACTTTGACCTTGAATTGGACCTGAATTCTGTTGCTTTTCATGCAAACTTCATTTAAATTATTGTAAGCACTACATATATATATATATATATATATATATATATATATATATTATACAACCATCTTCCTTCTGCATCACTTCATACCGGTCATCCCATATTTCTTGGAATTTCTCAGGTTCTTCATTCTTTGTGTACAGTAATATGTTAGTACATTCATGAAATTTGTTCAATCATTCATTTCACAGCTGACAAATCCCATTCCTTCTTGCCCTATTTGTTAACTTTTCTCTTTAGTTTGACAGTAAGAAAATTGTTATAGAAAATTTTTAAAGAAATTGAGTTTCATGATTTGGAAGTACACATATTATCATTACTGACAGTCATAGCAGAGAGTGGGGAGACAACAACCTTATCTGAATTATCCCAACTCTAAATTAGGTCATCATCATTATCTTCATCAGTAAAAGCATTCCTTAACTGAACGTAAAGATGATGGAATAACTTATAACCTTTTATTACCCTCTTGTGTGAGGTTAATAAATGAATTGATAATACTTTTTTAAAAATCTGGTATGTGTCCAGCTCTAGGTCCTTACAAATGGCTAACATGATCCTTTTTACTATTTTTTTCATTTGAAAATTTTATTGATATCTCTGTTGTCATCAAAATATAAAACATTTTGAGGGACTTCTAGATGGACATTTCACTTTCCCCTTGACTCTTCACAGGAATGTTAATATGTGTACTTTCAAATCATGAAACTGAATTTCTTCTAAAATGTTCTGACTGACTGAATGGGTAAGCCAGGGCTTTGGCCAGTCCTATCAATGCTCATAGACTTCTACAGCTTCATTTACCATTTCTATTCAGAGGACTACCAATCTATACCTCCAATGTTAACCTTTCTTCTTATAGAGACCTGATCTTTCTCTCTGTCTCTGTCTTCTCTTTCTCTCTCTCTCTCTCTCTCTCTCTCTCTCTCTCTCTCTCTCTCTCTCTTTGTGTCTTTCTCTATCTCTGTGTTTCTACACACACACACACACACACACACACACACACACACACATACACACACAGGGTTGGGTGGAGGAATGTATTAAACTCAACAGGGAAACTGAAGAAGATTGTGAGAGGGGAATTTAAAAAAGGAAGGTAGAATCAGGGAAGGAATAATCACAAGCAAATCAAACTTGAACTTTGTAAAGTAGCTTATTATTAAGGGATAGTTTATTTTTTTGGTAAATAGTATTTTACTTTTCCAATTACATGTAAGGATATTTTTCAATATTAATTTTTATAAGATTTTTTTCAAATTTTTCTTGCTCCCTCCCTCCTAACTTCCCTCCCCAAGATGCCAAGCAATCAAGTAGGTTATACACATGCAATAGTGTAAACATTTCCACAGTAGTCATGTTGTAAAAGAAGAAATAGAACAGAAAGGAAAAGTCACAAAGAAAGTAAAAATATTATAATTCAATCTGCATTCAGACTCCATAGTTCTTTCTCTTGGATGTGAACAGCATTTTCCATCATGAGTCTTTTGGATTTGTCTTGGATCATTGTATTGCTGGGAAGAGATAAGTGTATCATAGCTGATCATCGAACAATGTTGCTGTTACTGAGTACAATATTCTGGTTCTGCTCACTTCACTCAGCATCAGTACGTGTTAAGTCTGTAAAAGGATAATTTAAAAGAGAGAATGTATAAGAATTAGAGATTGGAGTCTGGGCTTAGTGAAGAGAATGGCAGAGGAACAGGAACAGATCACTTCAAGTACAGACTATCAGTATTAACTAGATTAATTCTTTTTCTCACCTCCTTCTTTGCACACAGGAAGAGAGGGAAGGGGATGAGAGACTATTACAGAGAGGTGAAGCAGCATCCAGGAAGCAAACATGCAGAGGCCTAATATACAACCTTGAATTCTACTTCCACATTATTAACCTTGAGTCTACCACAGTTAGCCAAGGTGAGGCAAATACCAACAGAGATGGAGGAGCACAGTACTTTTGCAAAGAAGGGCTTAACCTTGACTGCTCTAGGAATATCTTCTCAGATGGGAACATGAAAGCAAAGTGAGGGAGCAATATGGCAGATATAGATTTGAAGGCAGAATCCTACAGAGGATCAGGTGAGAGATGAAACAGTAGACAAAACTGTTCTTAGAAGGCAAATGGTCAAGGAAACAGATGTTATTATTAATCAGTCAACAAGCATGTATTAAGTATCTGATGCATGCCAAGCACTGGGGTCTGGGCTTAGTGAATAGAATGGCAGAGGAATAGGAACAGATCACTTCAATTACAGACTATCAGTATTAACTAGATTGTACTATCAAATGGAGATAGCAAAGACATATACAACTAATGGGGCTCAGCCAATGAGCCCAATTCCAATGAGCATGAGCAGTATGCATGACTGTTGAAAACTTGGACCTTGGAATGTGTGCAGACATTCTGCAAGTGGCTCTGGTCAAGAGCTTTTTTGATGGGTTATGTGTTCAGAACTGGAATATATTCAAAAGGTATTAGAGTAAGCCAGGGCCTATCCATTGATCTGACTTTTAGGGAAAATGCCTACTTTTTCCTAAAAATGGCACACTCACTCAAGTGAGGTACAAGAGACAGCTATAAACTTGGGAGCTTTGAACAGTCACGAAAGAGAGCCACCAGGAGCTCTGGAAGTTGAGTCTATTTTGGATATTGTGGCCATCTAGTCCAACATCAAGGCTCTGAAAAATTACCTTAGGGACCTAACCCATCAATAGTTGAGACTTAGACTCATCTAGCAGTCATGCTACATTTGAACATTAAATTGGTAGGATCGCTGCTATGTAGAAACTGTGATAAATCTAAACCCATTGTCTCCAAGGACTGAGGTAACATAAAGGAGAGCATGTCCCTAGGTATTGGAAGGTACTTGTACTTCTATTTTTGCTATAGATATGGAGTAAATACCCCTATTATATAAGCTAATTTATGTTAATTGGCTAAAGAGAACTAGAATTGATTGCTAGCAGCTATCAGGCTGGGGGTGGGGGGGGTGGGGGTGGGGGCAGGAAGAGCCATACCATAATGGGGGCTAGACCTGAAAACCTTAGAGAAAGATATACCCAATCCCTCCCAGACACTACACAGAAGATGACATATAGCCTTCCTTACCCTGAGGATGTGAGGTCTGAGTAAGCACTGCAACTATATAAAAAATAAATATAAAGAAATAAACATCGAGTAAAAGAAATAAATACAAGGTAATTTGAGAAGGAGTGAGAGAGTACTAGCAATTGAGGGAATCAGGGAAAGCTTAAGGTAGAAGGTAAACTCCTTGAACTTGAATTATGTATTGATGAAAGAGAGGAATTCTATAAGGAAGAGGTGAGAAGGGAGGATACTACAGACAGGAAGGACAGTCAGTGAAAAGGTGTGGAGATGCCAAGGCAACTGTATGCAAGGAACAGAGAGAAAGTCAGTTTGACTATATCACATAGTACAGGAAGGGAAGTAATATACAATGGAATTGGAAAGACAGGCTGGCGCCGAATTATAAAGGGCTTTACAAGCTAAACAGAAGAGTTTATATTTTATTCTAGAGACAATAGCAAACTTCTGGGATTGACTAAGTAGAAGCATAACAAGATTGAATTCTCACTTGAGGAAAATCACTTTGGCAACAATATGGAGTTTGGATTTAACTATGGGTAGATACAGTACAAGAGCCTTACCATCAAGATAGAACCAGAGAAACAGATCCATCTTTTGTTACAATTTTTGATGATGTGGCTATACTTGTGTTGGATGTTAGGGAGAACAAAATGCAATCTCTGTCCTTCAGAAGATAAAGTCTACCAAATGCTAGTTGAGAAACAGAGATGGGGCCAGAGAAGGAAATTATACTGGAAGCCCAAAACAGTAAGCATAATCTCATCATCAATTGTCCTTGGTTTCATCCCATCTTGGCTTATAGGATCCCATACAAATGTGATAATGAATATTGAGAAGTAAATAGAGAATGCAGTGCCATGCTGAAGAGTAGGTCTGAAGTCATGGTCACATTTCAATTATTATGTTAGACATATATGAGGAAAATGCATTTTATAAACTATGAAAGGGCTTGGACTTAGTGATAAAGATTACCTATCAACTATCTATCATCATGAGCTTGAAGATTTCTAAGGAAGTTGTTTGTGTGAACAAAAAACTAGATGCCAAGGCTGTCATATGTCCAAACCAACTAATTCCCACTGAAATGTTAGCATTGACTAGAATCAATTTTCGTCCATTTAACATACTAACAGGATATAACATGCAACAAGCTAGGATCCACTATGGATACACTTTACCTGTCCATAGGTGTATCAGAGAATAGTAGCAAGTGGTGGCAGTTAGCATCATGAAAGCATTGTCTCTTCAGACTCTGGAGCTGATTCTTAGTTATTTGACTTTGGTGATCCCTAAGGATCAAAAAAAAATAGAATGATCAGCTGAGGCACAAGCTTAGCACAAGGACAGGTATGAGTAGGATGTGGGATGTACCCAAGGAGCAATCTACAGAATCCAACACAAACTGTGCAGGGAATAACCTAGCAAAATTTCATTACCTATGATAATGAAACTATTTGATAAAGAAACTATTTGAAAAAGTTGCTGGTCAAAATGGCATCATCACAGAGCCCAGTAGTCCTTGTATATCAACTATGATGGTGGTATGGAAGATAAATGGATAGATACAAATGTGTTGGAGGGGTTAAGGGAAAGCAGGCACATTAATGCACTGTTCATGGAGTTGCAAACTGGCCCAGTCTTTCTGGAAAATAACTTGGAACTATACTCCAAAAGTTACAAACTTGTGCATAGTGTTTTACCTAGTTATACCAGTGCTATGACCATATCCCAAGGAGATCAAAGAAAGAGGAAACGACCTCATGAGAATAAAAATATTTATAGCAGTTCTTTTTGTAGGGACAAAGAACTGGAAACTAAGGGTCTGTCCATCAATTGAGTAATGGCTGAACAAATTATGGCATGAGAATATTATGGAATACTATTAGGTTATAAGAAATGATGAAAAGGACAGCTTCCGAGAAACCTGAGAGAATATAATTGAGCTGATGCAGAATTAAGAAGGCATAACCAGGATAACAATTTGTACAGTAACAACAACATTATAAAAACAAACAACTTTGAAAGACTTAAGAACTCCTGGCAATGCAATAATTATTATGATTGCAGAGTTCCAATGGTGAAGCATGCTGTCCACCTCTTGACAGAGAAGTGACAGATTAATATGTAGATAAGGCACATTTTGGGCATGACTAAGGTGAGAATTTGTTTGACAATACATATTTATTATAAGTATTTTGTTTTTCTCTTTCAAAGGAGGTGGAAGGGGAAGGAGATGAGAGAAAAAGAAAATAAGTACTTGTTAATTGAAAATTAAATATGCAAGAATAGAGAGAGAACACTGGAATTTAAACAAAAGCACCAAAGCGAACTGATAAAGTATTCTATAGATTCAAGATGTCCTGGACTTACTTCCAGGAAGTTAACCATTCTTAGTCTTGAATTTATGCAGTGATTACTATCAGATTCTCATGGATAAGGAAGCCAAAGAAAAGATTGCTTTCTTATGCCCAGTTGTATTTTACTAATTTGTGTATGCTACAAGAGGTCTTGTGGTACCTGCCATTTTCCATCAATTTATGGAGAAAATTATTAGACATGTACATAGTACCGCCCCCTTTCATTTTTGAAAAGTTTGGTTGTTAACAGAACACCTGTTTATGAACTGATAAAAATCAACTCATGAGGAAACTGTCTTTTGGATAAAATGTTGAAGAGAGACATAGGGTGTTCTGAGAACCATAATAAAGAGTGGTCTCTCAGATGAATGTACCAAGAGGATATGTTTGAGGTCTTTGAATGCAGAGCAATGCCTGAGGAAACGAAGGCTGAAGGGAATTGTGGTCCATTAGCTCATTTGCATGATTTTAGATTTTTAAGGGTTACACCTTACAATATTAGAAATGTTAACTGGAGACTATGGAAAGATTACTTAAGGATTATGGGATTCATGTTTGAGAGTGGTAGGTTTCTTGAGTTTTATATCCTAAGTACTTGTTGGTTGAGTAACTTGATTTGTTAGTTGGTGTCCTTCATTTTCTAAAAGGACCAAAATGACATCACTATGCTAGAGTCAAGTTACAGTGTGTCCAACTGTGGTTGATCAGAGCAATACAAGCTTAGAATGTTCTACCACAGGTCAAGCACAAATAGTCTATGTGAACATCTGGGGTGGATTCTCTAAACTTACTCATCCCATGCTTCTTTTGAGCAACTTCAATTCTGTTTTGCTTCTTTGATGAAGGCACGCCATGCTGAGTAGTCCTGTGACACTCTCTCCCATGTCACGCAATCAATTGCAAAGATCTTACTTGAAAGTATCCTTGTATTGCTTTTTCTAACCACCATGTGAATGTTTGCCCTGTGTGATAAGATACAGCACATTGAGGTCTTTTCTTGAACTAATCTGCCAAGCATTCAAAATCTACTGCAAAGAGCACAACTCTGATGGGTTGGCCATGTTTTTCCAATGCAAAACATATGCTCCCCAAAAAGACTGCTTTATAAAGAACTCACACTGGGCAAGTAGTCCCAGCATAAAATAAAGATGAATCACTGATCTTGAGGAGGTTCGCATTGAGGAGGTTGAGGCATTGGGAAATATAAGAAGCCATAAAAAGAAGTGGATGAGTAAAATGAGCATAGGAGTTAAGAGGATGTTTTGTCATGACTAATCTGGAATTGTGATTGGTCATTGCATTGATCCCAGTTCTTACATCTTTCGAAGTTGTTTGTTTTTACAACACTATTGTTCTCGAATATATATTGTTCTCCTGGTTTTTCTTATTTCACTGTGCATCAGTTCATAAATGTTGCTCTAAAGCTATCTCCTTTATCATAACTTGCTCAGACATTCCCCAATTAATGGGTAGTCCTTCAGTTTCCAGTTCTTTGCCAAAAGAGCTCTATAAACGTTTTTGTATCTATAGTTCTTTTTCTTCTTTCTTCAATCTCTTTGTAGTATAAAAGTTAAAGTGATACAGATGGGTCAAAGATGATACAAAAGTTAATAATATTTTGGATATAGTTCCAAATTGCTTTCCAGAAAGTGCAGATAAATTCACAATGCCATTCATAGCACATTCGTGTACTTATTTTCTCATGGCTCATTGAGCATTTGCTATTTTCCTTTTTTTGGTGAACTTTGCCAATCTGATGGGTATGAGGTAGAACCTCAGGGTTGTTTAATTTGTATTCCTATATTCATTAGTAATGTAGAGCATTTTAAAAATATGGTTTAGATTTCTTCCTCAAAAAATGTTTTTATGCTTTGACAATTTGTCAATTGGGGGAATGGCTCTTATTCTTGTAAATTTGAGTCAGGTGCCTACAGAGAGAATCCCAAAAGTTTAAGTTATGAAATCTTAAACCTGCACTAAGACTGCATTAAGTCCCAAAAGTCTAAGATACATATGTATCTTAGAAACAAGACCTATGCCAGAGGAACTGTTGCAAAGATTTTTTCCATTTACCTATTTCTCTTCTAATTTTAGTTGCAATGGTTTTGTTTATACAAACCCTTTTTCAATTTTATATAATCAAAATTGTCTATTTTACTTTCTGTCCTCTATCTCTATCCCTTCTTTTGTCACCAGCTCTTCCCCTATCTATAGACCTGATAGACAATTTTTTCTTTGCTCCTTTAATTTATTTGTGATACCATTCTGTGTCTAAGCACACATTTGGAGCTAAAAAATATTTCTCAATTTGTAAATTCTTTGCCTATATCCATTCTGACCAAAGCAGAGATTTTGAGAGCATGCTACTCAAATAAATGTTAGCTTTGTTAAATATCAAGAATTCTAGATCTCATTGACAAGGAGATATGTAATTTGAGCATTTCAACTTCATACTAGTGAATATATTAGGAACTGAAACCAGAACTAAAGTCTCAGTGAAATCAACATATGACATTTCTAGTACATGTCAACAACTTCCCTAGGAATGATAATACTATATTCATACCATATTTGCTAATGTTTGGGCAAGAACCATGCCTACTCTTTGATTTATGCTTTGGCATCTTAGAGGATAGAGATGATCAATCAACCAACCAAAAAAGCAAAGAATTGTAAACTAAGGAGATGTTCATCAATTGGGAAATGGCTATTGGCATATGAATGTGATGGAATACTATTATGCTATAAGATATAATTAAGGGGTTAGTTTCTGAAAAATCTGGGAAGATCTATATGAATTGATACAATGTAAAATGAGCAAAACCAGAACACAGAAATAGCAATATTATAACAATAATAAATTATGAATTAGCTACTCTGATCAATACAGTAATCAATAACAATTCCAAAGGACTCATAATAAAAAATGCTACCTACCTCTAGCGAGAGAACTGATGGACTCTGTTTACAGACTGAAGCATATTTTTTCACTTAATTTTTTTGTTTTTTTTTTAGCATGGCTAATATGAAAATGTGTTTTGCATGACTTCACATACATAATGAGTATTATATTTCTTTCCTTCTCAATGGGTAGGAAAGGGGGAGGGGGTGGGAATATGAAACTAAAAAAAAAATTAAATTAAAATTTTTAAAATTGCTTTTTAACGAATCAGCCAAACAGAATTTATTGATCATTTATTATATGCCAGCCATGGTGTTAAGCACTTGGGATAGGAAGAGAAGGCAAAAACAATCTCTGTTCTCTCTAATGTGGTAATCGGCAGTACATATGGGGCTCTTGCCTAAATCACCTAAGATGGAAACATCCATGTGGGAGAAAATATTCTGTGTTCTCCCACCAGACATGGGTGATAGCAGCATCTTTGTCTGTTGCTAGAACAGACTGCATATTTAAAACTACCAGACTGGGACAGCCCTCCCTCTGCTTCCCGAACTCCCTTCCCTTCCCTTCCTGTTCACCTACAGCAAAGGTGCCATGAATTAAGTTCAGTGGAGGGAAGAGCTAATTCCTTTCCTCTCCTTTAGATCCTCTGTCCTAGAGAAATGAATTTGGAGTCTTGTGTTTTTCATTTGTCCTTTCAGTTCTAGAACAGACAGAGGCATCTCAGACCCAGGAATTTGATCCATTGAAGACAGGATTCCAGGTTGGATGTTGCTGCCAGCCCAGAAGTCAGTGTGTCTAAGATTTTAGCCAAAAGTGGATTTTGGACTTAGAATTTGGTAGAACCATACGATACAGAAACTAAATTAAATTGAGAACTTAATCCTCCTCCCCACAACTGAAGTGTTGTTGTGGGGAGGAGGAGGGTTTGGCATGGGTAAGAATCAAGTTCTCCAGGTATTGGGAGAGAATGTTGGTATGTTTGTTATTACATTTTTTAATATAATAAAAAAATTTAAATACTGGGGGTAATATATACATGATACAGAATAGATGGAAGGTAGAGGGAACTTTCCTTAGAGGGAAAGGCACTAATAGCTGGAGGGACCAGAAAAGGCATAGAGGTGGTGGTGGTTGAGCTATCTTTTTTTTTTTAATTTTCATTTAATTTAATTTTCAGTCCCAAATTGTCCCTTTCTCCTACCCATTGAGAAAATAAGAAAAGCAAAATCTATTACAAATATGCATAGTCATGCAAAACAAATTCCTGAATTGCCACATTTGAACAAATGAAAAGAAAATATGCTTCAGTCTGTACTCTGACTCCATCAGCTCTCTATCTGGAATGGATAGCATATTTCATCTTGAGTCTTTGGAATTGTGGTTGGTCATTGTATTAATCGTGTTATTAAGTCTTTCAAAGTTGATTATCTTTACAAAATTGTTGTTACTGTGTATATGGTCCTCCTGGTTCTGCTGACTTCCCTGTATATCAGCTCATACACATCTTCCAAGATTTTTCTGAAACCATCTCCATAATTTCTTATAGCACAATAGTATTCCATCATATTCATATACCATAATTTGTTCAGTCATTCCTCAACTGATGGGCATCCTTTGTTTCTAATTCTTTGCTACCACAAAAAGAACTCCTATAAATATTTTTGTACACCTGGCTTCTTTTCCTCTTTCTTTGATCTCTTTGGGAGTGTAGATCTAGTAAAAATACTGCTGGGTCAAAGAATATGCACAGTTTAATAGATCTGGGGTCATGATTCCAAATCATTTTTCAGAATGGTTGGACTAATTCATAACTCCACTAATAGCTTATTCTGTTTTTCACATCCTCTACAACATTTGTCATTTTCCATTTTTGTCATCTTAGCCAATCTGATGGGTGTGAGATAGCACCACTTCTGCTGAGTCTTAAAGGAAGCCAGGGATTCTATGAAATAGAGGTTAGGAAAGAGAAGACCCCAAGCTTGGGAGAGACAATACAAAAACACTGAGGCAGGAGGAGCATCCTATATGAGCAACAGCAAGTAAGTAGATGAAGTTGGATCGCAAAGTAAAGTGTAGGGAATAATGTAAAAAGGACAGGAAAAGTCATAAGGGGCCAGGTTGTGAAGAGCTTTAAGTGCCAGAGGAATTTATATTTGATTCTAGAAGTAATAGTCATTGAGTTTATTGAGGAGGGGACTTATATAGTCAGATCTACATTTTAGAAAAATCACTTTGGCAGTTGTGTGAAGGGTGGATTAGAATGGGGAGAAAAAAATGAGAGTCTCATTAGAAGATTTTTGCAATATGTTAGGTGAAAATGATGAAAACAAATTAGAGAGAGACTAATGACTGTGTAAATAGAGAGAAGACAATGTATTTGAGAGATGTAGAAAAAGAAATTACTAGTTTTGCCAACTGATTGGATATATGTGATAAATGAAAGAGTAGTTAATTATGACACTGAATTTGTGAACCTAGGTGCCTAGAAGGATGGTGATACACCCAACAGTGATGTGTAAATTCAGAAGAGGTTTGGGATTGTCAGGAAAAAAATAGTGAATTCTGTTTGGGACACATATAGAGTTTAAGATGCCTAGAGGATATCTAGTTCAAAATGGTCAATAGATAGTTGGTGATGTGAGATTAGAGCTCAGGGAAGAGACTAGGGCTGAATAAATAGATTTGGAAATCATTAGCATAGAGATGAACATATGGGAATGGATGAAATCACCAAATGAGAGTATTTAGAGAGAAAAGAGCCTATTATAGAGATTAGAAGATGCTTTGGGGGGCATGATGGAATCCAGTGAATAACTTTTTTTTAAGATGGAGGAGACTTGGCCATGTTTTTAGGTAGAAGGAAAGGAATCTGTAGACAGGGAGAGATTGAAGGTTTGAGAATGACAATGATTGGGGTGAGGCAGTGACCCCTGTAAAAGACAAAGGGAGGTGGGATTAGGTGTACATGTAGAAGGGTTGGTCTTGGTAGGCAGAAGGGCTAGCTTCAGAGACTGAAATGAAGAAAGAAGAGAAAATGGGGGATGATATCAGAGGGACATGAGATGAGAAGGATGAGAGAAGAAGGAGCTCCTAGACAATGGTCTCACTCTTTTTGGGTAAAGAATGAGGCAAGCTCCTCATCTGAGAGGGTAGGAGAGGGGTAGTGTGGGAGTTTGATGAGAGAGAAGAAGATTTAGAACAGCTGCTGGTAGTGAGTGAGATAGGGAATCAGGGAAGATTTCCTTACTGCCCAGGGCAGTAATTGAGATTAGCAAAAATTTGTAGTACACTCAGTTGTCATCCTTTCATGATTTCCACTGGTAGTTCATGAGTTGGAGTGAAGGAGATAAGAGTGGGAGTAAGTCAGGACTGGGTTGGCAAGAAATAAACAGTGATAGGACTGAGGGACAAGGGATATGATAATAGAAGAAAATATAGAATTAAAGCAGTTCATCAAAGAGTTGAGATTAGGAAGGAGAGAAAGTGTAGCCAAAACTCAGAGAGACATACATTTTGGACATAATCCATGCAGGGAATTGTTCTGTTTGACTGCATATTTGTTATAAATATGCTTAGTTTTCTTTCTTCTTGTTTCTTTAAATTAAAAGGGGAAATTGGGAGCAAAAGAAAAAGAGAAAGTGTAGCCAGAGGAGGGTGGGAGAGACTGGAGGTCACAGTAAGAATGAAGAATAGACTTAGGAAGAATAAGATATAGAGAAAGATAGAAATACAACATTATGGCAGGATAAAGGAAATTAGGAATTCTTGACCAAGGAAGTGGAACATTTGTGGGTGGTAGAAGGACCAAGAATATGACTATCACTAGCTGAAGCTGAGGTAAAGTAGAAGATTCAGTCACTGGAGTTGAAAGATTGAGAAACAGGGAAATTTGGGTATTTAAGGTATAGTGCTACTCTCCTAATTCCTACTAGCAGTTGTGGATCAGGTCCTTAAAGAGCAGCTACAACTCCTACTTACGGTTCTAGAGGTAATGATAAGGGGTTGTATTTCTTATACTGTTGTTTACGAATACAACATCAGTGATGAGTCCCCATCATTGTGTAGCCTCCATTAGCTTTGAGAAAGGGGTATTTGCTAAAATGGTACAGCAAGAACAGCTGGCATAACAGCATTTCATTTCAAGAACCTGGGACATATTCTTCTAGAGTACGCACAAAGTCCAGAGAAAGAATGGGATTAAATTTAGAGTATAATGGTAGTGAGGCATACATGTAGAGAACACGCATGATCAAAAGGTAAACTCTCAACTCCTTATTAATGGAAGTCTTTTCTTGAGTTCACAGTCAATATTCTTCTCTGCTTTGAGGAATCCCATTACCTGAAGCTACTTCCTTCCTTGGATAGCTATTGTTCTATATACTTGTATCTATATTTGTCTGTGTTTGACTTCAGGTTACAATTTTCTGCTCACAGCTGAATATATTGTTTACTACTTGTCCAGTCTCTCTAATAACATGGTAGGGGTCGGTGTGGAGGGCTGGAGATTGTAACAGCAAAGATTCTGGCATACACAAGAGGGCCTGCTGTATAAGTGCTTAGATCTGCTTTTCTAAAAGGAAAGCAACTTTTGAGGGGTCAACAATCCACTTTAATCAAACATATATATCATTCACTTAGTTCATGGGGAAAAGTTAGAGAAAATACAAACAGAAATCACAAGCAGAAATTACAAACAGAGAGACCAAAAGACAAAGCTTCCAACTGTCTGACCATACACAATACATACATCATTACCAGAGAGAGAAACACCAACATCTGAGTTTTCAAAGCTAGGTGACTCCTGAGCAGCTGCCCAGAGTCTCATCTGGCACTGGAAACTCCCTCCAAAAACTGAGGCATATTAATGGGCAGGGAAGATCTTTAACTCTTCCCCCCACCTACCATTAATCTTACATTAACATTACAGAGAGAGAGGGTGATTCCTTCTCAGGGGCTTGGCTCAAACTGGAAGATGATTCTCAAATGGAAACCTTCCATAACTGGGCTGGGCCCCTCTGGATTGGAGAACTGCTGAAAATGCTCTGCCATTTAAAGTTCCCAGAGGGGTAGTTGACTTGTTTCATTAGTCAATCATGTTTTTTCCCTTTCTGACCCAGTCAAAGAGGTATGTCTCAGAGTGTAGACAGTCTTGTGCACACAAAATGAAACTTGATTGATTGATTCATAACTCAAAGAGTGTACTGACCTGATAAAGGTGTTAGATGTCATATTACTTGAGTATACAGGAGTGAATATCAACACATACACTGAAGTCCACTAGAATGAGAGCAGGGGTTGAATTGAACAGGAAGACTGAGCCAAGCATTGAAATCACTGAAAAAGGAGAGAGTCTGTCTTGGGGGTTGTTACATAAGAGCTCCCAAAATCAGTATTGGGTGATAAATTTGTATCATGTGAACTGATATCAAAGGAGGAAAGTTTGCTGAATGATGGCAGTACGAAGAGAGTTTAGAAAAGGCAATGGGAAACAAGAAGTATTCTGACTGTCTCCCCACCCCTACCATGAGTCAATGTATGTCATTGTGAGTGAAAGTTCATCCAGTACTGAAAAGCATGGCTAGGGATAAAATTTCACAGGCTGGGTTGGAGGAGACAGATCTCAGTATGAGCCTGAAGATAAAAGAAACAAATTCTCACCACCAGCACATTTTCTAGCTGAGAGAAAAATGGAAAAAAGCCTATCAACTACAATTTCAAAAGCGTTTTAATGGAAACAAATAATGGTGTGACATTTGGGTTCACTGTCAAGACTTCCAACTAGGAGGTAGAATTCTTTTCTTAAAAATTATTTTCAGTTCCAAATTCTCTCTCTCTCTCCAGTCTTGCCACTGAGGAGGCAAGAAATATAATGCCTATCACACATGAAAAACATATTTCTTCAATAGCCTTGTTGTCTACCCCCCAAAAAAAACCACACACGAAAAATAAACAAAAAAAAAACCAAATATATAAATAATGTGCCTCAATATATACTTTAAGTCCATCAGTTCTCTATCTGGAGTTTGACAGCATTTATATCATGAGTCCTTTGGACTCATATTGATGAAAGTTTCTAAGTCTTTCACAGTTATCTTTACAATATTGCTGTTACTGTGTACAGTGTTCTCCTGATTCCACATACTTCACTTTGCACCAGTTCATGTAAATCTTCACAGGTTTTTCTGAAACCATCCCCTTCATCATTTCTTATGGCACAGAGTATTCTATCACATTCATATACCATAACTTGTTCAGCCATTTCCCAACTGATGGGAAACCCTTCAGTTTCCAATTTTTTGCCATCACAAAAAGGGCTGCTATAAATATTTTTTGTACATATGAGTCTTTTTCCTTTTTCTTTGACCTCCTTGGGGTATATATCTGGTAGCAGTATTACTGGGTCACAGGGTATTCACAGTTTTGAAGCCCTTTGAGCATTGTTCCTAGTCGTTCTATTATATAACATTCTTTTGAGAAATCTTATATTCAAGGGACACATATGTTGACAGAGTAGTAGAAAGCTAAACCGTATAAAGGTGTGAGAGTAGGCAACTTTCTTTTTTACAGAAAGTCTCTATACAGTGGAGGGATTTGTTTAAAAACAATTTATTGCAAGCACTTATTGTCTATGGGAGAGTTATTGTACTTTCTAATGATAAAGTAGAGGAAAGTGATGACTGCTTATAGTATTTGACTCTGTTGTAATTATAAGGGGAAAAAAGAAAGAAAAGTCTTAACCAAATATTAGCTCTGAAATCAACATTTCCAGTGAAAGAGACATTGGGTATTATTATTGCTTCAAACTGAGGGGAGCCCCAGTTCATAGAGATGAAGAGGAGTGAATAAAGAGGCAACTCCTTTTTTGCCTAGAGCTTTATTTAAAGAGATTCCTAGGATACAAAGACAACCATGGAGCATGGAAAAGCTGATGGCCAGCCTGATATTTCAACAAGTTACAGTTTAAGGAAGCAGGCCTATGGTTATAATGATATTGATGATGATGAACATCCCATACCAACAACCACCGGAGTATGGGGCACAGAGGTCAGCAGGTCACAGAAGAGATAGACCAATTCATGACTTGTTATTAAACTAATTTATGATGTTACAGGTGAACTAGGAGAATCAGTTATAAATATTGTCAGGTGACAATGTTAGAAATTGTCCATGTAAAGCTATCTTGTATGTAATTTCATATGCTTTAGTGATATGAATGCTTATTATGGCATGTTTAAATAATATTTTGGTTTTATTACTTTGCTCTTATGTTTATTTACTTATGCTTATTCATATTTGTAGTAGAGCAATATCTGTTAATTATGTGCTGTGTGCTCATTGTTTTATGTATATGCTAATAACTAAGTCATGTAGTGAATTAACCTTTGTTAAGACCCTGCTATGCGCTAGGCACTGTGCTTAGCACTGGACATACAAAAAGAGCAAAAGACAGTCTCTGCCCTCAAGGATCTCACAATCTAATAAACAAACTATATATACAAATAAGCCATATACAGGATAATTATGAAATAATAGAAGGAAAGAACTAGGATTAAGATGGTTTGGGAAAAGCTTCCTCTAGAAGATTTTAGTTGGGACGTAAAGGAAGCCAGGGAAAGGAGTAGAGGGACAGCATTCAAGGCCTGGGGGACACCGAGATAAGTCCTGGAGCTGAGATAGGGGAGTGTCTTGATCGAGGAACAGCCAGGAGGCCATTGTTATTGGATCACTTGATCAAGAGTATTGTGGGGTTGGTACAGGGCGCCAGTAAAGTGTAAGAAAGCTAGAACGGTAAGAGGGGACTAGGTTATGAAGAGTTTTGAACAACAAATAGAGGATTTTATATTTGATCCTGGAGGCAACTGGGAGCCTCTGTAGTATTGAGCAGGAGGATAACATCATTGGAAGGGTAGTAAAAGGAAAATCACTTTGATGCTGGAGTGGGGAGAGATCTGAGGCAGGCAGACCCAACACCGGACTATTGCAATAATAACAAGACACCGTACCAGGGTGGTAGCAGTGTCCGAGGAGAGAAAGAGTCATATTTGAGAGACAGAAATAGGAAAGATGGAGAGAAAGATCACAAGTCTGGTTTTGTACATGTTGAGTTTAAAACATCTCCTGGGCCACTAGTTGAAGATGTCTGAATGGCAGTTGGAGATGTGATACTTGAGGTCAGCTGAGAGATTGGAGCAGGATATGTAAACTAGAAAATCATCAATATAGAGATGATAATTAAATTTATAAGAACTGATGAGATCACCAAGTAAAGCAGTATAGAGGGAAACAAGAAAAGCACAGGACAGAACCCTGTGGGAGGGTTAAAGGCCATTTTCTGGATAAGGATCCAGAAAAGGAGCAGTCCGGTAGGAATAGATCCAGGAAAGAGTGGTACTCTAAAAACCTAGGAAAAAGAGAATATCAAGGAAGAGAGAGTGATTAACTGTGTCAAAAGCTGCAGAAAGGTCTAGATGGATTAAGAAAAAGATCATTGGATTTGGCAACTAAGATATTTTTGGTAACTTTGAAGAGAGATATTTTAGTGGAAAGGTCAGAAGGGCTAAGAGTAAGAGAAGAGGAAGTTGAGCTACCTATTATAGATGGCCTTCTCAAGAAGTCTGGCCACTAAAAGGCATAGGAGATAGTGATGATAAAAGGACTGTGATGGGGGGTTTTGAGGGTGGAAGAATCATGGACATATTTGTAGGTACTAGGGAACCAGCCAGTAGACAGGGAAAGGTTGGAAATAAGAGAAAGACTGGCAATGATGAAGGCGCAATTCATTGATGGAGACGGGATGGGATGGAATCACTTGAACAAATAGAAGGGTTAGCCTTGGTAAATCGTAAAGCCACTTCATCATGTAAACAGGAGTGAAGGCATATGAGTGATGTGAAATGAGGAAGCAGGGAGAAGAAGGAACTAATAGCAAATGAACTCAATTTGCTTTATAAAATATGAGGCAAAACAGATGATTTCAGAAAGAACCTGGGAAGTCTTATATGAAATGATACAAAGTGAAGTGAGAAGAACCAGAAGAACACTATACAAAGTAACAGCAATATCATACGATGATCAACTGTGAAAGACCTAGCTACTCTGATCAAGAAAACGATCCAAGACAATTTCAAAGAACCCAAGATGAAAAATGCTATCCACCTCCAGAGGACCATGAAACTTTGAGTGTAGAGGGGGCATACTTTTTTTTAAAAAACCAGCTTTATTTCTCTTGCTTTTTGCATGTTTTCCTTTGCAACATGGGTAATATGAAAATATGTTTTATATGGCTTCACATGTATAATCAAATATTACTTGGCTTCTGAAGGAGTAGGGGAGGGATGGGAAGGAGAGTGAGAGATAATTTGGAACTCAAATTTTTAAAAAATGAATGTTAAAAATTGTTTATGTAATTTGGAAATATTTAACTTAATATATATGTATATATTTTACCTTCAGCATAATTTTTATTTATACATACTCTTTTTAAATTTATTTATTTATTTATTTTTAGTTTTCAACATTCATTTCCACAAGATTTTGAGTTCCAAATTTTCTCCCCATCTCTCCCCTCCCCCCACCCTAAGACACCATACATTCTGATTACCCTTTCCCTCAATCTGCCCTCCCTTCTATCATACTCCTCCCTTCCCTTATCCCCATCTTCTCTCTTTTCTTGTAGGGCAAGATAGATTTCTATATCCCATTACCTGTATTTCTTATTTCCCAGGTGCATGCAAAAACAATTCTCAGTATTTGTTTCTAAAACTTTGAGTGTCAAGTTCTCTCCCTTCCTCCCTCCCCACCCATCCCCACTGAGAAGACAAGCAATTCAATATGGGCTATACATGTGTAGTTATGCAAAAGACTTCCTTAATAGTCATGTTGTGAAAGATTAACTATATTTCCCTCCATCCTGTCCTGCCCACCTTTATTCTGTTCTCTCTTTTGACCTTGTCCCTCCCCAAAAGTATTTACTTCTAATTACTCCCTCCTCCCATTTGCCCTCCCTTCTATCATCCTCCTACACCCTAATTATCCCCCTTTCCCCTACTTTCCGGCAGTGTAAGATAGATTTTCATACCAAATAGAGTGTTTATATTATTCCCACCTTAAGCCAAATGTGATGAGAGCTTCACTTTTTCCCTCTCACTTTCTCCCTTTTCCCCTCCATTGAGAAAGCTTTTTCTTGCTTCTTTGCTTAAGAAATATATTAGAAAATAAAATATGAAACAAGTTTATCAGCTTGAGAAGGTGGGAGAGGGAGAGCCATAGGAGGTTTGAGGAAAAATGAAAAGGTCTAGGAGAGCCATGGTGGAGAGTGGGATAGTGAGTTGACAAGAGATGTATAGCGGAATTTTCCAGTTGAGGTTGTATAACAAAAACTCATACCAAACACAGTCAGAACCATTGTGTGATTTTCTCCTACCTTCATTCAGTAGCATGTGTGTAGAAGCAGAGGTAGGGAATGATGAGAGTGATCCAAGGCTAAGGAGGCTAGGGATTCAAGAAAATAGTGTAGAGTTGCACTGGTTCATCAAGGGGTCAAGAGAAGAAAGAGAGAGTGTTTAGCGAAGGGATTAGATTAATTTTGTTTGTTCTTTATAGGCCTAAAGATATTGTAAGGAACTAGGTGGTACCCTGAATACAAGGAAGGATTTGAATTCAGAAGACTTGAGTGTGAACCTGCTTCAGATGCTCACTTTCTCTATATCTCAATTTTCTCATCTGTAAATGGGGATGGTAATATTGCCTACTTCATAGGGTTGTTGTGAGGATCAAATGAGTTAACATTTGTAAGGCATTTTGCAAACCTTAAAGAGCTATATAATTCCAATTAGTTTAGGGGCTTTTTCTTCTGCTATTTAGGACTGATTATTCACTAGGTATATGCATATACTCTTAAGATATGAATGTACTATTTACTGTATGAATTCTTTAATTAAAATTTCTTTTCAATAAACACTTTTCCCCTCCCACCTTCTTCTTAAGGAGGGGGAAAAGTCCTCAAAACCCTTGTAACAAGTAAGTAGAGTCAGGTATAACAAATCTCAAAATTGGCCATGTCTAAAAATGTATGTATCATTCTGTATATTAATCTGCCACCTTTCTGTCTGAAGTGGGTAGTATTCTTCATCATCAGACCTCTGGAATGATGATCAATCATTGTGTGGGTCGGTCCAAAATTGTTCTTACAATATTGTTTTTATCGTATAAATTGTGTTCCTCATTCCTACCACTTCACTCTGCATCAATCAGCACAAGTTATTCTCTGAAACTTGCTTTTTCTTAATTTCTTATAGCATAATAGCATTCCAGTCCATTAATATACTATTATATGTTCAACCATTCCCCAATTGATTGACACCCCCTTAGTTTACAGTTCTTTACCATTACAAAAAGAAATTCCATAAATATTTTTATATAATAAGACCTTTTTCTCTCTTGGTTCTATTTGGGATATAGGTCTAATTATTGTATTTCTGGATCAAATGGCAGGTATGCAGTTTTTTTAGAACATAGTTCCAAATTGATTTCCAAAACGGAATTCAAAGCTCTGCCAAGAGTGCATCAATATACCTGTTTTCCCATAGCTCCTTCAACATTTGTGATTTTCCTTCTTTATCAGCTTTGCCAATCTGATAGGTACGAAGTAGAATCTCAAACTCCTGCATTTATTTAGTAATTTAGTTGGGAAAGCACCCTGTCGCGTGATGCTTTGTGTTGTGCTATATCTATTGGGTGTATTGTTAATATGCATTTGAATTAAATGGTACAGTAGAATAATTAACTTGGATATGGGGATAATTACCCTTATTTTAAAGGTGTTGGTGTTTCACTTTATGCTGTATAATTACATGTTCTATATGATTTAAGTATGCCCCAGCTGACTTTTTGCAAGGGACTGCAAAATTTCTGACTCCAGAGAGTAATGTCATCCTTGGATTGCAGACTATTGCCTAGTGAGGATTGATTTAGAGAGATAAGTCTCTGGAGATGGCAAATAGATTCTATCCCAGAGTTCACCAGATTGGACATACCTTTTTGGACTCATCCTTGGAGGTTTCCAGGAATTGAAGACCAGAAGTCATCTATTTTGCACTACAAAGGAGAAAAAGTAGTACAACAAGGGTGTAGGTGGTTGCCTGAGTTTTGTTTATAATCACACTCTCTCTGTCTCTGTCTCTGTCTCTCTGTCTCTGTCTGTCTCTGTCTGTCTGTCTCTCTCCCTCTCTCTTTTCCCCCACCCTAGGCATTCAAAGCCCCTCACAATCTAGCATCATACTGCCTTTCTAACTTTATCTCATACTTTATCTCCATGCACATTAAACTTCAGCCAAACTGGCTTACTCTTTACCTCTGGAACAAGCACAGAGCTCTCCTACCTATGTGTCCTTTGCTTACACAGCTCCCTATGCTTGGAATGTCCTCTTTCTCCCTCTTCACCTGTTCAATTCCTACCCATCCTTTAAAGCCTGACTCAAATGCCTCCTCAGTGAAGTCTTCTCTGATTCCCTAGTTAATAATGACTTTTTTCCTTAAAATTTTCCATGACACTTTGTTTACCAGTTGTCTAATTTACTTCTCATCTAATGTTGGTGAATTAAAGTTGTTTACGATGCTGTCTTATCCTCTTATCAGACTGTAAGTTCCTTGAGGGCAGGAGTGGTGTCTTAGCTTTTGTCCTTTCCCTAATAATGAGCACAGTGTACTATACACAGTAGGTACTTAATCAGTCAATTAACATTTATCAAGAACTCACTATGTATCAGGCACAATGCTAGACATTTAGAATACAAACGCAAAAATGAAGAAGCCTGTGTTCCTCAAGGGGAAATAATATACACAATAAGATGGATGCTCTGGTACTTCCTCAAAGAGCTAGACCTTCTACATTACTATTTAGACTTCTAAGTTCCCTGAAAGGTTTGTGGGGTGTCTTTGTTCTCTGATGTCATTGGCTCAAATGCCCCTCAGCTGTCTTCCCTCTATTTTTTAGGAGCCAATGACTAGTACTCTAGTTCCATTACACCATTCAACAATGATTAATTTTAGCAAATGGATATTTACTTCATAGATAGAGAAAGAACAAACATATGAACATTTCCCTCCCAGCTCTTTAGGAAGATACTCTGTCCTACACCATTTCAGTTGCTGGGGGAATAAACTCAAAACTTGGCTCATTTTCTACACAGCTTTGGCCCACATTGAATTAATGTCCAAATGTGTAATCACAAGTCAGCTTTCACTTGCGCAAGTCCAGAAAGTTGCTCCCCAAAATTCTCCTTGCTTCTCTGGGCATCACTGCTAACTAAGCTGTAGGCAACACCCAGCCTTCATTCCAACTCCTGGCTTATTCTCCCAACCAATTCATAGACTCTACTCCCTGTACCTGGAACAGAAAAAAATGAATGAAAAAACTAATGACAGAAATCTTTTTTCTTGGGAGTCAGATGGCCTCAGAAAGAAGACTCTGAGGATTTTCCCTTTATATTCTTTCTCCCACAAGATGTCATGAGTCAGAGTCACCTTGTTCCATAAATCTCAAATGCAGCAAAGATATGGACAAAGTTGACTTGTTAGGAAAAGGGTCTTCCCACCACATGGTTAGCCAAGCATAACTAATTATAGAATGTATATATAAGCTCTACAGTCTCTCCAAGGTACTTTCCTTACATGGCATAACAGCTATTTCAGAAGCAAGATCCCAGCCACTCCACATGGAGAAATTCTATCCTGGGTGGTATGGGTATGTGACAGATGTCCATTACATAAGTATATGCAAAGCATGTCTAAAGCAGACACAAGGTAATCTTGGAAGGGAAGGCAATAGCTGTTGAGGGGGTCAGGAAAATCTGCCTAAAATGGTACTTGAGTTGAATCTTGAAGGAAGCTAGAAGTTAAGGTGAAGAGAAAGATTTTTCTAGGCATAAGAGATAACCAATGCAAAAGCCCTTGTATTATAGTCCTGTTAATCTGCAGAAGAGAAACTTTTAGTAAAATTCCCAAAAGATTTCATTTTTTTAAAAGGTCTCCCTTTCATTCAGAGGTACTGGGGCAGGGGACGGGGTGGGGTGGAAGACAGCAATTACATCACTGCTGTTTTTTGATTTTTAGTGCACCTCTGGTACCAAAGAAAATTAGACAAATGGAGTTGAGAAACAAAATAGGAATATTTCTTCTTCTAGGAATTCCCAAAGGCAGAAAAATAAAATTATAGATTTAATTCCTGTAACCTGATCTCTGATTTATCTTGGCAGTGAGTTTTCTAAGCTTGGCTGAAGCATCCTGCAGTCTTACATCAAGCGCTGATTAATACCAGCTCCATTCCCTCCCTGGAGATGAGTTTGATTTCCTCTATAATAATGATGACAATTGCCCTGCCTTTATTTATTTACATTTTGGCTTCTTACTGGTTTATATAGAAAGATAGTTTTAATGTAATGGAAAGAGCAGTAGATTTGGAGTATGTAACAGGACCTGAAAACACTCAGCAAATAAATGTGTATTGCCCAGAGTAAAGAGAACTTCTTAACCTGGCACTGAAGGGGGTTTTCATAATCTGGCATAATTCATAAATCCTTCATAACCCATTGCTCTAGCCTGATCTCAAGCTATGACCAGTGATGAACTCTACATTCCAACTAAACTAGACTATACTCTGTCCCCATACCGCTCCCTCCCATTGCCATGCCTTTTCTCATACCACCTCTCATCCCTGAAACGGACTTCCCCCTTTCTCTGCTCCCCCAGCTCTTACTTGTTAAGGTCCTCATTTTTTTCTGGGCCCAATTCAAGTACCATCTCTGCCTGGTGAAAATGATCTATTCCTTCTCAAATTTCCCCTGACATTTTAACTAGTTCTCTCCTTTGTATTCATCTTCCTCTCCCATGCTTTATGGTTATTTGTGTCCTTATTTCTTTCTCCTTCCCATTGTAATTTAAGTTCTTAGAAGTGGGTTTTTTTGGTCTTGTTTTTGCATTTTGGTGTTTGGCAAGAACTCTTTGATTAGTATCTTGGAAATGTCCTTGTTTGTTGGATTGAATTGGATTTCTAGCCTTGTGACTGAACAAGTGATTTAATCTCTATGAGCCTCTCTTTCTATGGTGCATTTATGTTTGTATTTTAGCCCAGTGACGTGTACAGAGTAGGCATATGGACTATTTGTGATTTCACTGGTATAGGGAACTCCTGAAGAAATTCCCTCTATCTATGTAGGTCAGCACCTTCTCTGATAATCTTAGGGTCTGGGTATAATTTTGTTTTGTTTAGTTTTTTTATTTTAACAGAGTCTTTCCTTTTAAAGGGAGAGAAAAAATAAGAAAGGAGGAAGAAGAGAGTGGAACCTATGATTTTACATAACTGAGATGCTCCAGAAGAAGAGTATACAAAAATGGAGGTGCTAAGTGACTTGCTTAAAATGGCAGATTTGGAACCCATGTCTTACTGACTCTAAGGCTAGTGTACTATCCACCGGGCAAAACTGTCTCTTAGCAGACTGCTCTTACCATCCTCAAATTCCTTAGCAACTGCTAAAAACCAAAACACTAAAAAGAACCCAGTATTTTCTTTTTTAATTTAATATTTTTCCCAATTACATATAAAAACATTTTTAACATTCCTTTTTAAAATTTTAAGTTCTAAATTCTCTCCTTCTCTCCCTCCTCTCTCCCCTCATTGAGAAGGCAAGAAATTCGATATAGGTTATACATGTGTAGTTAAGCAAAACACATTTCCATGTTAGCCATGTTGTGAAAGAAAACAGATTTTAAAAAACCAAGAAAAATAAAGAAAGTCAAGAAAAATATGCTTTGATCTGCATTCAGACTCCAATCAGTTATTTTTCTGGAGATAGCATTTTTCATCATAAGTCCTTCAGAAATGTCTTGGATCATTGCTGAGAACAGCTAAGTCATTCACAGTTGGTCATTGCACTGTATTACTTCTACTATATACAGTGTTCTGGTTCTGCTCATTTCACTTTGCATCAGTTCATGTAAGTCTTTACAAAAAACCCCAGTATTTCAATTCCTTCAGGACTTAACTAGCTAGAGATTTGGGCCAGGGCTGGTGTGTTGTAGATAAATGTGGTTTTCCTCCTACCCACCCTATGCATGCACATACACTTTTAAGTTTAATCTGATTATTAACTTTCTAGGTAAGTCTAGATAATCAACAAAATAAAAAATCAAGCCCTGAGTTATCACTATGGTGGATTTCTGAGGTATAAATGTTCACAGTGAGAATCTAAAGTCTTTCACAAATAAACAAACTGGTTAGGGCTGGCTCCAACAGGCCTCTGGCCCAGGTACTTTGGAGTGCTTTTTTTGCAAATATATTCCTTAAATTGAATTTCTAGCTTTGTGACTTCAGGCAAGCTACTCAACGAATCTTTCTGAACCTTAGTTTTGCCATCTTTGACATGAGAATAATGCATTCATTATTTCACAGGGTTGTAGTGAGGTTCAAATGAGATTATGTATGAAAAGTGACATGTATGTGTCAACAATTGCTATTGTTAATATTAAATCCCTTGATTAAGTCAAGGCCTAGAGAAAGGAATATTTACACAATTGTACCCAATTTGTATTTTTTGGCAGAACAAATGTACTAATCAACAATCATTCATTTAGCTTTAATGTATTTTGGTTCAAACATGAATTTAGCTCTTACCCTGTGCCAGTCAATTCACAAGCTTATGAGGTGCTTACTGTGAGTCTGGCACTTAACTAAGCTCTGTGGATACAAAGAAAAGGTGAAAACAATCCCTGTCCTCAAAGAAGTCCCCTCCTAATGGGGAAAGGCAACAAAAATCAATGGTAGATACAAGATAAATATAGAGTCATTAGAAGGTAACCTTAGAGGAAGAAGCACAGACAAAATCACCTAATTCAATATCCCTCCTTTTATATGTGAGGAAAGTGAAGCTGAAGTCAAAAGATGCTAAGTCACTTACCCAAGGTCACTCAGATGATCCTATAAAAGTTCTCTCTTTGTCTCATTACACTGAAAATCTCATAATATACACACAGTATTGCTAAGTCTAGGTTTTTTAGACGTAGTTAACGAGTCCCCACTTCCTGTACAAGCACTCACGATTGCAATCAAGCATGAGACCTTACAGGAAAAGCAGATGAAAATGATTTACAGGAGTTCATAAACAGATATTGAGAACACCTAAGATAGCCTATCTGCTCCTCCTGGAGGGGAACTAAACTTGATGTTGTTACCCAAGGAATCCTTTTACATTTTCAGTGAGTCTTTCTTTCCTACAGAATAAAACTATCCTGTTGTTTATAGTTTGTAACTCCAGTCCCAAAGTCCATTGTTATGGGACTCTCTCTTCACTGATAGACATGAATGCCTGTCTCTTGTGACAGGCATGGCAGAGGTGGCCCAACAAAAGTGGTAGAGACCTGTTCAAGCCATCATTGAGTTTTATAAATATACTTTGGGAGCTACTGAAGAATCAATCCCTTTTCTAGAAGACTCGCAGTATTTGAGTAATTCATGGTAATAGTGAGGGATGGCAAGGTCCAACTTTCATGTTATAGCTTTTATGTTAGACCTTTGGCTACAGGGGCCATGTTAGTAATCCTCTTTGCTCTCCATAGAAAGCATTATTGTAGAAATCTCCCTCAGATTAGTGCCTGAAACTCTCAAAATTAAAAAAAAAAATTTGAAGTAACCCCCACTGCCAAGAGGGAGGTACCTCTCTTAGACTGATCAGACACATATATCTGCTTCTTAAAATAATCCCGCAGAGCCCCAGATGCTATCATCTCTTGATCTGGGAAAGTCCAGTCCTAGAATCTCTTCCCTTAGGCTAGTTGAGTCCACCTCTGCCCTGTGCTTTTGATTTGGTCCAAATCTGTGATTACATTGGTTTCGGGAACCTTTACCGATGCAGAAGTAATTCCTCAACTGGAAATTTGGGGGAGTTGCCTGGGGCACTGAGAAGATAAGTAACTTTCATAGAGTCCTCCAGGCAGTAAGTATATTTCAGAATCCTAGGCCTACTTGACCCTTAGACTGCCTTTCTACCCACCACACCATGGTGCCTCTTGTTGCCTGGTGCTTTTGCTACAAGTGAACTGGGAGGAGGAAAAGGTACAATCTTTATATTCCCCTTTCCAGTCCCACAAACTCTGGACATAAGTACAGGGATGGTGGGGAGTTGTGGAGGGGGAGTAAAGAGTGGACTGAAAAGGATTGAGCTAATATCTCAGTTTGCTTTTACAGACCTCAGAGAGGGATGTTTCCTCTGACAAAAGTGTGCCCTCCTGAGTCCCCTAGCAGAACATCTCAGAGGCAGCCCCAGTCTTTAAAACCACATCAGTAGTTCTCTACATCTTTTCACCCAGGTGCACTCAGTGACCATGTCTATGTTCCACAAGGTACTTTGATCAATCTTATTTAGGAGCCTACTGAAATGATCAGAGACTCCTCTTATCAACCCCTTAACATCACTATCATTTTACCTCTCTGAACCTCATTTTCCTCCTTTGTAAAATGAAGGGGTTAAAATGTGAACTCCTTACTATGCCCAAAGGACTATAAAACTATGTATACTTTTTTTTGGCTTTTTGTGATCAAATTTATTTTCAGTTCCAATTTCAATTACCTTGCCTTTACTGTAATTTACACAAGAAACTGTCGAATAAATGAGTTATTTTACAATCCCTGTATGATTCCTCAAATTTCCACAGTGAATCAAGAAACCATTAAAATCCATGTGTCAGGTGCTCCTGTCCATGCGAATGCACATGCCCCATGATGCTGCAGATGCCATTGAGGATTGAATACATGAAATGGAAAGAACCAGACCTTTCATCCTGACAAATTAGCAACAATCCTCTCTGTAACAAACACTCCTCAGTCAAAACAATTTTGTGTTGACAAGCCTATTTTCCAATGATGTACAGAAAGTAAACATCGAGGTTCATCCTGAGTACACAGAAGACATTTGAAGGTAGAGCTGGGGTGGGGCTAGCAGGATAACATGTCCATGTCATGGCAATCATTTCCACAGGGGACAAAAATCACTGAGGATAGATGCAAGGGAGTGAGCTGAACCTTCAACACATTAAATGCCCAGCAAGATCACCTACTGCAACAGGGCACATTTTAAGTAGGAAAGAGCATGATTTTTAACATCAAGGCTTAAACTTTGTCCTAGACAAGCTTCTAGTACTGAGAGGAGAAAAAAGTTGAAATCTGACAAAGAAACTAGATAAAAAAAAATCTTACTTATATGTTATTCCTAAAATAACTTTTTTGTTTCTATCTAACCAACATTTTAATAGATATCTAAGAGAGGCTACAGGTGAGTATTTTCTTTAAAAAAATCCTTAAGATTTGAGGACCATCCACAAAAGGGTTGGAATTATACCATCATCTTCATAGCGTGTCTTCGGACAGAGCACAGAGAGACCCATGACTGGCCACTGTGTGTACTCTTTGATCCAACAATACCACTACTAGGTCTATATCCCAAAGACATCCAAAAAAGGGGGAAAGAACATATTTATACAAAAATATAGCAGCTCTTTTTGTGGTGACTAAGAATTGGAAATTGAAGGGATGCCCATCAATAGGGGAATGGATAAACAAGCTGTGGTACATTATTGTCATGGAATATTATTGTGCTATAAGAAATGACAAGTGGAATGATTTCAGAAAAACCTGGAAAGACTTACATGAGCTGCATAGTGAAGTGAACCGAAACAGAAGAACATTGTACACAGTACCAGCAATATAGTTTGATGAAACACTGTGAATGACCCAGCTATTCTCAACAATATAGTGATCCAAGACAATCCCAAAGGACTAATGATGAAGCATACTATATGTCTCCAGAGAAAGAACTGATACTTTAATACAGACTGAAGTGTGCTATTTTTCACTTTCTTTTCTTATAAGATGACTAATACTAAAATGCTTTACATAATGGCACATGTATAACATATCTGATTGCTTACCATCTCAGAGAGAAGCGGGGGAAGGGAAAGAGGTAGGGATAGAATTTGGAACTCAAAACTTTAAATAAAAATGTTTTTAAAAGTTGAAAAAAAAAAGTGAGTTCTTTGAACACAGGAGTTAATTTTTCTATTCATATCCCCAACCCTTAGCCTAGTGCTTTGCAAATAGCAAAAATTTAACATTTATTCATTCCAGCTCTTACATTCCAAGATTCTATGTATTCTAGAAGCCAATCAGAACTGCCCATCCCCCTCAGCAAGGTACTAACCTGAACACCTTTTGAATTATGATTCCGCAGCACATATATCCTCCTCCCTTCCCACCAAAGAAAGACCTTTCTGGATGTAAATCATTAAACCCCAGTTATATAGTCCAACAGGACTTCTTTGATTAGGGGATCTGAACCCAGAGTCAGAGGGAAGCAGAGGAAGCCCAATACATTTGGCCAGGGTAGAAGAGATCCAGCCAGATCCCACCACTGCCCCTTCTCAAATAAACTGCTTTGTAAACAGAAACAAACAAAACAGAGAAGGCTTCATGAAGGTCACTAGAAACTGGGGACTCTGCCCAGAACTTTATGGGGCTCAACCAAAGTGCCAGTCAGTCCCCTCCCTCAGCAGCAGCATGGAGCCTAGAGCCAGGCATTCCTGAGTCTGTCAACAAGACTGTGTTTCAGCTTAGCCTTTGAATCCCAAGTATTCTCAACTAAACTACCTCCTAGGTACTTAGCCCCCTCCCCCCTGGGGCTGAGGGGATGGGAAACGTGCCTTTAATTGAGGTTTTGAGTACCCAGAATGAATCCTTATACACACAACGACATGTTTAAATCTCGTCCTTCACCCCCACCCAGTCATCAGAAAGGGCCCCTTATCCTTTGTTAATGAGAAAATAAACATCTCCAGCTGAGAAAAGGGCCCTTCCTTTTGGGACTACATATATTATGCCTGTGTTTGTGCATGGTTGAAAAGCTCCCAAGCCCATAGCCAGGGTAGTGCCCTGCCAGCCTCTCTGCCCACTGTGCCTCATTTCATGCTTGGTCTTGGCCGGAAGCAGTTCCAGATGGCTAGTGTCTCAAAGGGACACCCCACTGCTTCTCTTCTCTCTCCTTGGCCGGAAGCAGTTCCAGATGGCTAGTGTCTCAAAGAGACAGCCCACTGCTTCTCTTCTCTCTCCTTGGCTGCCTAGGCCTAAAAAGTCTGCTTGGGGCACAAAGGCACACAGCTTCTGGCCAAAGGTGGATCTCCTTAGAGAGTGCAAGGGGCCCCGGGGACTGCTCCAGGCTCTATCTGCCCATCAGAGTGGGCCCTGCCAGCAGAGACCCATATCAGCAAGGAACAGCCTGTGAGGAAGAAAAACAAATCCCCGCCAAACAGGAAAGGGGAGTTGCCTTCTGTTTCCAGACTTCCTCTCCTGTCATCCTGTCCTCCTCTCCCAGGCTCATACCTCCTGCCCAGCCTGGGACTCAGGCAGCAGACATTAGACAAGCAATGTGCTACTATGACTGAACTTATACAGTGGAGGATCTAAATTCCTAGGTGAGGGTGAGGTTAAGCAGGAGTTTGGTGGAATGATCTCTGTGGCTGGGGATGGAATAATGAGGACCTAGAGACATTTTAAGGAGAAGGGAAACTGAGGCTGTACATGATGTACACTAGCTATATGTATACCCCAGGCTTACTATACATGATGCCTTATATATACATTCACACATATAGGGAATAGATGTTTACATAATGTGTTTTGTATATTTGGTATGATCCGAGAGATCACTATTTAACTCCACAGATCTGTGTTGGAATATGGGGGAATATCAGCAACAACAAATGAAACGTCCTGGAACAGGAGCATTATGACAGACAAAAGGGCTTCCTACAATTGTTCAATCATAACATCGATCCATACAAATTTAAGAGTAATCCTTTTTTAAAAACAGAGGTCACCGTATCAAAAATGTCTGAGCTATATGGAATGAAAAGTTTTCAAAATATAAATACCTACCATGCTGTCTTTCACAACATGACTAATATGAAAATGCTTTGCATGATTGCACATATATAAACTATATCAAATTGCTTACCATCTCAAGGAGAGGAGAGGGGAGGGAAAGAAGAATTTGGAACTCGAAATTTTAAAAAACAAATGTTAAAAATGTTTCACAGGTAATTGTGAAAAAAATTAATATTAGTTTAAAAAAACAAAATATAGAGACCCGGCAGAAGAATTCAAAACCATGGAGAGTAGGATGAAACCCTATTTCTCTGTGTTACATGCTGGTGGAGGTGTTCTGAAGATGCTTTTGGGTAATGTTCCTTTCAATTATTTAAAAAACCCTCCAAAAACATTTCTATTCATATGTACATAACTTCTCAGAACAGTAAATCTATTTTTTTAAACAGCAGTGTAGTGACTTGTCCCAAGACTATTTCTGTCTGAACTCTATTGAAAGCATAGGAAGAACAAGATGGTTATGATGGTTGATTGTACCAGAAGCCTCTCAGTCATCCAGGTTCACAATTTCAGTATTATCCTCAGGTCCTCACTTTTACTCACCCACATATCCAGTTTTTGTCAGATCTTGTCATTTCTACTTTTACAGCATCTTTCCCATGTTTCTTTCGTATTCACACAGCCACAACCCTCTCGTTACCTGTCACCTGTACTACTGCAATAACCTCCTGGTCTTTCTCTACATTCCCCCAGAGACCTCTCTGCCCTGCAAGCTCAGTCCAAGCCTCACCCCTGGACTTTGCACATTGGAAATGCCAGCTCTTTCTCTGACCTCTCCCTCTGATTGGTTGGTTCCTTCTAGAAATTTCATTTTAAAATGTTTTTAATTTTCCATCCCAAATTCTCTCCCTCCATCCATCCCTTCTCCATTGGGAAGGCAAAAAATACAATACGCATTACGTACACACACACACACACACACACACACGTACATATATGTGTGTTGGTATATGTATAATCATGCAAAACATATTTCCACATTATCCATGTTGCAACAACAGAAGAGGCAAAAAAAAAAAAAGGTGAAAAAAATATGCCTCAATCTGCACTGAGGGTTCCTCAGTTCTCTCTCTGAAAGTTGTAGCATTTTTCATAATGAGTCCTTTGTATTTGTTGTGGATAATTGTTTTGATCCAAGTAGCTAATCTTTAATAGTTGATTGTGGTTGCAATATTGCAATTACTGTATACAATGTACTATTTTAAGGAAGAGGTTCAAGCTAGCCATGTTTTCATTCTTCCCTAGTGCCACTCCTGACTCTCAGACCTTCTCACAAAGCCCCAGAACTATGCACCTTCATCTCTCCAAATGTTTTTAGCTCCCCTTAATGTGTTTTGTCTGTCCCCTTTAGAATGTAAGCTTCTTGAGGACAGATACTGTCTTTCTACCTGCACAGTTATTCCTTCTACATCTCAGCTTTCCCCATCGAGGTTTCAATATATTGCAGGTCAGCATAAGAAATTAAATAGGAGTTTTGGGGAAGTTTTGAGAAAGTCACAGACAAGTAAAGGTCAGAAGATGACACAGAGTCTACAACCAAATACTTAACCCAAATTTTACAATAAGGTGCTATAAACATGCCATAAAAGAAAAAAAATCAGATTTCTTTTTGGTTGTGAAGGGAGAGTCAAAAAATTTTATGAGGAATCAGATGGAGGGGTGCCCTTCGCCTAACCCCCATGATGTGGAAGAGACAATTATATTTATATTCTTTGAAGTGCCTGGCACATAGTACATATTTAATAAATATTTTTTTATTTGACTAGCTTCCAATGGGACCTTTCTGTCTTCAGTCTCTCCCCAAATCAATTCATTCTCCATTCGGCAACCAAGGTACTTTTTCTAAAGCATAGATCTGACTATGTCACTACCACTATTCCCATATTCTCTCACAAACTAAAATGACTCCCATTTATCCACAGGAACAAATATAAACTCTTTTTGTTAAAGCACTCCATGAACTGGCCCCTAACTACCTTTCCCATTTTATTATTCCCTTCCCAAACTCTACATTCTAAAAACACAAATAATTCTGATCTACCTATTCCTTTAACAGTTTACCCTATTTCCGTTTTCTGTGACCAGATGAATAAGTTCCTTGAGGTCAGGGACTCTTTTTTACCTTTCTTTATATCCTCAATACTCTGGTGCTTAATAAATGCTTACTGACCTGATGACATTAATTTAGTGTTTATGATATATACTGCATCTCATCTGACCCTCACAACAGTCCTCTGACGAAGGCCCGCACTTTTTTTTTTCTTTTTGGCTTAGCTTTGTGATTCCATCTACATACTGAAGTAGTTTTGCAATTCATCTGTAATTTTGTCTCAGAGCTGCCTGGAGCACTGAGAGATGAAGGGACCTGCCCAGGATCACACAGCTACTAAATGTCTGAGAAGGTATTTGAACTTGGGTCTTTCAAACTCCAAGCTACTAAAATAGACTGCCTGGAAAGGTGGGGCTCAAAGACAAAGGAATTCTATCTAGAACTGAGGAAAGCTATGTCAAGGAAGTAAAGGAGCAGAGGAAGAGGGGAGACTTCTGGCAAGTTCCCCCCAGAGCTCCCTCAACTGCTCATAAGAACTCACATTTGTTCAGTACTTTAAAGTTTAGAAAGTGCTTTTCTTACAACAATATTATGATGTTTAATAATATGGTTCGGGTATCAATGAATTTAATTTTTTATAGGTTTGCCAAGATCGTGAATCTGGTGTGTCCTGGTGAACCTCTTAGGGGAAACATCAATGGTAATGACGCCACGCCACTTGTCACCCTTTTCCCACCTCCTCCAATCCTCCTGTAGGTAATTTAGGCTTCATCTGGCAGAGTGCGGGCATTAGAGAAGAGTTCGGTTTTGCTGCAGGACATTTGGCATACCTGGTCCTGGCTCAATGAACTCATATGTGTATTTTACAGATTGGGAAACTGAGGTTCAGAGAGACATTTAGTGATTTGCCCAAGCTCACACAAAGCTACTTAACTGAAGATCAGAATTTGAACTCAGTCCCAATATTCTTTCCTCTGTATCTTGTACTGTGTCTGTATCTGGCCTACAAGAAGGTTCAAATATTCTCAGTAGATCTGCCTCTTCTTGATCACTGTGTTCAATGTTGGAGGAGGAACTGAGACAGGGAGGGGAGTGAAGGAACAGTTCCTGGAACAAACTCTCCTCCTCCTCTATTACCCAGGCCAGCAGCAGCAAGCACAGCTTCTCTTTTGGGAGTAGAGGGCAAGAGAGCAAACCCAGGGCCAGGTCCTGACAGAGGCAATGACTCAGCCACAAGTGTCAGGGGACTGTTCCTAGTCTTAGTGCTGTCAGGCATACGGTCACTTGGCCAAGGCTCCCTGTGGTCACACTGTCTGAGTTCCATCTGTTGCAATCAGGCCCAACTGGCCAGACGAGCGTGCTCATTTCAGAAAAACAACCACCGAGCGATGTCATGGTCCAGGACATGGGGAGCTGAGGGGGGAGCAAGGGCTAAGTGGGACAATAGCTTCACTTCCACTCAGAGAAAACCTCATTTCTATTCCCCTCCCCTCCATCTGACCCCATAATATACACAGTTGTTCTGGGTCTGGGAAATGACAGACTCTCCCAGCTTCAAGTAAAGAAAGTGATTCCCAGAGACTACCAGTCAAAAAGTCTCATTTATACCATCCTTGTCCCTCTGCCAACTTAGACACCATTCTGTCCCTCCCATGGGCTAGATGCAGCTAGCTTTCCACCAGGCTTTATGGCCAACTTGGAAGTGTTCGTCATAAAGAAAATCATCTTGGTTGCTGTTGCCCATCTCTTTGAGTCTGTTCTCAATCTTACTGATTTTACTTAATTTAATATTTAGTTCATAACTTCACCTGGGTCCCCACTGCTACTTAACAATTCTACTCTTCCTTATCTCATTTGTTGACATGGACCTTTTTCTCTCTCCTCAAGCTCTCACCCTCTTCCCAGCCCAGCCAGCTCCCCTGCAGGTAACGTAGCCTTCTACATCTAGAAGACAGAGGCCATTAGAAAGGAGCTCCTCATTTCTTCTCCATTCCTGCCATAGAGAAACATGTAATCCCATTTTCCTTCAACTGTCTCCCATTCCTTCTTCAGTAATCACCCCTTCTCACTCATATTGTGTCTTTCCCTCAGCACCAGCCTCTTCACATTTGCCTATGAACATACCAGCAGTCTCTCTAATCCTAAAAAAAAAAATTCCCTTTGATTCTTTACAACACTGCAAAGACAAATAACTTTGAAAGACTTAAGAACTCTGATCTATACAATGACCATCTACTTTTCCAGAGGACTCATGATGAAAAAAATGCTATCTATCCCCTAACAGCCAAACAATGGGCCATGGTTATAGATTACACATACACACATATATAAAATCTCTATATAAAATGTGTGTGTATATATATATATCTAGATATTGAGATATATTACAGTTTATAATATGACCAATGAAAGAATTCATTTTACTTGACTATTCATATTTGTTACAAGGGTCCTTATTTTTTCCTTTCTCTCAATGGAGTAGAAGTAGAAAGGAGAAAAAAATTAGATTTATTTTTAATTTAAAAAATCAAGGGATTTGAGAACAGGGGTTATCCCAGAGTTTGAGGTAAGTGTAGTGTTTCAGTAAAATCCTGGAGGAGAAACTTCTTGGAGGAGGAAGGAGAGACCTTGGCTTTGGCTTTGGCCTAGATCACTTTCCCAAACCCCTTGGCTGGAGATGCCAGTGGGAGCTTCAATCTTCAAATGATAATAAGGATTTTGAATTTCTCATCTCCCCATCCCTAGTGGCATCCCCGATTCACTGACAATAGTGTCTGATTTGGGAGTCATGGGTGATGAAGATTGATGTCTCCGTAAGGAGCCTAACAAAGAAGATACACCATGCCTACAGAGAGCCTCCTAAGCACACTTCTGCACAATACAAAATCCAGTAGACCTGAAAGACAAACAGGTCTTGTTGCAACAGAACTCAGCAGGTATCACATCCAAATAGCAGCCCTAAGTAAAACCATACTAGCAAATGAAGGGCAGCTTACCACACACACTTTTTCTGGAATGGCTGAAGTGAAGGGGAACACCTTGAAGCTAGCACAGAAATCAAAACTAATTTAGTCAACAAAGCTTACATGCCTACCAAAGGGAGTGAGTGACAGGCTCATGACAATGTGATTGCCACTTGCAGGAAAGTGCCACACCACCATCATCAGTGCATTCATGTTCCCACCTTGACAAACTGATGGGGCCAAAGAAAAGTTTTTATGAAGACCTGTAGAGTCTCAGCATCTATGGGCCAGAAGAAGACAAGCTTCTAATTCTGGATGATTTTAATGCAAGAGTAATCATAGACTACCAGATATGGCAAGGAATCCTTGATTTTCTTAATAGCTATTTGGTCTGGTACAGTTTTAGGCTTTTGCTGGCATGGGTACATGGGAGTTGGTCGATCTGCTTCTGTTCAGGCAGACATCTTATTTTCCCGTCGAAGTTCTTAAACACTCATATAATTAAGTCTTTTTTGAGGGCCCAGCTATACTATAACTGGAAACATGAATGTGATAATCATCCCCAAATATAAAGTTTCACAAATTCACCTATTAAACAACATTTTATGAATAGATGGTCTAATGCTTTTAAAGATCTGTCCCAACCCCCAAACAAGCAGGAAAAGTGGAAATGGAAAACCAATCCAACAGCCAACCAGGTGCCACTAGTCTGAAGCCACAGGGGCTAGAAACCTTTCCTTAACTGTAATAGTGATTTGCCCTGAGTTTGTTGCTTTGGGATTGCTTGTCTCTTCAATAGGGGACTAGGTTCCAGTCTTTCAATTCTACCCTCATTTCAGGTTCTTAAGCAACAATTCTATTTTGACTCTTGTCTAAGGGACTCTCTGGAGCAAGGGAGGATGAAGTTTAAAAAAAAAAAAAGGTACTCAGAGTATCTGTTAAAGCACATCATTGAAGTGCTTTATTTTTCTTGCCCTTCCTATCATGAAGAATGTGGAAATAGGTTTTGCATAACTTCATATGTATAATGAGCATCATATTTTTTACTTTCTCTGTGGGTGGGAGAGGGGTGGAAGGAAGGAGAGAATTTGGAAATGAACTTTCCAATAAATTTCCAAATAAATTTTTAAATAAAATTTTTTAAAAATCTAAATAAAAAATTAAAAGGTACTCAGAATACAAACCTGCATCAGGTATGGAACAGACAGTTTTCATTCCATACAGAGAGGGAACATTAAGCAATAAAAAATCATTGAATAATCACAATCAGTTACAAATCTAATACACAAACCTATTTGGGACATTTACAAAAAAAGTACTCATTAACTGTTTTATATTTCACCTCCACTGAATGTAACTTGATTGATGCCAAGTGGGCTCTTTTCTCTCTCTTTGGTGACTGTATTTCAGCCAGTCTTCTGGTGCTTCTGCTGCTATTGCTGTGGTTGCTGGAACCTCTCCAGTAGCTGAGACTGGAAGACCAAAGGTGTCAGCTGCCTTTCAATATCTCACAAGAACCAGTATCAAAGGAAGGATGATAAGCCTAACCTTAACCCTAAAACTCTCAAGTTCCTTTTTCTCAGTTTCACACATGATGTCCCTTTTCTGACTTTTTCAGCAAATAAAATGTCTCCCAAGATAGAGGCAGTAACTTATATTTGAAACATTAAAACAAGAAATACTTCATGATATTGTTGAAGAACCATTTCACTTTTATCTTGAATCTACACCATCTGTGCAATTCACTCCAGACTGGTACCTTCTGTACATGACTGATTTTTCTGCCTAGGGCATCTTCTCCTTCATCAAGCAATGGATAAGCAAGAATAACCTCTTGCGGGGGGCTGAGCCAAGATGGCGGGGGTTGAAAGACTCACATTTGCTAGCTCCGAACCCACAGCCCATGGATTTCCTCTAAAAAGAACTCCTGACAAATTCAGGAACAGTGGAAGCCACGCAGCAACACAGTGAAGGAGATTTCCATTCCAGAGAGCTGTGAAAAACCGACCCCAAAGGTCCATTGAGCCCTGGACTGGAGTGGAGCCCTGTCCTCCTCTGCCTCAGCCACGCGGCACTGAGAGGAGTGAGCGGAGCCCAGCAGAGCCCAGCAGGTGTCAGGGATGGAATCTCCAGCGGCTGCGAAGGTCCCTCCACCCACAGACGCACAGGTCAGTGAGAGAGACGGGCTGAGAGGGGAGCGGGGTGTCTCCAGGACTCGGACCCCCTCGGGAGACAGCGGCAGCAGAGGTCAGAGGCTCCCAGAGCAGGCAGGAGCTCAGCAGCAGCTCCATTACAAAAGGTCTCTGCATAAACCCCCTGAGGGAACTGAGCCTGGGAGGCGGCCCTGCCCCCACCTGAGCACCAGCAGATAAGCTCCCATTGAATAGCAGCCAGGCCTGCCACCAAAAGCCCTGAGGCTGGGGAGCAGCATTTGAATCTCAGACCCCAAGCACTAGCTGGGCAGACCTGGGCCAGGGGTGGAGAAGACTCTCAGAAGTCAAGTAACTGGCTGGGAAAATGCCCAGAAAAGGGAAAAATCTAAGACCATAGAAGGTTATTTTCTTGAGAAGATGATTCCGCCATTCCTCTCTGATGAGGAAAAGAACTGCTTACCATCAGGTAAAGACATAGGAGTCAAAGCCTCTGTATCCCA
>CM053770.1:531671924-531713637 GCA_028658325.1 Potorous gilbertii
GAAGAGAGGGCAGATTGATGATATGGGTAATTAGAATGTTCAGTGTATTGGGGAGGGGACAAATGGGGAGAAAATTTTGGAACCCAAAATCTTGTGAAAATGAATGTAAAAAGTTAAATAAATAAATTTATTAAAAAAAAAAAAAAGAATCACCTCTTGCTGCTGGTTAGCATGCAAACTCAAGAGCTCCTCATTTCTCAAAACTCACAAGGTTGCCACCAGGGTACATCCATCCATATTAAGACTGTTGATTACTCACTTGTGTTCAGGGAAAGGTTCTCTTTCAAGTTGAATTGCCAAGCATTCAAACTACTGCAGAGAGCACAGCTTCAATGAGTTGGCCACATTGTTTGAATGCCAAAAGTATATATGCCTAAAAGACTATTTTATGGAGAACTCACACAAGGCAAGAGCTCACACTGAGGCTAGGAGAAGCAATACAAGGACACTTCTCAGGGTCTCTCTGAAGAACTTGAGAATCAATTGTGGTACATAAGAGACACTAGCAAAGGACCACCCAGCATGACATGACCACATCAAAGAAGGTGCTGTGCTCTATAAGCAAAGCAGAATTGCAACATAAGAGATGTGAGATGCTCATATTTAGAGACCTCTTCACTCCAAATGTTCATGTGGACAATTTGTGCCTGACCAGTGGCAGAGTCTTTAAGCTCCTACTGGTCTGATCAGCCATAGTCGGACACACTGTACTTTGACTCCAACACAATACTGTCTCTTCTAGAGCAAGAGCCAACAACCAGCTCAGGAAAAGAAACACAAAGCAGAAGAGGCAGCCAGGACCTTCAGAACTAATCTCTAGTTCATCTAGACTAAACACATGCTCTCACTACCATGTGCAAGCAGCTACCAAAGCTGCTGAGGGGAGAGAAAAGAAATACCCATTCCTTCTCAATGGAAGTCCAAAGAAAAGGCTTGAAGATTCCTGAGACACTTGATAAAAAGGAACTGAGGAAGTGACAAAGGGAATTAGTGCTCTTTTAAGTATACTGAATGAGTAGCTCCTCCTGCTCCAATCCACCTTTAGCATAGTCCTCTCACTCCCCAATCTGGGCATGGGGATCAAGAAATCCAAAAAGAGGATTGCTTCATCCCAAAGTACAAGTCTATAAGGATCAAAAAAACATTGTTGAAAATTCTACAGCACAAATCCTTCAACCCAGAGCCCGAGGCTATAATTACTAATAAGTGTTTGTTGTAACATTTCAAAGCACAAATTCTTTAAAGATGAATTGGCCCAGGTCCAATAGATCAAGGAAGAGCTTCTGATCTTCTAACAGTGCTGCATATATGTACTTTTTAAAAATTTAGTCCCATAACTTCATTGGCATTGACTGGTACAGATCAAAATAAAAATTATAATACATGCATATATATGCTTAAACATGTGTAGATGTGTATTATACATATATATACATACATGTATGTATATGTATATTTACATATATACAATAAATGAAAAGTAATTGGTGGGGGAAGACACTAATAAACAACTGACTGGTCAGGAAAGGTGTCAAAGAGGAGGTGGTGCTTGAACTTAGTTTTGAATGAAATTAGAGATTCTAAGAGATGGTAATGCTTTCCAAGGAGTATAAGGAGATGTGAATTGTTATGTTCAAGGAACACCAACCATGTAAGTCAGTTTGGTTGAAGAGCAGAGTTGGCTAACATAGTAGATAAAATATCAGGCCTGGAGTTCATGAATTCAAATCTGACCTCAGACACTTACTACCCATGTGACTCTAGGCAAATCATGCCTGTTTGCCTCAGTTTTCTCATCTATAAAATGAGCTAGAGAAGAAAATGGCAACTTGCCAAGAAAACCCCAAATGGAGACATGAGGAGTTGGACATGACTGCAATGACTGTACAACAGCAAAGAGAATATGAAAAAGAGAAAAGTATAATAAGCCTGGGAAGGTTGCCTATTCTTATGCTGGAGTCACTCTGTGGAGTATTTTTAATACTAAATAGAAGCCTTTGTATTTAATCTTAGAAGTAAAAGGGAAGTTTCATGAGCAAGAAAGTGATGTGATCAAACTCTTGTTTTGTGAATATTACCTTGAGCTATGTGCTGGAAGGACTGGAAAAGGGAGAGACTAGAAACACAGAGACCAATTAGTAGGCTATTGCCATGGTCAGAGATGATGAGAGATGTTGTGGAGTTAGAGATAACAAGATTTGTCATCTAATTGGACATACGGGATGAAGAAGAGTGAACAGTCAAAGATAATGACAAGGCTGTAAACCTGGATGCTTGGAAGGACAGTGGTAACTCCCCCCATTAGAAATTGGGAAGTTAAAAAGGGTTTGCTTCAGAGGAAAGACAATGAATTCATTTTGGGCATGTTAAGTTTGAGATGATATGGGACATCCAATAGGAAATGTCCCACAAGCAGTTGGTGACACAGCCCTGGTACTCAGGAGATTGATCCATACCTATGATTTCCCTGGAGTAGAAAACCCATCAATGCAGAAGCTTCCTCTATCAATGGAGGCAGCATAGTACAGGGGAAAGAACAGTAGCTCTGAAATCAAATGACCTAGGTTTAAATTCCACTTATGATCTGTGTGATCCGTAACAGGTAGCTTAACTTTACTGGGCCTCAGTTTCCTTATTTGTTCAATGAGGGTGCTGTACGAAGTGGTCCTTTTCAGTACTAGATCTATAATTCTTGGAGTATATAGGGTGTTCAGGGAAGACTAACACTTCCTGTGTAAGGGTTCAGAATCTGTGGAGAGACATCTTTTCAATAAAAGAAATAACTACATATTAACAAGAGAAGCAGTATAGTATAGTAGGTAAAAGGCTGGCTTTGAAATAGCAAGACCAGACTTTATCTTGGCTGTGACATGGAGCTCTGGCTTTGTTCTTGGGAAGTCATTTTACCTTTTGACGCTTCCAGTCAACTCTCTAAGGACAATAATTTGCAGGATTGCATTTGGGTAGAGGGATCCCCTTTACTGATGAAATCACAAGTTCTAGTAAAAAAAAAGTTTTAAAATATATATACACATACAAAATTTAAATCTCAGTGAAATTTCCAGGTCTTAAATATCTTGTCCTGCCTTGAAAAAAAAAGCATTTGTTTCTATAGCTATGACCTTGCATAGATAGAAAGGGAGGTAGCCCTTCACCAAAATATTACTTCTGTCAGTTACTACTCAAAATAGAAATGTGAAACATTATGGTTGGTAGCATCCATTAAATATAAACATCAATTTACTAGTGAAGAAGTATTTCAACAATTGCTTGTTTTTTAAAGTCCCTGTCTCACTGCTTCCCTCCTTACCTAGAAACTGTCTGGTTTAAAGACATTTATTTAAGTAAAGAGGGGGAAAGAGCTTTGCCTGAAAGGAGCAGGGTTTTACAAGATTATATCTTGACTTACTTTTCAAAGCTAAAATAGGAATGTCGAGCTCTATTAAAATTGAAATCATGTTTATATATGTATGCATATATGTATATGTGTGTAAAAATGTCTAGGGATAACCCAGAGATAAAAATTATTTTTGATGAGGTGAGCAAGAAAAGGGCTTGCTTTTTTGCTGAACCTTGATAAGGGAGAGAAATTTTACAAAGATGAACAAATTTCTTTATTTCTTTTATATGGAATTATGTCAAGTAGACTTCATAATTGCCTGATTGTAATAATTTATTTTTGTTCAATGTTCCAATAATCCCTTTGTTCTCACTGCCCTTGGACTTTCACATCAAAGTTTGTCTTTGACCCCATTAAGCTCCAGCAGTCTACATTAGAGATGGGATTTTTTTTCTGTATATGAAGAGAAAATTTGTAAGTTATTTTTCCTCTTTCATCCCATAAGCTGGACCCACATGTGTTTCACATGTTTTGGCTTAGAATGTGAGATTCCCACAGGTCAGATAAAGACATCTCTAACAGGGAAGTACGAAGAACTAGCTGTTGTATTCTTAACCTCATCACCTGTTCTGGGTTGGACCTGATTTAAACCAGTCCCCTGGTAGTCTAGGTCTGATATTGAAATTAAATGAGACATCCATAAGTTATTCAATAGTTAACAAAAGAAGATTTACTTATCGATAGCAAAGGTCCTCTGTCTATAAGTTGCCTACTATGGTCCACCAACCAAGCATCTGAGAGAAGCTGGAGTATCTGATGTCCATTTGTATTCAAGGGACCAGGAAATGTTATCAGCTGGAGCCTTTAAGCCCCTGTGCCAAATAAGTCTGGAATATGCTTTTAATGCCATTTAGGAAAAATAAGCCTAACTTGCATGAGACAGAAGGTGTTAGATATTGCTCTTACCACACTATCCATAGCAAGAGTATTTTAAGTTGCAAATATAAATTTGATTCTATATACATGAATTTTGTGCATTAGTCTTTCATTTGTCTGTTGTGGCCCATGTAAATGACAGGGAAAGTGTAAAAAAAAGCCTGATTGTCTCTCCTACCCTCAGAAAGCCCCTGAGAGCCCCATATTAAGTCAATTGACCACCTGCTTGTAAACTCTTTTTTCTCTTAGTCTGTGATGACATATTCTTCTGGTTTTCCTCTTACCTCTCAACTTGCTCTTTCTCTGTTTTTTTTGTTGTTGTTGACTTTTCACTTTCTTCCTAAACCCTTGAGATTCCCCAAGGTTTGTCTTTGGATCTCTTCTTTTCTCTCTCTCTGTTCTTTACCTTTTCAATCTAATTCACTCTTGTGATTTCAGCTGGTTGAAAGATTGTTGTCTGTTCTTGAAGAGGATAAAAATGACATCATTATGTTGGGGCCAAGGTACAGTGTGTCCACCTGTGGCTTATCAGACCAATACAGGTTTAAGAGACTCTACCACAAGTTGGACACAAATAGTCCACATGAACTTTTGAAATAGAGAACTCTCTAAATTTGCACATCTCACATTTCCTTTGGGCTACTGCAATTCTCCTTTGCTCATAGAGCATGTCGCCTTCTATGACGTGAGCATGCCATGCTGGGGCATCCTTTGCCAGTGTCTCATGTATTACAATTAATCCCAAAGTTCTTCAGAGAGATATTGAGAATGTCCTTGCATCACTTCTTCTGACCTCTGTGTGAGCTCTTGCCTTATATGAATTCTCCATAAAATAGTCTTTTAGGCAAACATACTTTTGGCATTTGAACAACGTGGTCAGCCCACTGGAGTTGCACTCTCTGCAGTAGAGTTTGAAGGCTTGGCAATTCAGCTCTTGAAAGGACCTCAGTGTCCTTATCAGGTGATCTTCAGAATCTTCCTAAGACAATTCAAATAGAAGTGATTTGGTTTCCTGGCATGACATTGGTATATTGCCCAGGTTTTACAGGCATAGTACAATGGAGTCAGCACAACAGCTCTGTAGACTTTCAGTTTGGTAGGCAGCCTAATACCTCTTCTTTCTCACATTTTCCTTCAGTCACCCAAACACTGAACTATGTCTGGCAATGTGTGCATCATCTTTGTGCACATTCTTGTAAAGTATACTGCCATGGTAAGTGAACTTATCCACATCATTCAAAATGTCTCCATTTGTTATAACTGATGGTTCCATGAATGGATGGTGTAGAGTGGTGCTGGATAGTGTATCTTCTTGGTGTTAATTGTCAGACCAAAATTAGCACAAGCAGCAGAGAATCAGTTCATATTCTGTTTCATCTCAGTCTCAGAGGCTGCATTGAGTACACAATCATGTGCAAACAAAAAGTCATGTACCAACTCTCCATTTTAGTTTTGGTTTGTAGACTTTTCAAGTTAAATAATTTACCCTCAGTGTGGTAACTGACCTTTTTGCCATTTTTATGCTCTCTGAAGGCATCTGAGAACATTGCTGAAAATATCATGCTAAAAAGTATGGGAGCTTTGTTTCACTCTTTTGGTGACTGGGAAAGTTTGAGAGCATCATCCATTATCAGCATGCCATCATGGAATTGGGGTATGATACTGATGAATTTCTCTGGCCAACTAAAATTTGCCATGATTTTCCACACACCCTCACGCTTGACATTATCAAAGACTTTGGCCAGATTGAAAAATGTATTCAGACTTCTGTTTTGCTCATGGTATTTCTCCTAGAGTTGTCAGGCAAAAACACCATATAGACCATTCCTCAACCCTTTCAGAAGCCACACTTCAATGTGCCTAAAGAGGATAAGCATCAACTATTAACTCTGTGTTGATGACTCTCAGTCTCTAAAAAACTAGCTCTAAAAAACTCTCTTCTAAGTTCCAGACCTGTATTTCCAACTGCCTAATAGTCTCCACCAAAATATCCCACTTTTAACTCATATTCAACACTTCTAAAACTAGACTATCTTTTCCCTTTAATCTGCTCCTCCTTTTTTAGTGCCCAGAGCCTCTGGGACTTCTTTTCCAACTTCTCTTGGAACTGGAAGAATTGGTTCCTAAAGTGGGAGATTCAATAAGGAACCCTGAAGGACTAGATTTCTAATATATGATGGATGAGACCTCTCTAATGTTCTTCTCATTGATTATCAGGCAGACTTAATTAGCTTTTTGTAAAGGGCAATTACTAAGGTAGTTTAATAAGAACATTTGGTACAAGAAACCTGGGCTACACTCTCTTACAAGTATAAAGAATCCAGGGGAAGAGTGGACTGGTTGTGAGGAAAATGGGCAGGATACACATGGGACAAAGGGGTAAATTCACATCACCTGGTTACTGGATTCCGTAGCCTGCATTATTTTCTAGAACAAGGCGTCTGGCTCCTTGTAATTGTTTCCTTCCTTGGGTAGCTATCTTTCAACATCTATGTACATGTTTATCCTTGGTTTGTTTCTCCTTGCTCTTGGCTGGATGCCTTGTCTCTTTTCTCCAATGACATGGTCAATGGGGATGGGGGGTGAGGGATGGAAGGGAAATGAGAGAGAGGGAGAAATTATTTCCCCTTCCAAAGGAGTAATTCCCTCTGAACCTGGAGTGATTCCTTAAGAGATGGCTGGACTAGGTCAGCTACTGAAAATCCTTTGTTATTTAAATCATCCAGGGATGTAGTTAGCCTAGTGCAGGTCTTTATCTCTCACTAAAGTTACTGAAATAACCACCTGAACAGACTTTTCACCTTCAATTCATCCTTTTTTCCTTTCTCTAACCCTTAACACTACTGCCAGACTAATCCTTATGCATATAAAAGGATTGATTTAGTCAATCAAGTCATTCCCACATAAAAAAAGTAGACTATGACCTGCCCAAAAATTATTAATACTGCACCCTTATATTTAAGTACAAGCCTGCCAGAAACAAGTTTTTAAATTAGTATAACATTATTTTCCTCCTCTTTTTGATTATGGTTATAATGCTGGTAATAATATGAGATCTGAATGTGTAAAGTGAATCCCTTTGTCCTCAAACCATAGCCACACCCATCTGAGTATTTCCAGCGGCAATTATAAGAGTGGAACCTGGATGGAAGGGAGAGAGACATGGGGGAAAAGACTAGAAGAGGGGAAATTACCAACTCTTTCCCCACTAAGTAGACCCCCAAGTTTGAGAGTAGACATTTGGATCCTTAGCTGTCCAAGTCACCTCTTTTGGTCCCAGATGTGCAAACTACCTGAACCATGATAATGAAGGTGATTTAACCTTAAACTTTCACTTCAACCCTATCCTAGACAACTGCATCCAGTAGTTAAAGATTTAGTAGGGCTGAGCAGGGAATCTAGGCTTGCCTAAGGCATATATTGAGGTAAGGGGATATTTAGAGATTTGAAGTTGTTTAGTAAGGGCAAAATCAGGAAACTTGTGGGGGCAATGGGGACAATTTAGGGTCAGTTTCAGGGTAGATGATGTTGACTGTGACTGTCATTATCCAGGCTGGGTCAGCACCTCTGACCTTATTCCATTCCCTCCAGGTTTTAACTCCACAGATTCCAAGGATTTGTTCTATCTGCCCCAATCTGTCATGCTGGGTTCTGGACACCATCATGAGAATCCATCCATATTCCTTTCTTTAATGCTCTTAGGTCCCAACGCTAATTCCCATAGGAGTTCTCACCTTCCTATCCACTAACCCACAGCTCATCCTCCTAAGAGCCAGGGACTCTGGAAGAAGGGTAACAAGGCTCCAGTCCCCCCTTGCCCAGGCCCTTTCCCCGCCCAAAGAGGCCCCTTTCCCTCCCCTCCTCCTCTCGAGTTAGACTGGGCTGACATCAGAGGGTGTTCCCCTGGAAAAGAAATTCTGAGTTACCCGGCCCAAGGCCCAGCTCCAGGCAGCCCCTAGCTCGTTCCCAGTTCCTATTCCCCACCCCAGTCTGCTGCAGTCCCCAAATCCATGCATTAGTTCAGTGAGGCCAGCGGCCTCAGCCTGAGCCCCCAAACTCCCAGCTCAACTAAACTAAACCCCCTGTTCTCAGACACCCTAAGAAAACTTGAATTCCCCCACTTCCAAGGAGGAAACGAGGCGACTAGAGGGAGAAGAACAAGGAGTTCGGGAACCTAGGATTGCACGATTAGAGGATTGGAAACTGCTTAGTTTCCAGGCTTCGAGGGGGAGCTGTCCAGCGAGTCGGGGTGCCTCGCTTTGAAGGGGAGGAGGGTCAAAGTTTTGGCGGGGCAGGAAGAGAAGAAGAGGCCACGGGGTGGGGAGGGGAAGCTGACTCCCCCTCTAGCCGTCCGGTCCGGGGCGTCCCCCGCCCCCCACGTGTCCACTGCTGCCCCAGCCCCTCGGAGGAAACGGCGCCGCTTCCTGCGGCTCGGGCCGGGGATATAGGCGTCCAGCCCCCCGCCCTGGCCCCGGCTCTGGGTCCGCCAGCTGCCACTCTGCTTCGGCTGCACCATGGCCTCAATCGGAACCGGCTGTTCTGACTCTCCTCATCTCCCTGCGACCCCAGCCAGACTTCGAAACCCCCTCTGGCTCCTCCTCCTGCTTTGTTGTGAGTGAGATGCTTCTCGGGGCCAGGGGAAAGGGAGTCAGAAAGAGGGGCTGAGGAGAGGGGCAGAAGGAAGGACGGGTGTGAAGGGCCGGGATGGAGGAGGTAGGGCTACTGAGAGAGAGGTGGCTCTGGGTTTGGCGCACCATGTGTCTTGAAGCCCTCCACCCCAGACCCTCTCGAGGAAGGTCCAAGCACTGTGGTCCAAAGGGTAAGCCGATGTGAGGACTGGGATGAGGAGGAAAGGTTGAACTTTGTGGGGCAGGAGTATGGGGTTCAAGGAAGCTGTGGCCTGACTTTTCTTTCTAGCAGGGGCCTGTCCCAACCAGTTCTTTCCGGGAGCTTGGAGAAACCTATGCATGAAAGACTCAGTAGTCCCCTTTGCCCTAGTAAACTAGTCCCAAGCCTGACTAACTTAGTCTTACCAGGAGCTAAATAATGATAGCTTACATTTATATAGCAGTTTGCAGAGCACTGGTGTTGAAGCAGCCCTTGTCAGGAAGGTAGTTAAGTATTATTGCCCCCATTTTGCAAAAAACAGAAAACAGGGATTGTGAGGGACTGGGTGACTTGATCATTGCCATGAAGCTTGACCAAGATATCCAAATCTTCCTTGCTCTGGGACTCCAAAGCACCTGGGCCTTCTGACTCCAAGCCCATCACTTTTGCCAACCCATGCATGGATTCTTGAAAGGTTGTCCCTTGCCATCCTTTCTCCTTTCCTTCTCCTTAATCCCTGCTCCCATCCTTTCTGCATTATCCTTGCAGCACTGGACTGAGGTTGATCCCCATGATTTGCTGTCTCACTTCAGTTCATAGCTTCTTCTTCCCGCAGTTACCCTAAATGCCCAAGGCTCTGATGCTCAGACAGTCCCTGATATCATGGAACCTTCTAAATGGCAAAATGGTGAGTGTCCAATGACTAAAGAAAAGTGGCATTAAAAGAAGGGCCCAATTCTTGGCAATGCTTCCCCAGGGCACTCCCTATATACCTACATTGTTCTCTTTCTGGCTGCCTCCTGTCGCCTGCCCTAGTAAACACAATTATTGCCCTTGTCTTTTGTTTCCCTTTCTCCCTATGTCTTTTGCTATTTTAAGCTCCTTAGTTGACTTAAGGAGTTTGAGAGTATCCAGGTCTTCCATGGGATTTCAGGGTTTGGAAGGAGGAGGAGAGATACCTTTGGTGGGGAAGATGGTCAGGGTTGTGAGAGTGGAAAGGCACAAAGGCACACAGGTGTGAGGGACCTTTTGCATTTGTGCCTATAGTGGTGACCTCTGAGCAGAAATATGAACTAACAGCCAGGCAATGCTGGTTTTTCTATGAGGAACACATGGAAAACATCAGCAGAGAGGACTGGTGTGAATGGGACATGATCAGCAGGTAGGAGGCAGAGGCTGGGCTGGGCTGGGAACTAGGCCTTGGGCCTGGGGTAATAGACCAGAATCTAATGGGTGGGGACCTACTTGAAGGGCTGGGGATTGTCTTGGAGAATGAAGTACAAATGAGGGCAGGGCCCTGGGTCTGGGGTGGGATAGGGGTACCAGAGATGGCCTTTTCCCAGTCCTTCCTCATTTTGATTCTCTTTTTACCCCTTCCCCCACCCCAACAGGCCATACAGCAACTTACAATACTGCCTGGAGAAACTGGCAGAACTTTTCAAACTGGGTTTCCCCAATCCTTGGGCTGAGCAGATCATCTTCCAGAGCCACCAGATTTACTTTGCCAACTGCTCACTAGAGCGGCGGCCTCTCTTCTTTGACCCCCCAGAGGAGGTGCTGCTCGCACTGATCATTGCTCCCATCTGCCTCATCCCTTTCCTTGTTACCCTGGTGGTATGGCGGAGTAAGGACAGTGAGGTCCAGACATAAAACATCCCTACCCCTCATCAAAATATCTCAGTCTAATTTCCAGTTCCTCTCCTCCCTGGGACTCTATTCCGTTACCCCCACCCCACCCTGCCCTCAGCAACCCCTTGGGGAAGCTTAGTCTGAACTTCTGGGGGAAATGGGGGCAGAAAGGGAAAGACAGATGGGAACATGGGCTCTAGAATTACCATAACAAATAAACCAATTGTTGGATTTTCCCCATTGAAGTTCTCCATAAAGTCATGTGTCTTATCTCTCAGAGTCTTTGTTTCTGGCATGATCTCTGGGCTTCAAGTCGCAAGGATGGAAGGAACCAGATGGAGTCCACACTCCCTCTCATAAAAGCTTTCCTGATCTTTTCCTCCATCCCTGCTCCTTCCTCTGAGGGTAGGGCCCTTCCTGACACTGCTCCTAACCCAGCTCCAGGAAACATTCAGGAAACAACTCCCATCCGCCCTGGATAGGAAGATATGATGGGGGGGGAGGGGGGTGTAGGGAAGGGGAAATAAAATATCCTTACTTTCCTGGCCTTAGTTTCCTTTGTAGGGCCTGAAGGGCTAGACATCCTAAGAGGACTCCAAGGAGATTCATCCAAAGAGGTCTCAGGACAGACAATAGTATGTAACAGAGGCTCTCTCCCGGTCACACTGAGGTCCCTCCTGGTCCCTGTTCTCCCCTCCCCCTCTAAGACAGAGGTGTTATCTACAATTCTAGACACCAAACTGCAGCCTGGCCACATGCTGCCCTCTGGTGTCCTTGCAAATCAAGGACACTCAAAGGTGGATGGGCCCAGTGAAATGACCCAAAGATGGTGGACTGGACTTTAGTGTAGCACACTTGGCAGTTGCCCCAGAACACAATTACTAACTTATTATGATCCCATGTCCTCTCCACAAAGACACCCACTCCTTTGGACCCAGAGTCTCCTTTGGGTATACATCTGCCCTTGGATATCCCTATTTGCTTCCTGGGAGTTACCCAATCCCCTCAAAATACACATCGTTCCTCTTTATGAGTATTATCTGTGTGCCTCAGGTACATTGTCCAGGACACACCTATTTGTACCATACAGCACATCTGTCCTTCCTATATATGACTCTGTTCTCATGGATATACATCTCCTAGGACACACCCCTTCTTTCCTGTAAACATGCCTGTCTGATAATATGGGATACATTTAGATTCCTTCAAGCACACTCCTTTCTTCTCCATTAACATACATATACTCAACAGATACCTGGTCTCATTCAAATGGCTCTTAGAGTTATAAGTTCTAGGAAAAAAGTCTTCTGGGTAAGAAGGATTCAAGATGCCTGGGGAAAGAATACACAGAGTGCACTCTCCCCTCTTAGTATTCTTGCCAATAAGTATTCAGGGGAAAAAACGCAAAGATGCCTGCACTAGAGACTTTCCAGGGACCTCCCAGATAATGCGCCTGTGCTTCTCCTGAGCTCTAGAGGCTTACCTAAATTTGACTTGTTCCTCCGCAAACCATACAAATCAGCAGAGATACACCTCGGCAAGAAATATCATTCCTTCTGAGTTCAGAATCCAGCCTTAAACATCTCTTAGCTGTGAGACCCTGAGAAGATCACTTAACCAATGCCTGCCTCAGTTTCCTCAACTGTAAAATGGGGATAAATAATAGCAAGATTGTTGTGAGGAGAGAATAAGGTATTTGTTAAGAGCTTAGCAAACCTTAAAGAGCTCACTATTATTATTACAATGCTGGATATGTCTGTCCTCTAAGATCCTACCCCTTTTACTTTCTTCTCTATTGTAGAGGGAAATGTTTAGTCTCTTACCTGGATGGGTGGAGAAGTAGGGTGTATGTGGGGGCGTGGAACTGGTTCATACCAGCAGGAACAAGAACATCCTTTCTGTTGGGTTACAATTTGGTTGCCATATTATTTATATCCATCTGTTGTCAACTGGCTACCTTCCCTCATATCAGTCATTCCATATCTGTTTTTCATGTTTTAATGTTTCAGTGTTTCATATTCTCTTTGCTCTTCTCTCCAAGGGCTAGCTGGTTGGTTAGTTATTGCTAATGGCCAGTCCTATTGTTCCCTCTGCTCCTTTTGTCCTTTCTGGCTTCTACAAGGAAGTAGTAGATTGTGGGGTCCTGCCTTTTTTTTTTTTTTTTTTGCTTATATCTTTCCTACCAGTGCAGAGGCTTGACTTCTAACCATCTTGTTTGCCAAGGGCTTCTCCTACTCCTTGGAAACAAGGTTCCCTGAACTGCTTGTGTACTCATGGTAAGAAAGCTGTTGTTGGTTGGCCCTTCTCCAATCCAATCCAATCCAGTCCAATGCAATCCAACAAACTTTTTTAAAAAAGATTTTTAAGGATATGTTTTGTTTTTGCAGCAATTTCATTTCCAAATATATCTCTTTCCCCTCCCCTAACCAACAATCCATCACAAAGAATCTTTTATTAAAGAGAAAGAGAAAAAAAAATCAGTGAAGTAAACTAAACAACATATCAACAGAACCTGACAGTACATGCAATGTTCCATACACTTCATCTCTCACCTTTGCAAAGAAGTGGAGGAGGTACATTTTCTCATCTTTTCTCTACTGCCAAGTTTGGTCAGTATAATCATTCTGCTGATGTCACTCTATAGCAATTCAAAGATCTTCTCATGCTTTTTGAATTCTTCATGTTCATCATATCTTATGACAGTGTAATATTTTATTACATTCATAAACCATTATTTATTTAGCCATTCCCAATGGATGGGTGTATACATTATTTCCAGTTCTTTGCTAAAACAAAAAAAAATGTTTCTATGAAAATTTGATTATATATGGGACTTTTCTTTCTATTTGGAACTTTTTTTCTATTTGGACTTTTTTTGGAGATATGTTAGCAGTGGGATCTCTACATCAAAAGATATGAACATTTTAGTCATTTTTAACATAATTCCAAATTCCTTCCCAGAAGCAATTCACCAATAGTGAATAGTGTACTTTTCTTTCTGAAGTCTCTTTAGCATCAACTATTTCCATCTTTGTCACCTTTGATAATTTGCTGGGTATGAGGTAAAACCTCAGAGAAGTTTTGATTACATTTCTTTTAAATTATTTAGGGATATCTTTCATATGATTATTAATAGTTTGCAATTCTTATCTTGAGAACTGCTAGTTTATATCCTTTGACCATTTATCCAATGCAATCAGGATCATAGATTTAGGGCTGGAAAGCAAATTTAGAGATAATCAAGTACAAACCTCTTATCTTATACATGAAGAAACGGAGGACCAGGAATATAAAGTTACTTTGCCCAAGGTAAGTGACAGTATTAGGGTTCAAACTCAGATCCTCTTACTCCATATCCTATGGTTTTTGCACTGCACTATGTTGTCCACATGCTCGCAAATGGTTCTTAGTCTTATATATCTGTTCTCTGTATATATTAGCTATCTTTCTCCCTTACATTGAATATTAGACCTTTATCAGTGATATTCGATTTAAAGGTTTTTTTTTCCACCAATTGGCAGCATCTTATTCTAGTCGCATTGATTTTGTTCATGCACAAACTTTTCAAAATAATCTTTTATATGTTTTGTAATCATCTCTGTTCCTTCCTTGATTAAGAACCCTTTGCTTCCCCTTCCCACCCAACCTCAGCCATAATTGTGAAAGGTATCTGATATCATTCTCTTTTAAATTTGCTATGACATGACCTTTAATATTCTGGTCACATATCCATTTTTGAATTTATTGTGGTTTCTTCTTTGGTTGTGATTAAATTTCTTTCCAATTTCCCTAGCAGTTCTTATGAAATATGGAACTCTCCTCCAAGTAATTTATGTTCTAAGCTTATTGAAGAAACTAAGTTATGGAATTCATTTTTTTTCTGTCTCTTTTTTATCTAGTCTGTTCTATTGGTCTACATTCCTATTTTCTACTCAGTACCAACTAGCTTTGGTGATTACTGCTTCATAATGTAATTTGAGTTCTAGAAGTGCCATTCCCCCCCTTTTTTTTTTTCAACTTCACCACTTTCTACAGGAAATCTTTCTTGATCCCCTCCACTTCAAGGTCCTTCTTCCCTAATTGTTGTTTAGGCATTTTAGTCCTGTCCAACTCTTTGTGACCTCGTTCAGCGTTTCTTTGGCACAGATACTGACATGGTTTGCCATTTCCTTCTCCAGCTCATTTTACAGATGAGGAAACTGAGGTAAATAAGGTTAATGACTTGCCCAGAATCACATAGCTAGTAAGTGTCTGAGGTCAGATTTAAATTCAGGAAGATGAGTTTTCCTGACTTCAGGCCTGGAACTCTATCCACTGTGCCAGATAGCTACCTTGTGTTTATCCTGGATAAATTTATTCTATAATTTACAAGTCTCTCATAACGTTTCTGTCTCTTCCTGCTTGTGTTACCTGGGGTGAATCCCTTTACCTCTCTGGACCTCCATTTCCTTATCTGTAAAATAAGAGAATTAGATTTGATAACTTCTGAGGGCACTTTCAGTGCTAAGTCTGTGACCCCATGATCCCAAAGGATAAGTGGAGGAACAAAAGATTCAAAGCCTGAAGAGAAGAACTGCAAGCTATCAGAAACTCCTTGAGAGCCTGGATAGTTTCATTGTTTTCTTTGTATCCCCAGCACCCAACTGAGTGCTGGCACAGGAGAGGCCTATAAATGTCTGTTGATTGATCAACTGATTGATTTTTTCCATTCTTCCCTTTGAGATGTTGGACCTTTTGTTACTCTGAACAAATTCTATCATTATTTTGGCTAGTTCTAAAAAGCTCTGCCTTGGTAGTTTGGGAAAAGGATTAAATCTGTAAATTCATTTAGGTAGTATGGTTATACTTAGCCATGTGGGTGAGTAGTATTCTAATTATTTTAAGTTATTCTTTATTGCTTAAAGAGTATTTCTAACAAACATTTATTAAGCATCTACCAGGGACCAGGTCTAGGGCTAGGTGATGGGAATCCAAAGACAAGAACAAAAATAAAACACTGCTTGTACTTTAAGAGCCAATTGGGAGATGAAAGGTGGGAGGAGAGGTACATAACAGGTATATAGATATATATAGAGAGCTAAGTATAGCTATAAATATATAGATACATGTATATAGACACATGTAAATATAGAGAAAACTACATGTAATATATATATACATATGTGTGTATACACACATATATACATATATATATATATATATATATATATATATATATATGTATGTATGTATGTATGTATGTATTTGTTTGTTTTTTGAGAAGACAAAGTACTAACAACCAAGGGGATTAGGAAAGGCTTCCCATAGAAGATGACACATTTGATGAGCCTTGAAGAAAGGTTTCCAAGAGATGGAAATGAAAAAACATAGGGGATAGCTTGTGCAAAGGAGGGAAGTGGGATGTGGAGTTCAATAGGACAGACTGGCGGAAGTATGAAGGCTACTAATCTGTAACAGCAATAATAATGGCGAATATTTAAGTAGCGCTTACTATGTGCTGGGCTCCGTGCTGAGCACTTTGCAATTGTTATCTTACTTAATCCTCACAACAACCCCCCTGCCTAGAGGTTGGGGATCATATCATCCCCATTTTACAGACGGGGAGACTGAGGCAAATAGCAGTCAAATGACTTTCCCAGGTTCACACAGCTAGCAAGCACCTGAGGCTGGATTTGTCCTTCCTAAGTCCTTCCTGAATTCATTCCCAGCACTCTATCCACTGCACTACCCTGCAACAAGTCTAGAAAGGAAGGTTATAACTTATATATGCTAAGCTCAGTTTATTTTTTTCCCTAGAAACAATAGGGAGCCATTGAAGCTTCTTGAGTAGGGCAATGAAATATATTTTTGTATTTTAGGAATATTAATTTGGAAGTATAAACCACTTCCAACACCACCTGGCCTAACCTGTCAATTCAATTCAATATACATGGATAAAAGGCCTACTATGTGCCAGGAACTGGAGAAACAAAGACAAAAAAATGAAACAGTCCCTGCCTTCAAAGAGCTTATACTCTACTGAGAGATGTGAAGTATACACAATTAAGTACATGCAAGGTGATTTGAGGAAGGAGAGAGCATTAAACAACTCAGCAGGTGGGGGCACAATGTAGGGAAGGGAAGGCCTCAGGTAGGAGGGGACATCTATAGAGAACCTTGAGGAAGACTAAGATTCTGAGAAAGATAAGGAGGGAACTGTTTGGAGGGACCCACAGAAGTCAGAGATGGATTGTGCCAAATAGTCTAGTTGGGTCAGAATGTAGCATTCCTGAAGGAGAATGGTTATGAAATAAGAATGAAAAGGGAAGTGGGAGCCAAGATGTGGAGGGTTTTTCAATGGAGTCAATATGAGAAAGGACCTTTGACCCATAGGAAACAATAATACTGAGCCTCCTCCTACGGCTAAGCTCCAGTAATGGCTACAGGGTCTTTCCCAGGTCAGTGGACTGACGTCCTGCCATAGGAACAAATATCAAGTCCAGCAAAGGCCAGAGGACATCTGGGCAACATCTTACAGTCCTCTACTCTAAGTATGTAACAGCAAGGACCCCAGTAAATACAGGAGGGCCTGCTGTATAGGTTCTTAGATCTGCTTTTCTAAAAGGAAAGCAACTTTTGAGAGGTTAACAATCTATTTTAATCAAACACAAGTATTCACTTAGTTCAGGGGGAAATGTCAGCACCCTGAACCTCAGAGAAAATATAAACAGAAATCAAGATCAACAGACAGGGCTTCCAACTGTCTGACTGTAAGCAATACATATATAGTTACCAGAGAAAGAAGCACCAACATCTGTGTTTTCAAAGTTGGGAGCTCCTTAATGACTTCCCAGAGTCTCATCTGGCATACCAACCTTCTTCCAAAAACTAATCCCCAAAGTAAAACCTCACCTCAGAGTATTTATATACATTTCAAAGCCAGAGGGCATCACAACCCTTGAGAACCAGTGCCTCATTAGAAATTAACAAAAGGTGTGGCCCTTCCAACAAAAACAACAAAAATCTCACCTAATCAAGCTTCCCTTAATGGATGGGGGAGATCTTTAACTCTCATTGACATTGCAAAATAAATTTTGATTTCTAACTTAGTATCTATGTTTCTTTGACTGCCCCCCCAACTCCCTACCTCAGGAAGAAACAAAGTACTTTACCTCTGAGATTGTCTCCCATTTTATATTGTATATCTCTTACATGTAATTACTTGTTTGCATGATGTCTCTCTAGTTTTTGCCATTTTTTTGTAATCCCTTCTCTTAGCACAGTGGCTGGCATGTAGTAACATTTTGTACATTGACTGACTGACTGACAAACCCATGTCAAGGAAAGACTTTCCTGGTTCTCAGACAACAACACAATTGTGTCTCTCCTGAATTCTAAATCTGATTTTTGCTCTGCGAAAAACCCAGCCCACCTAAATGCACTAAGATTGCTGCCAAATTGATAGTCCTCCAGCAACTGATGCCATCTCTTCTGCTCCTTTAATAACAATGGCAGAATAATTGCTTGAAATACATTTCACTTGGCCTCTGTTCAACTTCTCTGGTTATAGTACTACTAGTGTATTCCCTGGGATATACTTGCCCTTACTATGAACTTCTCTCTTCTCCCGGTGGACACAATCATCCTTTACCAATAGATCCAACAGTCTGCTGCCCAAGCTCCAACTACTCTCTTCCAAGGACATAACTTTTCTTTCCATGAATACATATATGTTCTTCAGGTACTTCTCAGGGAAATACCTCAAAGGATTTGACCTCCCTTGTCCTATATGCATATCTATTCCTCCCATGAACATACATATATCCAACATCACACCCATTCTCTCCCATAGATATCCGTGGGATACACTCAGACTTAATCATTTCAGTGAAATTTTATTAAATCCTCACAAAACGTAGGTTAATATGCTAGGCACTGGGAAGATACAAAGTTTACAGTTTTGTGTTACCCCCTGCATCTACACAGATCATAACTCCTCTTTGACTTAAACTTCATTACTTTGTGGCTGACCTAGAGATGAGCCTCTCTGAATTTAGCTAGGTTAGTCCTCAAGTGGCAGGTATTAAAGCTGTCATCAAGCCCATTCTCTAACTCAGTAGATCTTCTTAGAGCTTAAGCAGAAGTAGAAGCACTCACATATCCTTTAAGGACACCAAGATCTTGGATGTTGAAGACAGGGTATTATTGCACTTACAAAAAGAACAAAGTCAGGAGGGGGCTCGTTTGGGGATAAAGTAAATGAATTTAACTTCAGAAACAATGAGTTTGAGATGGCATCCAGATGGAAATGTCTTGTGGGTAGTGGGAGACACCATGTAAGAATTCAGGAGAGGTCAGAGATAGAGATTTAGGAGTAAAATGCATAGAGACAAAAGAAGAGGACTCTGGGGACATAAGCATAAAAAGCATAATTTTTTTTTAAAAAGTGTCCCCTTATTCAAATATCACTGTTTTCTATTTGCAAGGCACTGGCCTTTGCTCTGGGAGAGATTCAAAGGCAAATAGGGCACAATCCTTATCTTTAATAGTAATCTAGTAGTGGAGAGAAGACAAAATTGAAAACAATAAGAGCCTAAGAAAAGTATAAAGTACTCTGAGTCCTCTTTCTAATGAAAGAAAGCCAATTTCTGCTAGGGAGGAATTGGGGGAGACTTAACGAAGGAGGTAAGATTTCAGCTATGTGAAGATGGTCAGTTAGGTGGGGCTGGAGGTGAGAATCACAGATCTGAAGCAGGTGAAACTGAGACCAAAGGAGGTTAAGACTTGCTCCAGGTTCCCCAAAATATAAGCCCTGGAAATAAGATTTGAACTTTGGTCTTTTACCACCAGAACCAGCGAGTGTTGTTTCTACTGAGTATTCTTCTTGAGGAGAAGGCATTCAAGGAATAGAAGAAATAGAAGAAGTAATATTAATAAAGGAACAGAATAGGGAAAAAAAATATTACAAGGACATAAAACAGCTCAATTTGGTTGGAGGGAAGAATATGTGAGGAGATGGGACTGAAATGTTAGGGTAATGTCGGGTTTTCGAGGATCTTGGATGCCAAGTAAAGGAAAATTTTGCTCAGTAGATGTCAATGAGAACCAATTGAAATGTCTTAAACAGGAGTGACGTTGCCAGGAATCATTAGAAAGATTAGTCTGACAAGAGTGTGAAGGATAAAGGAAGGGAAAAGGGGGAGGAAAGACTGGGAGCACAAAGATCTTTCAGGAGGTTATTGTAAAAACAGCGGTTGGCAGAGAAAGACTAGTGGGAGGCTAGGGGTGGTAGGAATAAAGGGGAACGGATGGATGTGGGAGATTGCAAAAGTAGAGTCAATGTGGTGTGGCAACTGACTGGATATGAGAAATGAAGGAAGGGAAAGAGCCAGAGATAATCACCAAGGTCTTGAAAATGGAACACAGGGTAAATATTGTTGCACTTGCCAAAAGAATGAAGTCAGGAGGGGCTGGTTTGGGAGTAAAGAGGATGAATTTAGTTTCAAAAAAAACATGAATCTGAGTTGGCAGCTGGTGAAGATATCCTGTGGGCAGTGGGAAATACCAAGCAAGAGTTCAGAAGAGGTCAAGGTTGGAGATAGGGAGCTGGGAGTCAACTGTCTAGAGATAGCTGAGGCCCGGGGGTGACTAGGATTGTCAAAGGAGAGAGCAAAAAGACAAGAAAAGAAGGCCAAGGACACTCAAGTCATGGGGGTGGGGCATTCTGAGCTGCCAGCAAAGAGGTAGTTAGGGAAACAGGAGACACAGAAGGAGTCAGACATGCCACGGATGCCAAGTCATGGGAGCAAAGAGGGGGAGAAGGAAACAGACGGGGCGATCCCTCTTCTCCCCAGGGCAGGCCAGAAGGCTGTCACCCAGCCCGAGGTTCACCAGGCTTCTCTGCTAACTTGCTGTAGGCACGAGGCCAAGTCCCTTGATCTGGTGCCTCCCCTGTCTTGACTACTTCCAATGTACCCCGCAGGGAGCTTGTTGGCACACGGTCTCCCCCAGCTCGGCTGTGTTCTTTGGGAGCAGGCTTTTTTTTTTTTTTGCTACTCTTGGTATCCCAAAATCTGACACAGCGGGTACTTCATACAGGCTAGCTGACTGACTTCATCTTTCTGGGCCTCAGTGTCCTCATCTGTAAAATGGGCAACATGGGGGGAGGGGTGCCTCTCGGCTCCAGGGCCCGGCCGGCTCCCAGGGGCACGTGGCTCGGCCCCTTGGATACACACAGTTAGGTCCCTAACAGTTTCTGGGACCGCCTCTCTTCCGCACCCCGACGGGCTCCAGGCGCTCGCCCACTTTCCTCTCTCACTGGTTCTGCCTGATCCGGCCCACGAAGATCTCCAAGTGCCCGGAACCTTTCTACGGAGCTCGGTTCCGGAAGTGCTGAGCCGGATCCCGGAAGTCAGTTCACGGCGGTTCCGGTTTCCCTGGGTGATGATGGCGACTAGTTTCGAGTGGCCGTGGCAGTACCGTTTCCCTCCCTTCTTTACGTGAGCCTCTGACTCGCTTAGGGATACCCCCCCCCCCCCGCCTTATTGAGGGACTTCCCCTCCCTCCTTTCACCCCACCCGCTGAGGAGCGTGGATTCGGACGCCCCTCCCCTGGAACCCTGCTGACCCCTTAGCTGACCCCCAGCGCTCCCGTCCGTTTTCCCCTCCCCCTGCTCCGAGCGGTCTCTCGCTCTGGTCCCACCCCCCGCTGTGCACGCCTCCTCCCCCCCTCCCCGTTCGTCTCCCCGGATTGCCGGTTCCAGCCCCCCGCCCCCCCGGGTCTCTCCCCTCTCCAGGTTACAGCCAAACGTGGACACCCGGCAGAAGCAGCTGGCCGCCTGGTGCTCCCTGGTCCTGTCCTTCTGCCGCCTGCACCGCCAGTCCAGCATGACGGTGATGGAGGCACAAGAAAGCCCCCTCTTCAACAACAACAAACTGCAGAGTATCCTCCCTGGGGCGTCCCGCCCCCTCTGCCTGCCCAGCTTAGCGAGGAGAAGGGGATGGTCAGTGAGACCCGGGGGACTGCTTGTCCAGGGTGTTCTTGTCTGAGCTAGGGTGGAGCTGCCTCCTGCTTCCGTGAGCTGCCTGCTAGGGATATGCAGGGTTAGGGTTTTGTTTTTTTTCCTGTCCTCGTCGACTCTTGGACTGTTTTGTGTTGGTGGGGTGATCTGCCTAGTAATACAGGACAAGCAAGTTCAAGGCCAAGTTGCCCTTCAGCAAGAAAAGGAGATTAAACTGTTTTGGCCCTTTGAGTGCACCACAGAGCCCTGGGTTCATTTTGGACAGACCCTGGCTTCTCTGGTTCATCCCTCGAGCATTTGGGAAAAACAGTTTAAAATGATAAAAGACAGAGGCCAAGAAATGATGTTATTCCTATATTCTGTTCTTCCTGTAACAAAAGGCACTGTGCTGGTTGCTGGAGAAAGAAAGAAAGAAAGTAACCTTTGCCTTTGAGGAATTTACATTCCATTGTTGAAAGTAACATGGACATATATAAGTAAATATAAAAATGTGTACAAAGTAAATAGAAGCCCATCTCCCTTCCCCCAGTCTTCGGAGATGTCAACCAGATTGCATTTGGATATTCTAAACATTGTGGTGGCTTAGAGTGGAAATATCTCTGGGCTGTTATTGTCTTTGGGGTTTGGATTTATAACTTGCTCCACATCCCATGTCTCTGTCATTCCCTTAACCCTGAGTCAGGGAAGCTTCCCATGGAATCTATCCAGATTGTGTTGGAGGAACTGAGGAAGAAAGGTAGGTCCCAGGCGTCAGTCCTTGTACTGTTTCTTCCATGATGGTTTTACCTTCCAGTAGATCCCCTTGTGTCTTCCCTCTTCTCCTTGGTCCTTGTCCCTCTTTTACCCCTCCTCTCCTCTCCTTCCCTTCCATGGCAGCAGAATCCAGTGTGACTGGCACAGTAATAGCTATGCTTCCTTGATTCATAGCCTTCCATCTGCCTCTAAAAGTGGGGTTTGTTTATCTGTTCTGTTTATACATAGTGTATGTAAGTGAGAAGGAAGTAACTGTGGCCATGAATCAAAAGACAGGATCATTCTTTGGTGAAGGCAACAGTGGATTTGGGATGGGAGCTGGGTGTGGGAGGGAATTAATATCTCAGTGTCCTGAAAGTAGAACCTCCTCCACTCTTTTCCACCTAATTAAACCCTCCTAGCAACTCTCCCATGCATGATTGCTTTCCAGGGAATCTGGAGTGGCTGGATAAGAACAAGTCCAGCTTCTTGATCATGTGGCGGAGACCAGAAGAATGGGGGAAGCTCATCTACCAGTGGGTGAGATTTATAAGCACAGAAAAAGCACCTCACCTTGAGGGTAGAAAGGAATTGGGGTTCAAAATGGCATGCACGTGTACACTCCACTGTCCAGATCTCTATACCAAGCGCTTTGGGGATGGGCTATAGAAGAAAGCTACATCTCTGGCAAGCCTTTCCTGATGCCTCAGTTTCTTGGCCAAATAAAGCTTCCTTCTTTATCCCTTTTTCCCACCAGGAGCTAAGGGAGTGGGCAAGGTCATATTTTCAGAGCACAGTGGGGAGAACCACAGGCTGCTTAGTTGACCAGAGACTCTGACCACAGGAGATAAATGAGGAAAGTGCAGAAAAATAACTTGAGGCTTCCTCCTCACACACATCCTAATAGGGTCTGCCTCAAACTCACAGAATGCCAGTGAATTTCTTTGAGCCATTGTAGAGTCAGAACAGGCTCATCTGAAACTTCCAGCCACAAAACCAAAACTCCTCCAAAAAGGGAAGCAGCATTAGTATCGATACAACATGTACAACTACATCCAGCCCCCACCCTCTTTCCTGAATAGGGACCTAGCCAGGACAAGAGGCCACTAATTAGACATGTGAGAAGTTGTGGTTTGAATGCTGTTTATATATGTAAATATAGCTTCCCTTAGGGAATATGTCTACTCTGGCACTCTTCCTTGGAGGCTAAAATCAGCTCTGGTACCTGATTCTTGGATAGGAGGGGTGGGGTCAATGAGTCAGTGAGGTGACAACCCTAGGACGTCATGGACTCCACTTAGCCCTCATTTTCTATGTCCACAGGTTTCAAAGAGTGGCCAGAACAATTCTGTATTTACCTTTTATGAACTAACCAATGGAGATGACACAGAGGATGAGGGTAATACCTTTTAATTCCCTCCCTCCCCATTTCCTATTCCTTGTTATGTTTTCCATTTCATATTCTTGACTCTTGGGCTGCAGATACTGTGGAAAAGCTGAGTAAATATGTGTATATGTGGATGGGTGGGGTATTGGGGAGAGAAGATAATTGTGATTCCTTAACCCCTCCTGATTCAAGCTTCACCTGAGGTGAGTTGGAGGGAAGGGAGGACCTAGCTCATTCAGGTATTTTGGCTTTTATCTGGTCAAGAATTAGGATTCATTTTGATTTTTGAATCATCTAATCCTTTTCCCTAAAAGCTTATCCTTCACCTAGATCCTCAGAATTACTCCTTATCTGTAGAACTAGCTGATAGGTTAGTAGCAGAATTGACAGCTCTTGACTGCAGCCCCCATCCTGCTGGCCTCCGGTTGCTTCTATCTTTACCCTCTGACTTTGAATGCTATGGCCATATATAGTGGCCAGGGCCACACAACAGCCCATGCTGGGGAAGACTCAAGGTTCTTCAGAAACCAAGCTCCTCCTGGGTATATGTCATGACCTGTACTGCTTTGCCTTTGGCACCTTACATCACCAGTCATCTTGCCTGTTTCCTCCCTGATAGCATCCTCTATGGCCAGGAAAGTTGGCTATACTGGATAATATCCTGCAACCTATATAGCCTTAGGATGTACCCTGTCTTCTAGCTTAGGTGCAAGGTGATTGGGGTTCACTCTTTGCCCCTCCTCTGCCAGGTACTGAAATACTAGGTGGAGTCTTATGCCCACCAGGCATCTTAGTTTAATAACCTGTACCAGTCATCAACTAGCAGTGACCCTAGTCATTTCTCCCAGTATGTGTGTGTGTGGAGAGGTGGGGTTCACTTATACCTCTGCTTTCTCCACAGAGTTCCATGGTCTAGATGAGGCCACACTTCTTCGAGCGCTGCAGGCCCTACAGCTGGAGCACAAGGCTGAGATCATCACAGTCAGCGATGGCCGAGGGGTCAAGTTCTTTTAGTGGACCCCTTTACCCCACTCTCTTCCTTAATTCTCTGAAGGAGTAGGCTCTGGCCCCACAGATTGGAGCTTAAATCTAAATGTAAAGGAACTTTTCAACCTCCCCCAGTCAAGTGCTGGGAGAACCATGGGAGAATTTGGAAAAGAGAATTCCTCTGTTAATCCACTGTTCTGCTCCATGAGTGGGTTGAGGTAATAGCCCCAGAGAGAGAAGATGTGCCTAGTTTCTCCTTACTCTTTCTACTCCCTCATTCCAGACTTTGGCTGATCCAGGGTCAGTAAGCCCACGAAACAGTCACACATATATACAAGTACACACCACCTACTGACTTCTCCCCTCAGGTTTAGCCTGGATCCTCTAAAGGGGGTTAGAGTTACATAGAGGGGTTACATGGCTGCAGGCAGCCCACAGGGCATCATAGGAATAGGAGATCAGAGAAGGAGAACTGCTAGCAAAGTGCCAGGTATGGCTCTGATCTGTGTTATTAAAGCTGGATTGTTCAGCTCTCAGTGCCTTTGTCCAGGTGACTATTGTATGTGGGAAAGGGGAGCTGAAACTGCGGATGGTGAGAGTGGTGTGTGAATGGGTAAATCTTAGCATAGAGATTTAGGGGCATCTAAGGTGAGGAAGAGAAAGAAGTCCTGTGTCTTCAAAAATGTCCATAGGGAATTTCTAGATCAGTTTTCTCCAAACTAATTCTAGTCCCTCCCACCAGGATAATGCTTTTTTGGTCAGCATTGAAAGAAGGACCTTGCAACTTGAAAAAACACTGACTAATGATTCGAGCCACACTGCAGTGACAGCCAGTCCCTCTTTCCCCTACAGGTCCTAAACGCTGGGTGGGGCTCTCTTTAGTAGGCGGAAACCAAAGAGTTAAGGCGGATTTGGACTTTGCTTTATTGAAGAGGTGGTCAAACAGGAAAGCGCAGATGGCTTCAGGATAGCCGACTGGTCCAGGTTGTGGGTCCCTTGGTTGGGGGCCGGAGTGGGCGTAATATGGAGACAGAACTCTCAGTATCAGAGAGGGTGATGGAGAGGCATGTCTTGATAGGATAGCTCCTCAGTTGGAGGAAACAGCTGAGTGACTGGGGGTGAGGGGGACGGGGTCGTGGAAGAGGAACCCAGGCGTTCTGTAGCTCTTGTGTCTTTTGTCTTCGCTTTCGCCTGTGGAACTACTCAAGCCAGTTAGTGACCGGGGGTGGGGCTCCATTATCGAGGGTGAGCCGGCGGGTGGCAGCCTCACCCCTACCCTGGATCCAAGAGTTACTCACATTTCCTCCCCTCGTTTAGGCTGGCGCGCTAGCTCCTTGTATTGCGGAGAACCTCTCTAGAGCAAGAGTTTACTTCTGGGGGAAGCGGAGAGAGGTGGTTGGCTATGAGGGGGAGGGCGAATAGCTGTTACAGATGAGACCGAGTGGGTCTTAGGAGGTGGAGTCTGAAATGAAGCAGGTTTAGCAGCATCTATAACCAAGCCCTCCTTGGCTTGCGCTGGGGAAATGTGAGAACACAGAACCCCCGAAGGGGTGCCCAGGGGTGGGCGGAAGGGGGGTGGAGAATAGGCGGGGGTTAGGGAGGGAGCCCCCCAACTGAGGAGCCTGTGGGTAGGGCCTGAGTGGAAGAGGCGGAGCTTCGGAGCAGGAGAGCTGGGGGCCGGTGCTGGAGCCCTATTGCAGGAGCTTGAGTCCAAACCCGAGTGAAGCTCTCTGAACTAGCGCAATTCTCTAGACCCAGACCCCAAAGCGCAGAGTCTCGCTGGCCTTGGCTCCTGACCCCCGGTGTCATCAGACCCTTTCTTTCCTCATGCTTGGCTCCCCTGCTCCGGAGCCCCCAGTTCCTATGTCTCAGATCGAGGCAGACCTGGCGCTGAGGTCTCTGCCGCCTCCAGCTCCTGCTGGGGCTCCCCGCCTCGGCCCGGCACCCCGGCGGATGCGTCGCTTCTCCGGAAAAGGAGAGCTCAGACCGCGATCCACGCGTTTCAACCGCCGCAGTTCGGTGGACCTGGGGTTCCTGAGCACTTGGTCTGAGCCCGCCCCGCCCCTCCCTGATCCCCCGGGCCCTCCGGATTTAAGCAGTCCGTGCTCCCCCAAGTCCTTACAGCCTAGCTCCGGGGAGCAGGCTGAGGGCTCACCAAGCGGGGTTCCTGCAGGGAAGCCGGGAGATCTAGGGCTCCCGGAACTCTCAGGGTCGGGGGGAGGCCTGGGTTTTGGGGAGATGCTGCAGAGCCTCAGTGGGGTGGCGCCTGAGAGGCTACGAGAGCAGGAGGAGAAGGAAGATACCGAGACGCAGGCTGTGGCCACGTCCCCGGACGGCCGCTATCTTAAGTTCGACATCGAGATCGGACGTGGTTCCTTTAAGACTGTCTACAGGGGTTTGGACACTGACACTACAGTGGAAGTCGCTTGGTGTGAGCTGCAGGTGAGGGGTGGGGTGGGGATGGGGGTGGCACTTGGAGCTGTGGTAGAGTCCAGAGGAACGTAGAAAATCGCTTCCAATCCTGGGACCCCTCCTGTGAGGTCTTCATGGGCTAGAGATCTTGGATCGAGGGGACGCAGCAGGCAGAATCCCAAGTTTGTCTCCCTGCCTCTACCCTACCGACATGTTCCAAGTGGTCTGTACTGAGGTTGGTCCGATCACTCTAGCCAGACCATAGAGAGTCCCACTGAGAAAAACAGGCTTAGGGTAACGTGCCGTGAGGACTGCTTATTTATCCCTTAGCAGGATCCCCCTGATTTCCACCTCAGCCTTAGGTCAAGAGGAAGGATAGGAGGCGAGGTTGGTCCCCGATCCCCGTTACTGGCCAGACCTGATCGGAGACAGCGGGTTGGGGTTGACCCCGTGGGTTTACTTGCTTACTCTCCCTCTCACCCCAATCAAAGATCCAAGGGGAGACCAGCCCTGGCTCCCTTCTCAGCGCCCTCCCTAGAGGACACGAGATCATGGGTGCAGGAGAAGCCCGAGCCTCTGGGACAAGGTCTTCTCAGGGCAGAGGATTTAGTTGGACCTCGGAAAGACCCATCTTTCTGTGGGGGGAGAGTTCGGGGTAGTGAAGGTAGAGAGGGACTACATGGGAATCCCTAAAACCCGTTACTCCGAGAGTGCTTGTCTGGAAGCATGGACTCAGGGAAGTTCCCCCCAAAAGATCCTTAGAGACTTCCCCGAGAAAGTGGAAACAAGGATCCTATGTTCTGGGTTACGCATCTGACCACCTGATTCCTCAATTCTTCTCCCCACTGTTGTCCCCAACCCTCAGGTGTGGTTCTAGGCTGGAAGGGGTATGAGTGCTGGAAGGGGTATGAATTCGCTCACGTCTACCTCCTTCCGAAGTCCCCTTTCAGACTTCACTACAGACTTGAAGAATAGAAATGTGCTGTAGTTCCCAGCTCTGGGTCCTGAGAGGCTGCTTAGCCCCCGATCCTTCAATGAGACTGTGCGGGAGGAGGCTGGGGCGGAGTGGGCACCTTGAGGGAAGGGTCCCTCCCCTCGGGTCCTGGCACCAGGATGGCCCCTCACTCCTGCCAACGCCGCGCCCTGGGACCAGGGCCAGGAGGAGAGAGGCGGCCAGAATGAGGGAGGAGAGACGTGGGACGAATGGTGGAGGGTAGGTCAGGGGGAGAGGCAGGGGCTCAGGCTCCAAAAAACCTAGTCCAGAATCTTTTCACTCCTCTCTATAGTCCTACATTGACTCTTGTCTACCCAATTCCTCTAGTTCTACCTTTCCTCTTCTGCCCCTCTCTCCTTTCCCACTTCTCCTCCAACGTGTTTCCCCTCCGGTTCCCCCTCAGGCCCCAGGTCGCCCCCTCCCACTCCCACTACCGGAGTCGGGCACAAAGACAGCATTGAACTCTAGGCCCCTGGACCATACTACATAAAGGCGCTTGTGTTCGTCTGTGAGGGTCCGAATACGGCGTCGGTGCGTCCTTGGAGCCAGAGCGAGAGAGGGCGGGCCGGGTGGGGCCCGGCCGGGGCTGGGAGCCTATTGGGCAAGAGCCCCATCCGCCCCCCCAACCCAGCCCCCTCCCCACCCCCGAGGCGCAGACCTCCGGGAGTCTCCAGACCTGCTCCCTCAAGTCCTATCCTATACAACTTCCCCCATTCTGTTTTCAGACTGTCTTGGCCTTCCTCTCCCTCTTGCCCGGCAAAGGACCCCACAGTTGGTTGCTACCCCTTATCCAGGCATTCTCGGGGCCTGAGGGACAACCCCTGGGCAATGGGTTTCGAATGCCATTCACTGCCCCTTCCCCCGCCCCCAGACTCGGAAACTGTCTCGAGCAGAGAGGCAGCGTTTCTCCGAAGAGGTGGAGATGTTGAAAGGGCTTCAGCACCCCAATATCGTCCGCTTCTACGACTCTTGGAAATCCGTGCTGAAGGGCCAAGTCTGCATAGTATTAGTCACAGAACTTATGACTTCGGGCACACTCAAGACGTGAGTTCTGGGACCATGGGCCAGCAGGGCTCAGGAAAGAGGGCGAAGCTCAGGGGAAATGAGAGTGGGGAGAGGTAATAGAGGATGAGGTGGGAGTATGCTCAGGGGCGCCCGATGAAAGAGATTGAGGACTCCGGAAAGACTTATAGACTAGACAGTCTAGTGCGCCAGTCTTTCACGTTTAGGTGACTCCCTAACTATACTTACTGTCCTGTCATCGTTCTCAAGCTCTCTTTTCTCCTCCCAGATACCTGAGGCGATTCCGTGAAATGAAGCCTCGAGTCCTTCAGCGCTGGAGCCGACAGATCCTGCGTGGGCTTCACTTCCTGCACTCCCGGGATCCCCCTATCTTGCACCGAGACCTCAAGTGCGATAACGTCTTTATTACGGGTCCCACAGGCTCAGTCAAGATCGGGGACCTTGGTCTGGCCACACTGAAGCGCACCTCCTTTGCCAAGAGCGTCATTGGTGTGCTCCCACACTCCCCTCTACCCCGACTCTTTCTGATCTCGCTCCACATCCCCTTCTCCACATAACTCACTCTAGTGTTAGAGAAGACTGGAGCGACCCCAGAATGTCCCAGCCCGGGGACCCTTTGAGATCTGAGGGTTGAAAGGCTGCTTGGAACTCCTTGGAAGTGTGGCCAAATGCAGAAAGAATCTAAACCCTGGATGTGATTAGAAGAGCCAGACAAAAGCCAACGCAGCCCTTATACAGATATGAGGCTCAAGCTTGTCCTAGAGTTCCTCTGTCTTCATTCCCAACATGTTCCTACCCCAGTTTACCCAATCTAGTTCTTGCCCCGGTTGAAACACCTCTATTGGGGGGCCAGGGAAAGATAGGAACCATCGGTTGAATCCCCATTTTGTCCCCACTTAGGGACCCCGGAGTTCATGGCACCCGAGATGTACGAGGAGAAATACGATGAGGCAGTGGATGTGTATGCATTTGGCATGTGCATGTTGGAGATGGCCACTTCTGAGTACCCCTATTCTGAGTGCCAGAATGCTGCCCAAATCTATCGAAAGGTCACTTCGGTAAGGAAGTGGGAGGAAAGGATCCCCCAGTCATTGATTCCAGTGCTTCTCCCCAGTCTCCTTTGCTGCCTCATTTTTAATACGTATACCTGGACAAAGAAATACGTTTCTTTCTGGGAAGACAAGGGTTCTAACCTTTATTGCCATCATCCTCCATTCCACAATTTATGAGGCAACTTAGGAGATAGTGGGTGGGTAACTAGGTGGTTGCAGTGGTTAGGGTGCTGGCCCTAACTCAGGTCCTCTTGACTCCAAATTAGACCTCAGACAGTTAGCTGTGTGACCTTAGACAAGTCTCTTCAATCCTGTTTACCTCAGCTTCTTCATCTGTAAAATAAGCTGGAGAAGGAAATACCAATATCTTTGTCAAGAAAATCCCTAAACGGTTTATATATCTGAGGCTGGACACAATACTAAGTGTAGCTCCCTTCTCTTCTTCTGCCCAGGGCACGAAGCCTAATAGTTTTCACAAAGTGAAGATACCAGAGCTGAAGGAGATAATAGAAGGCTGTATCCGCACTGATAAGAATGAGAGGTGGGGTCTGGGAATGGGATTATGGGAGATATTGAGGGTGGGCTGGGGAAATAAAGAAGAATGGGGTGATTGAGGTGGGTGAGAGAAAGATCACCCTATTAGCCTTTAGCTAATCTGTCCTGCTCCATTTCTAGGTTCACGATCCAGGATCTCCTGGCTCATGCCTTCTTTCGAGAAGAGAGAGGTGTGCATGTGGAACTGGCAGAGGAGGACGATGGGGAAAAGCAGGGGCTGAAGTTGTGGTTGCGAATGGAAGATGCCAGGAGGGTTGGCCGTCCTCGAGACAACCAGGCCATTGAGTTTCTATTCCAGCTGGGAAGGGATGCAGCTGAGGAGGTGGCCCAGGAAATGGTGAGAGGACTGGACCTTAAGGAGGAGATGTGTGTTGGGGTTGGTGGTGAGGGTATTACTGTATGGAAGGAGAGGCAAGGTAGGGGGAGAAATGAAGAACATGTGGATGATGGGAAATAGGGAGGGGAACAGGGGAGAGGAATTTAGTTGCATTCAGACAGGAAGGGAAGCTGGAGGGAGATGGGTGACACTAATTTAGGAAAAACCCAGATTAAAGGAGGAATCTAAGCATTGGTTTGAATAGTATCCCTTCCCCATGCTCAATTAGAACTGAATCCTTGGTAGGGAAATCGAAGTTAAGAGGTCTGGGAATTTTCATCCATTTCTTTTTTTCCCTTTTATGCTGTGAAATATATAGTAGCAACAGTTATTTCATCATTTGTATGTAAAAGATGTTTCTCCAGTCCAGATGATTTGATATAAAAATCAAACCCATCATACTCTCCACCCTGCCCCACCCCCAAAGATCCTTTCTACGTCAAGTGCAATCAGAAATTTGTGTAACATGAGTATCTGCTTCTGAGGATCAATGGCTGAAGGTCTGTGTTTCTATATCTAATTGTGTATGTAAACTTGTCTCTGTCTCTGTATGCAATGTTATTTTCCTTCCCATCAGGTGGCCCTGGGACTAGTCTGTGAAGCAGATTACCAGCCTGTAGCTAGAGCTGTTAGAGAAAGAGTTGCTGCCATTCAACGAAAAAGGGAGAAGCTTCGTAGAGCTCGGGAGACAGAGCCACTCCCACCACCCCCGGGACCACCTCCAGTGGTTGTCCCAACAATTCCTAGTCCTGAAACTCCCTTCCCCACTGAACCTGAGGAACCAGAGGCAGATCAGCACCAGCCATTCCTTTTCCGCCATGCCAGCTACTCCTCTACTACTTGTATGTCACCCCTGATTCCTGGTATTGGGCAGCCCCTTCCTCCCAACCTTTCTATCCCTAGGGCTAAACTTGTAGCATCTCATAGTACCTCTCTGCAGAACAGTGTCCTCACTGGGTGGCAGAGATTCCTCCCCCTCTTAGTCCTGTTTCTGTCTCTGGGAAGGAAGAAATAGAATTGTATTTGGAGCTCTGTACCACTCAGGAATACTCTTTCCCTGTCCAGCTGGCCTCCAGCTGCCCCTTTCTAATTCCCTTTCCCTTCACTTCTCTCCTGCAGCTGATTGTGAGACTGATGGTTACATCAGCTCCTCTGGCTTCATTGAAACTTCAGACCCAGTGCTCCAGCCTCATGGAAGGGAACTATCCAGCCCAGCTGATCCCCAGATCTGCCTGCCTTCAGTGAGAGGGGCTAAATTGGGGGAAGGGGATGCTGGTGGTTTAAGTCTCTGTCTCACCTTCTTGTGATTCATAACCCCATGAGTCTAGATGTTCTTTCTTTCTTACCTGATGATCCCTGGCTATATCTCCTTGGAACTTTACCACCCTTGACTTCATCTGTTCCTGATCCAATTTCCTAGGATGTTAGGATCCTTGACTGTGGACCCCAAAAAACACAAATCACAGAATGTCAGAGTGGGAAGAGTCTGTCCAACTTCTTCTGACTGATTTCTTGTACCTTCATCCTCTTTCAGGCCTTTGCCTTATCTATTCCCCGATCTGGCCCAGCCAGTGACTTCTCCCCTGGGGATAGGTATGTTCTGGATTAGGATGAATGAAGTAGGTGTTGGGATGTGGTTGGAGGAGGGAATTGGCATCAGCGTACCTGCAGCTTTCTTCTTCCTTCTTCTGCTTCTTCCCTTCTCTCCAGTTACACTTCAGATGCAGCATCGGGACTCAGTGATGTAGGAGAAGGGCCAGGAAGGATGAGGAGACCCCTTGGGAGAAGCCCAAAGCGCAGACCTCGATCCCGCCTACGTGTTACCAGTGTGAGAAAGGGGTGATGGGGCAGCTAGACTCTGGGAATACCATGGGAAGGACCAAGAGGGAACAATGGAAGGGATGGTGGGAAGGGGAAGGGAACATAGATCACAGATGAAAATGAGGACCTATCCCCCCAATCCTGTTTTCTGTGATCTGTCATGGTGTGACCTGTCCTTCTCTTTCCCCAAATTTGGTCACTATGACATAGGGGCTAGGGCAGTGACCTCTATCTTACACTGACTCTGTACCCAAAGGTGTCGGACCAGAATGATCGAGTTGTTGAGTGTCAGTTGCAGACGCATAACAGCAAGATGGTGACCTTCCGATTCGACTTGGATGGAGACAGTCCTGAGGAGATTGCAGCTGCCATGGTTAGGAAGAAGAGAAAGAGGCTTTTGTGACTGGGCCCAGGATGGATCACTCTAATTGATGGTCCCCAGCACTATTCTAGGCATGGTGGGGAATACCAAGGAAGTAGAAGGCATGGTCCCTGGCTTTGAAGGCCATCTGGGGAAAGATGTCACTTAAATCTATAAAACAAGGGGGAAATATAAGGCAAGATTTAGTCAAATCATTAGAATGGCATGAACATAATGTCAGAGTTTAAAGAAATGGAAAAATATCCTGGAATGGTGGAAAGAGCTCTTGTTCTGGAGTCAGTGAGCCAATCAACATTAATCACTTGCTACATACCTGTGCTAAATGCAGAATCAGAGGACCCAATTTAAGTCTCACCTCTGATGCACATTACCTGTGTGACCTCAGGCAAGTCTCTTGACCTTCTTGGACCTTGGTTTTCTTATCACTAAAATCAGGAACTTGGGCTCAATGCCTTCTGAGGTCTCTTCCAACTCTAGGTCTGTGATAAGTTCATAGACTGAGCTCCTCAGTGATGACTTTCATAGCAAAGGCTAGCCTTCCATTGAATGCAACTAGCAGTTAAGTACGTTCTGTGTGTAGAGCATGAGTATAAGTCCTGGAAAAGCTGGAAAGTGGCTTTTATTCCTCCTATGACTGCTGTGGTTATCTCCCAAGCAGAGAGAGCTTTGGAGTTTGTGTACTGATATGATTTGCAATAGGGAGCTACTCCCTAGATTATTGAACAGGAAAATGGCACAATAGAAGTAATATTTTAGGAAATTTAGTCTGTTAGGTGTATGTGGAATATATTGATAATTCAAGAGGACTAGTGGCAGAGTTCAGCTAAGAGCTGCGGCAGTATCTGAGAGTGAACTGAGGACAGTTGGATTTCAGGGATATTTCAAAAGAACTGGAAGGACCCAATGCCAGTTGAGTCTAGTGACAATTCGGATATAGTAATTTGTGCACATGGGGAGGGGGGAGGCAGGTTGAGAGAAAGAAGGGGAGAAAGAGGAGAGAGAGAGGAGAGGGGAAGAGGGAGAAAGAGAGAGGGAAGGAGGAAGAGAGAGATGGATGGAAGTATGGGTAGATGAATGGTTAGATATATATATACATACACACGTGTGATATGTGTGCATGCATATATATTGAATATTGGGCAGGAAAGAAAAGGGAAAGAATCAAAAACTAGTCTAGAATCTCTGGTCCAGGAAATTGGAATAAGAGGGCTGCCATTGAAGAAATAGAAATGGATCCCCAGGGAGATGATTGAGAGGCAGTGTTGCATAATGAAAAGAGGATGGAGACAGGACCTATGATCTCATTGATAAAGGAAACTCCCCAGATGGGGAAATTTCTTCTACCAATGAAGGTCAGCACCTTCTCTGACACTGAAAGTCTTAAGAGAGTTGCCTTGGGCACTGAGAGATTAAGTGACTTGTCAGGGAACACAAAGTCAGTGTCAGAAGCAAGGGTATGAACCTGGGCCTTCCTAACTCTAAAACACACTCTCTCACTATTATATTATGTTGTATAGTGGAAAGACCACTGGATTTGGAGCTTAGTACAGTGACTAACACACAGTAAGCCCTTAATAAATGTTCTATCTATGTATCCATCTAATCGATTAATCTACCTATTTACCTGTCTATCTATCCATCCCTCTATTTCTCCATCTCTCTATGGAAGATTTGGTTTTGAATCCAGGCTCTACTCCTTACTGCCTCAGTGACCTTGGACCAATCACTTCAGCATTTGGACCTCAGTCTCCTCAACTGTAAAATGAAGGGGTTGGATTAGACCAAGGGTGAGGAACCTGTAGCCCTGAGGCCACACGGGGCCCTTGAGGTCCTCAAATGTGGCCCTTTGACTGAATCCAAACTTCACAGAACAAATTCCCTTAATAATTAAGGATTTGTTCTGTAAAACTTGGACTCAATCAAAGGGCTGTATCTGAGGACCTGGAAGGCCACATGTGGCCTTGAGACTGCAGGTTCCCCTGGATTAGGTGAACTCCAGGTTTCCTTCCAACTCTAGGATGAGCTCATTCAGTTAAGAATGCATTACATTTGAGATAATAGTATTTCTAAATGAGAATCTGGGGATGGAGTAGGAGTCATCAGAAGAGAAGTAATAGTTAAAACTTCGAAAGAGGAAATAGAGTACAGGGGAAGAGGAGCAGAGAAACAAGGACTGAAGAAACCAATAGTCTGGGAATGGGAAGAGGAATCATTGAAGGAAACAGACCAGGAGTAGCTCAAGAGGCAGGAGAACTAGAAGAGGTCAGTGCCATAGAATCCAAAGGAGAAAGTGTCCAGGAAGATTAGGTGGCAAACAGTGGCAAACCCGGCAGAGTAGGGTGAGATTTGAGGAAAGATCATCTGAATTTCTGTGGAAGGTCACTGACAGCCTTATAGACAGGTGTTTCAGCAGTGTTGGAGGTGGGAGTGGAGTGAAAGGCTGATTACTGGGAGCTAGAGACCAGGAATCTGTGGCAGAGAGGGGAGAGTACTCATCCAAGGAGCTTGGCACTGAAAACACTTCCTGAAACATCCTGTTCCTACCTAACCACCCCTTATCATGTTCGTCTCAAAACTCCCTAATGGCCCCTGACTGCTACATGATGAAGGACAACTCCCTCACCCAGACATTTAGGACTCTCCACCATCTGGCCTCAACCCTTCCTTTCCAGTCTTCTCTTTTACTATTTCCTCCCTTCCAAGTATTCTGTACTCCAGCCAGACTGGGCCAGTTCCCTGAATTGGCCATGTGAGTTCCCAACTGCATTCATAATGTCACCCCCAAGTAGAAAGACCTCCTTTCTCCTTTTCACCTATCTAGAGGAATGAATGGGTGAATTCATCAATCCAAATTTGACCCATCCTTCCAGATTGACTTAAAATGCCACTAACTCTATTCTCAGCCCTATCTCCTTCAGGGTCCTGCAACCCTTATGACCATGACCTTTGTGTACCTTTGAAGCATTTCCTATCTACTGTAGTTGGATGTCTTTTCTGTGTGGGTGTGTCTTGTAATCTTGCGCCTCTCTATCCTCTTCCCTCATCTAGCACCAGCAGAATGAAGACTAGTTGAAAGGACAGTGGTATTACACTTGGAAGGAATATCAGGGCGATTCCCTGTATGAAGCACGATGCAGGTGGTGTGGGGTGGTGGAAAGAATTGTGGATGCAAACTGTACCTCTTGCCTCTGATGCTTTGTGTGACCATCGGCAAGTCATTTTCATCATCACTCAATCAAGTTTGTTGTTGTTCACTCTTTTCAATCATGTTCCATTCTCTATGACCCCATTTGGGTTGATTTGGTGTTGTTGTTTTGACAATGACACAGGAGCAGTTTGCCATTTCCTTCTCCAGCTCATTTTACAGATGAGGAAACTGAGGCAAACAGTGAAGTGACTTACCCAGGATCACACAGCTAGTATGTGTCTGAGACTGGATTTGAACCAGGTCTTCCTGACTCCAGATCCAGCCCTCTGTCCATTTCCCCCTAGCTGCCCATCAATCAGTCATCTTTTCTTAAGCCCCTACTATGTGCACTACTACACTGGGATACAATGACCAAAAGAGACAATGGGAAACCACTGGCATCGAGTGGGCAGGAGAGTGAGGTGGTCAGATCTGTGCATTAGGAATACCTTTGTCAGCTTTGTGGAGGATGGGTCAGAAAGGAGAAAGACTTCAGGCAGGGAAACCAATTAGGAAGCTATTGCAACAGTATGGGTGAAAGATGGTAGCTGTGTGAGTAGAGAATCTTAATTTTCTAGATAGGAATGTAAAGGGTTTTGTAAACCTTAAAAAGTCATATAAATAATAGCTAATAGTTTTAATAATAGCTAATAATATTATAGCTATTTATGATATAGCTATTAGCTATTGGTTCATAATGGAAAGGTGATCTAGTCCAACCCTATCAGAAACAGAGAGTCTTATCTCTGCTCAGATAGCCCAGCAAATATTTGACCTTAGGGCCTCTGATTCCATCATTCTTTCTTCTGCACCCTTATTAAGATGTTGAAGAACTAAGAAAAAGTGGTATGAGACAGGGAGGGGAAGTGTATGGGAATAATGTTGCTCAGGAACAGGAAATGGTATTTGTTCCAGAGGTCAGAGCAAGGGTTAGCTATTGAAAGCATGAGGAATAACATCCCACTCCTGTTAGGCACTCCCCAATTCCACCCAGTTGCTCGTCACTTAGATTTGGAGACATTTGAGCAGAGTTTTTGTTGAAGGGGAGAGGGAAGAACTGATTCCTCATTCTAACCTAGGTTGAATTTCCCCAGGTATATAATGAGTTCATTTTGCCATCTGAGCAGAATGGATTCCTGGGCCGGATTCGGGAAATTATTCAGCGTGTGGAAACCTTGCTAAGGAGAGAAGGGGGCCCTGTAGGGGCCGCTGGAGATGCCCCAACTCCCCAGGTCAGATTTCTTACTGCATCCATAATAGACACTTTATTCCCCCTCCTCTTACCCCACTCATTCAAAAACACTTTTGCAACCCCAAACCCTTCACTCCACAACCCCCTGACTCCTTGAGCCCCCTATTTCAAAGACTAGAGACCTTCTTTGTGACATGAGCTCCCTGTTTCCAGCAGGAGGAGCCCATGATACCGGCTCTCCCTGGCCCCCTCTCACTCCCAGTCAGTGGTATGTACTGAGTCCTTCCCTCTGCCCTTGTTGATCCCTGGAGAAGGAAGGGGTATCTCAAGGGATTGCTTTGGGAAGGTGACCTAAACGGAGTCTGTAGGGAAAGGGAGGTCTGGGGTTGAGGGCTGCAGTCTCAATACTGCTCTTCTCTATTGCAGAGACCAAAAACAGTACCTCTATGGAAGAGACAAGCTGGGCATCCTTTCCTTCCTCCCCCATGTCCCCAGGGTACCCCCTGTCTCCTGGGACCCCTTTTACTCCAGGTCCTTCCTTCCCTATCACAGCCCCCCATTTACCTATCACTTCTTCCCCATATCCCCTCACTTCCTCCCAGTTTCCTTCCAATCCCACCCAGTTCCCCATCTCATCTTCCCAGCTCCCAAGTCTCCCTCCTTTCCCCCTTGGTCCTCCATCCCCGTTCCCCCCTAGCCTCTCCCAGTTTCCCCCAAGTCCTTCCTTTCCCTCCACTTCACCTTCATTCTCCTCTAATTCTTCCCAATCTCCCATCATTTCCTCCCAGTTCCCCCCAAGCTCGTCTTCATTTCTGCCCAATTCTCCACCTCCATTTCTGCCCAGTTGCTCCCAGTTCACATTCAGTCCTTCTTCCTTTCCTCCAAATCCATCTTCTCCTCTTCCCCCACCCCCTTCAGCTCCCCTCCTTTCTCTGGCTGGTGCCTTCTCTCTAGCTGTGATGACTGTGGCTCAGTCCCTGCTAACCCCCCAACCTCAGCTCCTTCCTCGACCTCCAAGCCCTCCTGTACCATGTGATTTGGAGAGTTCTCCACCACCTAAAGCTGAGGAGCAAAGTGAGGTGAGGACCAAAGGGAGTCTCCAGGAAGGCTTGGCACCCCTAATCATGACCTGCCCTTACCCTCCCCATCTTTTTAGGCCTCTTCCAGTCCTCAGTCACTCCAGGTTGAAGCCAGACTGTCCCCCATCACAGAAGGTGAGGCTTCCCATCTCTAACAGCTTTGCTCTGCTTAATCTCTCAGTAAATACCTAACCCTTACTCTTTTCCTCTCTTTGGGCCTCCCCATCCACAACAGAAGGGAAGCCACAGCTTGTAGGGCGATTCCAAGTGACTTCATCGAAGGAGCCAACTGAACCCCTTCTCCAACAGTCAACAGCTCCACTGCTAGGTTCCCCAGAACCTCCCACTCCCCAAATAGCCCCTGAGAGTTCAGACACAGAGGACAGTGCTGGAGGAGGACCAGAAACTGGGGAGGCTCTGGCTGAGAGTGATAGGGCGGCAGAGGGTCTGGGGACTGGAGCTGAGGGGGAGGATGGGGAAGAGGAGAGGGAACCATCATGGAAGGGCATCAGCCCCTCTCCTCCAAGTCAGCCCAGCCCGGTGTGGCTGAACTACACATACAGCAGCAGCCTGTGTCTGAGCAGCGGGGACTCAGAGAGCAGCGGGGAGGATGAAGAAATCTGGGCAGAACTGCAGAATCTTCGTCAGAAGTGAGTGGGGGATAACACATGGGGAGGCAGTGTTGGGAGAGAGGAGTAGGGGAAACATTGGGAGTGGGAGAAGGGGATAAAGGTGAATAGGTGTACGTATGTTGGCGCCTCCTCTTCTAACCAACCCTTGTGCACTGTTGTAGACACTTGTCTGAGGTGGAGGCCTTGCAGATGGTGCAGAAGAAAGAGATCGAGGACCTCTACAACAGGCTAGGGAAGCAACCCCCCCCAGGCATAGTGGCTCCTGCTACTATGCTGTCCAGCCGGCAGCGTCGAATCTCCAAGGGCAGTTTCCCTGCTTCTCGTAGAAACAGCTTGCAGAGAGCAGAACCCCCACCCCCTGGTAAGACACCCCATCTCCTGCTTCTGCAACAAGCCTCTCTTCCCCAGTTTCTTTCAGGCTCCGAGCATCTGAGCATCCACCTTGGTTTGAGTGGCATGATCCCCCCACTTCCTCTCTCCCGGTCCCCTGGTTCCTCTCACTCAGTATCCGTCCTTTCTCCAGGCATTATGAGAAGGAATTCTTTAAGCGGCAGCAGCGCTGGCTCTCCAGAACAGCGACCAAGCAAGGGGGTGACATTCGCTGGGGATTTTGGCAGGATGGTGAGGGGGAGCTAGGGACTGAGGGCAGCAGGGAGGAAGATACTGGGGGAAACTTCTACCCCAAGATTTTTCCTCTCTAACAAGTCTGTTCAGTCTTTTCTCTTTTCCCTTTAGTGAGCCCAGAACTGAAGCAAGATGGGACCACAGTAGAGCTGATGCCATGAGGCCCTGGTTCTTAATCAGTCTAACTCAGCATGCTACACCAAGATGGAGTGGCAGTGTGGTGCAGTGGAAAGACTTAAGAGTTTGGTATCAGGAGTTATCTGGATTTGAATCCTCCTCGGATACTATGTGCCCACGGGCAAGTCACTTTTAATTCTCCGTGCCTCGGTTTTCTTATCTGTAATAATAGTTCTAATGGCTGATCCTACCTGACAGGATTGTTGTGAGGACCAAATGAAATGCCTGTATAGAGCTTTGCAATCTTAAAAGTGTCAGTTATCATGAGTATCACATCCCAGGAATAGGGATGGAAAGCCAGAAGCAAGTATCAACCCTCTCAAATGAGAAAAAATTTGTAAAGCATTTTGTGATCCTTAAAGCACTATATAAATGCTAATTATTACTATTAAAAAAGAGCAGATGGAGAGACTTCTGCAGTGTGGAGTGTGAGCCCTGGGGCTTCCAAGCACCAACCACTAAAACTAGACCCAGTTGCTTGCGGACAACTTCCCTCTCCAATCACTCCCCACTCCACCCCTCAAAGCTGAAGGCTGGGCTTACTGTCAGATTTGTATGAAAGCCAATAAAAATGTTGGAAATGAGTCGGTTGCTCGGTCACCCTGCAGGGAATAGAGGGTGGGTGGAAGGGCCCAGCCTGGTGGGGGAGGCAGGGGGAGGATTAAAAGATCTGGCACAATGGAGAGCAGAGGTGGAAAACACTCAAACTGCTGGCATCAAGCCATTAGCAGCTTAATTCAAGGTCAATGATCAACCCCACCAGTCTAACTTCTCCTTCAAACCCCACCCTGGGCTTGTACAGGCAAGCTCTGAAATCAGGAGGGCTGGATGACCCCCACTCACCCCTTCTGGAAAGGCTATTGTGAAGGCCCCAGGCGATAGAGGGAAACTGGAGATGAGATATTTGTACATGAAGGAAAGTTTAGCCTCACACAGTCCAGTGAGTGCCATGATCCTTACCTGCTAATCAGGTGGAAAGATCGCAGGAAAAGCCATTCTAGTTAAACATTCACATTTCCTTAGGGCAACACAATTGCCATGGCTGGCAGAGCTTTCCACCCCCATTCCCCAAATAGATTCACATGGCTCTAGAACAGATGATTCACTTTATTGTGAATCAGCTCTCAACTTGACCACCATCACTGCCCTATCAGGTTTCAACAAAGAGAAGAGGTACTGAACTTGCCCCCCAACAATGGCTTTAAATCTCTACAGTAGGAAGAAGCTATAAAGACGGATAAAGTGATATCGAAAAAGCTGGAGGTGATCTGGTTGTGCCTCCTTCCTGTTGTGACAAAAGCTCAATTTCTTTTTTGGGGGGTGGGGAGGGGGGTGGGAGAAGGAACAGGTGTTCCCATCAAATTGGTTGG
>CM053770.1:531713737-531770402 GCA_028658325.1 Potorous gilbertii
GCAGCTTTCACTCTAGCAGCTTTGGCCTTGTCTTCCAAATCATCTAGGAACCTCTCCTGCGACACTGAGTAGAATGTATATCCATCTGGGGGTCATGGGCTCAGGAAAACCATGAGGAAACTGGAGCACTCTCCTAACTTTCTTTCCTCCAGCTCCCCAACCTACCCCCAGTGGTCTATGCTTTTCTGCCTCTACACCATCCTGGAATCTCAAACTGCAGCTGCACTCACACCCCAGACCCGCAGCCCCCACAATTGTTCCCAAGAGCGCCTAATGGATAGCAGGCCAAGCCTCAAAGCCAACAAGATATGGGCTCAAGGCTTGACTCTACAAGTCACCGCCTCTCCCAGGGCTCTCTGTAAGTTGCAAAGAAGGGTCAGACCTGCACTGGTAGAGTTTGGCTATCAGGGAGTCGATTGAAACCAAAGGTCCAGCACCGGAAGCTATGCATTCCCTGAGTGTAGAATGCTACACTTGGGAGCTGAAGAATCTAAGACTCCTACTTGGCACAGTGGACATAGAGGTGTGGCCTCAGAAAGACCTGGGTCTCCAGGAGACCCGGAATTCAATTCACCCTCAGATACTAGCCGTGATCCTGGGCAACCAAAACTGCTTGTCTCAGTTTCCTCATCTGTAAAATGGGATCAGAGCGGCACCTGGTCGGGAGGTTCAAATGAGATAATATTTGAAAAAAGTTCTTAGCACGGTGCTTGACACACAGTAGACGTTATATAAATGTTAGGTATTGCTATTACTAAATTAGGTAATAACTGTTAGCTCATTATTAACCATGGCTATGTTACTGAGTAGCGCCGTGACCTTGGGCAAATCACCGGCTCTCACTAGGCGTCAGTTTCTCTTCTGACTGAGGCCTGGGATCTCCCGCCACCCCCATCCCCGCCGCCACCCACCCCCCCGTGCCCCTCTCCCTCCTCCTTCTCCTCCTCCTCCTCCTCCTCCTTCCCCTCCCCGCGGCCTCGTTTCCCCTCCTCCTCCCCCCTCCCCCAGCCTCCAGGACCACGGATACAAATGGCCAACACCAAGGCCCCGATGCTCAGGCCGGTCACTATGTTCCGGCCCCGCCGCTGCGGAAGCGTTTTCTGCCACTGGGAGAGCTCCACCTGCCGCATAAAGTGCAGCTGAGCCGGGCTCAGCTTCTCTCGCGCCGGATCAATGCGCTGCGCTACCGGGGCCTTCCCGGCCTCGGATCCAGCACTAGCATCAGCCATCTCACTCCCCGACCTACTCTAGAGCCGCTCAGAGCCACGGCGCACGCCAGGAAGGAAGGGAACCTCTAGGTTGTCGTCGCCAGCGCTGAGGATTCTGGTACTTGTAGTCTGATTGGCCATTCCTTCGGAAGGGGAAGAGAGGCGGGGGAGGGGGCGGGGCGTCCTGGGCGAGCCCTCTGATTGGCCGAAGCTCCCGCGGCGCCCTCGAGCTCGGAGTTTGAGGCCTAGAAAAACCGTTGGGAGCACGAGACTGCGCAGAGACCGCGAAGTTTCGGAGGCGGTGTGCAAGTTTTGCGTTGTCGGGAGGGTCAGCTAACTATGGCTGGGGCTGTAGGGCCAAGGGGGTCGGCTTCCCTCGGCGACTTTAAGTTTGGCGCTGTGGACACACAGACGATCGAAGACGCCCTGCTCCACCTGGCCCAGGAGAATGAGAGGGCGGTGCGGGAAGCCCGGGGGCGGACGGGCAGCTTCAGGGAGACCCGGATCGTGGGTGTGTGGGCCCAGGACTTGGGGGGATGGGGTCTGTCCTGCACCTGGGCCACCCAAAGCGCCCTCTCCCCGGTGTCCTCGCCCACCCTTCCCCCCCCACCCCCAGTTTCCCCTGGTAAATCAGCGAAAAGCTGAAGCCACTGCCCTCATTCAGGCCCCAAAACAAACAAGAAGTAACCCTAGAATTTTATTTTGGCTTAAGTTATCTGGACCTAGTGTCTGAATTACCAAGGTCAAGTCAAGATGCATTTATTAAGTGTCTGCTATGTGCCAGGCATTGGGCTAAGCAGGGGGATACAAGCAAACATGAATTAGCTTGGTTTTCCATTTGCCAGTAGAGTTGTGTGTGGGGTGGGAGGCTTTCTGTTCCCGTGCATGGATATTTTACACAGGATTTTTCCACAGATATTTATATGCCACATGGGTCCAGAGGGTCGTAGATTCACCAAAAGACACATAAGTTTTGGGAAAGAGGGGAGTTTGGCTGCCACATATCTGACCATCTGCAGTGCCCCGCTGATAGTGTTTTATGTAAAACCCAGGGGTCTTGGAAAGTTCCTCTGCTCAGAACTGAGATTTACCCTGGTTCCTACCCTATAATGGAATTGCAAGCCAAACAATTCCAACGGAGAATACCTTTCAAAGGGAAATATTGAAGGAAAACAATTCCAACTGGAACTATTTTTTCAAAGGGAAATAATGGAGGCAGTTAGAGCTGATCCTTCCCACCTTCCTAGTGTTTTCAAAATCTATTTAACAACCCTGCAACAAAAGTCAAAAACAAAAAACTTGGTGGGGAAGAAATCTAGTCACCAGAGTTCCATTTAGCAGACCAGAGGAATCATGCTCACTTTAAAGTACATTGGTGGTGGTAACATACACATCTTCCAGAGGAAGATTTAACTGCTCTAAGCAGAGCAGTGTCATCAACTTCCAGAAAGTTGTTTTTATGTTTCACATTAAACTTCATAGGAATTAGGATTTTTCATCTATTCAAGAACCTCTCTGAAGTCAGGAACATGAGCAGGTAGGGGGCAGGAAAGGGGTGTAATGTGTTTTGGTACCAGGTAAAAGCTCTTATCTGCTGAACCCTTCAGGAGTAAGTCACCAAGGAGCTTGGTAAGCCCTTGTTCTTGGCACTCAATCAGACTTCCCTTTTTAGCACTGATCAGATTCTTGGCAGCAAAAGAAATTAGGCTCTGTTTTAGTTATTCTAGTCTCATCTTTCTCACCTCCTGACCCCTCTTTCTTGGGTTGAATCATGGTTTTTACACAACACCAAGAGTTCAGAATGGTTAGGATTGCATCTTGTGATTCAGGCTTTTCTATTTTGGCAGAATTCGTTTTTCTCCTGTCTGAACAATGGTGCCTGGAAAAATCCGTGAGCTACCAAGCAGTAGAAATCCTAGAAAGGTAAAGTTCCAGGCATGAGACCTTGGCATATAAGTAGCTCTCAGATTAACTAATGTGCTTGCTCCTGTTGAAATGGTACCAGTCACCTCTTACCTTGGCATTGGTCTTGTTCTCCTTTACTTGCAAGTGTAACCAAGTCTTAAATTGATATTGGAGAGGCTAAGGTGTAGCAGAGTTTGAAGAACAAATGCTCCCTCTGGAATGTGTTGAAGTCCAGACTGTTTACTCCTGACCTCCCCCCATTCCTGTAGGTTCATGGTTAAGCAAGCAGAAAGCATCTGCAGCCAAGCAGCACCTGTGGTGAGAGGGAGTGAGAAAGCAGAGCCCTGGAGCTGGAGGACTCGGAAAGAAGAGCTCTGCAATACATTTGTACTTCGACTTGTGTCATGTGTTCAGCTGGCAAGCAAACTTTCCTTCCATTACAAAGTAAGAAGTTGGTCTTGTTTTTGCCACCTTCTGCGTATTGTGCTCTAAAATCTGGCCTTTTGTGGACAGTTCAATGTTATGAATAAAAGAGGCTGTCCACAGCGCAGCTCTGAGAGACCTACTCCTCCGCTGGGTGATTCTGTTTAGAAACTCCAGAGTGCAATTACATTTCCTAAGCACCCCTATTAAACACACACAGCTGTTACAACCTGCACTCTTGTTCTCAAAGCACAGTAACTGGATTAATGCCATTACATGGATATACAGGTCACCTTTCCTCCCTTTGGACTCAAGGACAGTTTGCATAAGGTGCCTGAATAGTCAACATACTTTAATCATCATTAAAGGTTAGATTTATGAAAGGGAAAATATATATCCCTGGGCACTGAATTTGGAATTGGAAGAGCTGAGTTCAAAATTCCACCTCTTGTTCCTACCTCTGAATTTGGAACCTGTTTCCTCATAAGTAAAATGAGATTTTTCCAGCTCTAAATCTATGGTATTATGCTTGTTTCACTCCCCCCATCCCAATCTTTGTGACAAAAACCCCAATTTATTAAATAAAGAATCCTTTTCTGTCCCCTTCCCCTCTTTTCTTTATTCAGATAGTCAGCAATGTTACAGTCCTGAATTTCTTCCAGGCCCTAGGGTACGTTTATACTAAAGAAGAACTACTGGAGTCAGAACTTACCATTCTGAAGTCTTTAAACTTCCAAATCAATCTACCTACTCCTCTGGCATATGTGGAGATGCTTCTAGAAGTTTTAGGTATCTCATTCAAAAGATATCTCAGTAGAAATGAGGCAAATACAGTAGCCATGAAATGCCAAGTGTTATCTTGAGACGCCTCTACCAGAGGCAATGTGCCCCAGGGATCTGGGCAATCTGATGAAGAGGGAGAGTCATGTCATATAATGTGACATGACCTTCTTTTAAATGAACTACCCTGATTTATTAGGAATCTGACTATATCTTTTGTCAATTATTTTCTTTGATGGAGAAACAAAGATAGTGATTCACCTCTCTCCATGCCCCATCCAGGGTATAATGGCTGTTTGGTCTCAGCCAAACAGCTGCATGGAACCTGCCTGACGTTACTTGACTTGGTCTATCTCCTGCATGAACCCATCTATGAAAGCCTGCTGAAGGCATCAATCGAGAACTTTATACCTGTGGAGCAGGGGTAAGGCACCTCTTATAGATTTATAAATACTGGGAGCAGTGTTCTGACAACGACCTGAGGAGTTGATCAGATCTAGTAGGACCAACTAGTTTGTCCCCTCACTTTGGTAGAGATTGTACTCATTCTCATGAACTTGTTATTTATGAACTTGCACTTACTGTTCTGATGTAGCAAGTTCAGCCCAACCAAAACCCAAAAGACAAAGTTTTAAAATATTTAAATGAATTCAAGTCATTAACATCTCCTATTATTGATTCTTGATCATAAGTTGTAATATTTTCAGAATCAAAAAACAAACAAGTCAGTCATAAAGATGCAACTTTGATAAAATTGCCTGATTACTGTAAAGGCAGATGGGAGAAAGCCCCACAATTATGTTGTTAGGATAACAGATGGGAACACAGAAGACTAGTAAATCAAACACACATGAATGAGGCTCATATTTTGTCCTTAAGTTCCGTTTTGTTTTTAGTTGGGAGGAAGCTACCTATGGGGTAGTCTGCTGGTTCTACAATTTCTCTCCAGACTCACCATAATCAAATAACATCAATTTCCATGACCCAAAAACTTAGGCAAGCAAAGTTCTCACCTGACTCATGAAACTGAACTGTGATTTTAATTGCTCAGGGGAAAATTTCTATCAGTGAAAGAAGATTTCATGCTTTTGGCAGTTGGGATCATTGCAGCCAGTGCGTTCATCCACAATCAGGAGTGGTGGAGCCAGGTATGCACTGCTAAGTGGCATCGTTATCAAGATTCATTTAATAAAAGGCATTCCCCAGTCAATTAAAGGGAAAGGGCAGATTTATCTTTACCAGAAACAAGTAACAAAGTCTAGCAAGAGACAGATCAATCTGCCAAGATGAATGGGCAGTAGAGAGGTAGAACTGGGGTAAGGTTACTGATTAAAGCATTTTTAACTTTTGAACCAAGCAAAATTGAAAATGCTTTGAAAAGCTATGTTCCCTAATCTGGCCAACTATCATCAGGTCTGCCTCTAAAATGAAAATTTCAAGAAGGCAACATGTCCTTCATACTTCCTAAAATTTTCTTAAATAAAAGTCAATTGCACACTTAAGTTGCAGTGCTAAGTGTTAAGGGAAGAGTTATTCTCACACAGTTTAGCTCTAGTAAACATTTCAATTAGGATCCAATCTTCCCACTAAGTTCAGAGGAATGGGAAAATTTAGTTAACATTGACTCCAGAGGCTGTCTAGAAAAATGTACATTTGTAATCTGTCAAGGTGATTTAGAAAAGTATACTTGTATCTCTCTCTGAAGGTTGTGGAACACTTACACAGTATCACCGGTATCGCCACTAAGGGCATTGCTGAGTTTTCATATGCAATCCTGACTCATGGGGTAGGAGCCAGCACCCCAGTTCGACAGCAACCTGGTCTGCACCATCTGGCAGCCAGACCACTGAGGGCTGCTGCCACCTGCAACATGTGAGACTGATTGAGTTTCCAGAATATCATCAGACTCCAGGTCATGACCCTCCCTCTCCCTGCAATCTGTTTAATCTTTTATAACCCAGTACAGAAAAAAGATCAGAAGTAACTTCGATCTTTCTATTTTATATTACTATCTTCTGTTTGATGCTCTTCAGAGAAAGGGTTAAGGTAGATATGTTTATTCTTTGCAGCTTCAGTAAAAATAAAAGGGGGAGGAATGCTAGGTTGGAATGTTTGGTTTTACAGTTACAGGCATGATTTCCTCTTTAGATGTGATTTTTTTTTTGATAAAAAAAAAAAGAAAAAAAAAGGACTAAAAACCCAGGTGACCTTGACCTGGTATGACATTTCTTTATGTCTCAAATGCCCCAGTCCAAGTGCATTTTCATTCAAGGATAGGACCTTTGTCTGCTCCTTTGAAATGAGCAAACACTGGCTCTTAAAGAACTAGCTATTTTCAGTCTACTTTAAATAACACGTCCTAGCCTTTTTGACATAGCTACGAGTTTGACTTTTCCAGAATACAAAGTACTTTATTATAGGTTTTTTGTTGTTGTTGTTGTTGTTTTACAAGCAGCACATCTCTGCATAGTAACAGACTGCAGCAAACCTTTATTGCGAATAATTATTTATCTTCATAATGCTCCAAACAGTATTAAAGTCTGTTTTCATGTCTCTTTTTTCTGCCAAGTGTCTGTTGGCACAGAGTAGATAGGCAATAAGCACTAGACTTGAGAAAGAAAAGTGTTAAATTTCAAGTTTCTGATCACATTATGTGGCCTTCAGGCAAAGCTTGTGACATTTTCCCATGTTACTTGATGATGTTGCACACATTTCACTCCTCTTTAATAGAGGAGGTGTTTACATTAAAAAAAAAAAAACTATGATGAGTATGCATAAAATTATGAGAGAGAAAATCCATTGATAACCACTCAACTCAGATTTTTTTATAAAAGCAACCTTATTTCCTGTTTCTCAAGGAGTATAAAGTTGTGAAATGGGCTGGTGGAGAACTATGTATTATGTTACTGCTCTGGACACAACTTGCAATAGGATGTTTTATTCTTTTAAAATAAAGTGGCCTGTGGATTTTCTTTTTTGGTACTGTAAACATGTTGTACTGTTTAATATTGAACAAACTTAATTTATAATATTTCTGCCAAAAACATATTCTAAAGTCATTAAGGCAGAAGACTCCTTCACCCTCATGGAGAAAAAAAGAAGTGTCATTTGTTATAAAATTGTGAGGAAACCCAAGCAAGACCCCACTTCAGATTGGTCAACATAAACTTGAGTGCCTTTGTCCACTGCTCCTCAGAGTTGAACTGGGTTTTGATGGAGTAGGAGCCGCCACTGCCTCCTGTGTCTTCAATCTTACCTTTCTCCACATCCATCCTACAGTAGAGACATATCAGAGCTCATTAGTAACTGAGAATTCAAGTCAGTTCAGGCAAACAGGCAGGGCCATGCTCATGGGACCATTCACGTCATTTTCTTCATTAAAGCATTCTTGTCAGAGAAGGGTGGTGTACTTTGGATTTGCTCAAAAGCCAAATATCATGCTGGCTGTCACAAGAGCCCCATTGTTACTGCTGAGTACAGAGACAGAACATGGAAGCAAATGAAAGAAAGGATGGGAGCAGGGAGTAGGCTGTAGTGGGGAATAAGGGTTAGAGAGGAAAGGAAATGCTTTGTCTTTGTGGCCAGGAAAGACAGCTCTGCTCCACTGATGAAATAAATCTCCTACCTATTAAGCAAAGGTGACGCCAACATCTGATCAAAATGCTTATTTCCAGGAGCTTCTGGAAAAAACCCTCTTGAAACTAGAGAAGCCAGAGCTCTGGGCCAAGATAATCCCCAAACTTATCTAGTATAACACTGTCTCTCTCTCCAGGGACTGGGGATCATACCCTACTCCATTCATAGGATCAAGGGACCTGAGAAGAAGAGTCAGGGAGAGCAGTACTCAAGTCCCTGACTGTCAAAGCCACTAGATCTAGAACCTATTTCCTGCTCCTTTCAGTCCTAAGGCCTTGATGCTATTCTGACTATCTAGACTATGAACTCTTTACAAGTCTGGTCAGTCTGGTATCACTGCAGCCTCCCCCTAGGCTAGAAGTACACTAACCTGTAAGGTAGACAGAAGCGTGTCTCTCCTTTCTCCACCTCTTCTTTAAACTGTTGCACACAATCCAGGAAAGCCACCATTGCATGATCAAACTTGTTGTCCCAGAAAAACCGCAAGCCTCCAGAACAGTATAATGGTAGTTCCTGCTCAAGAAGAGAGGCAGAGTAGGACCCATTGCACTGAAGCATACAGAATGGCCTCAGACCTGCTGATTTTTCAATTTATGCTCTATTTGAATCTCATTGAAAATAGGCAACCAAGTCCTAGTGGTTCTTTTTGGTCTTGTCGTGGAGTAGCTATGTTATTCTGGGCACAAACTGACTTCTCTGAGTCTGGCTTCTTCGTTTAGAAAACGGACATGAAAAACATCTACCTCATAGATTCCTTCCCTATGCCAATTTACACAACCCTCTCCAGCCATCCACTGATGCATTCCAATTACAAATAACCTTAGGACCTCTCATTCAGAGTTTTCTAGTAGATTTAAAAAAATTTTTAAAGTCCCCCCTGTAGGTCTAAAGGAGTTGGATTTTAATGGCATATTCACATTTTAGAGACCATCTGAGGCTGGGACAGAAGCTGAAGTGCAATATTAGAACTAAATTCAGCTGTCTTGTTAGAAAATATCACAGTTATAATGCAGTTGAACTGGAGATACCCAGAGTACCTTGGATTTGTCTGTGAGAGATTCCAGATATGAATGATTTCCATAAGGAACAAGGCGATACCTAAAAAAAAGAGGGGTGGATAATGGTTTTATTCAAGAATACACCATTTTCTAATAAAGATGAGGTCATGTAGTTTATCAATTATCCATGGATTTAATAGTTCCTTTCTTTCCTTAGACAAAACCCTTTACAAAGTGAAAATGTCCAGGAATGAGGTGTAGTCCTGAGAGGAAAATCTTAATTTATTGAATAGAGCAAAGTGGAGCACAATTAAAAAAAATAGATTGATCCTCCTACCTCTGAAATTTCAGGCCCATTTTATTGGCTAGGGCATGGAGCAACAACACTGTCTGCCCCCATGCAGCGTTGATCTCATTCCACTCCACAGGGACACTAGGGAGCCGGCCCAGCCTAAAGTTATTAATTGTGCCAAACTGTCCACTATGCCTGTGGAAGAAAGCAGGTAAGAAAGAGGGGAAAAAAAAGAACTTTGTGACCCTAGTGGGTCTCTGCCATAACCTTGGGGAAATACTGAGGTGAGAGGGGCACAAGAATCAGTACCCTGCGACAAAACAAATAGGTCTTTATGTGCCTAAAAGGCTTGGCCTACTGGTTCTTTTTCTTTTCAGTTTTAGGTGATTTTGTGCCCTAGAATTATGAGGTGAATTCATACCTACCCATTCTTAATACTGAACTAAAAGAAACATGTCATAATACAACACATAGTCCCTGTTTTGTGGGGGAGAGGTTGTTTGGTGATCAGTAGCTAAAATCCAGATGTGTATTGTTCCCCACCCTCTCTCTTCCATCCCAAGGTTCATATTACCAGATGTGGAATGTTGCATTAAAAACATTTGTTTTCTTCAGTTTGTCCAATTGGATCTGGGCATAACGCATCTGGTTATCCACACTCTTTAGCTCATCATCTAGCTCCAGCTGTTGTCGTTTAAATTCACTATATTCTCTCTGGTATCTGTAATTAAGACAAACATTAAAAGCTGATCACTCTTGTGGCCTGGGTCACCAATCTTATCATTCTAACCAATGAATTGTTTTGGCTCTGATGCTTTTGGGGCCCTCTAAATTTGGTGTAGAGTCTACAAATAGGGCACAACATTGGGCCCCATTCGTTTTTCCCAGTAAGAGTTTGTAAAGAATGTCAAATTCCATCTGTTTGGGGCTGGGTGTGTCCTTCAAAAAAGGACAAAATACTCTCATTTAAAATCTTTGCAAAAGGAGAGCTATGGGAGATTTCCTCTAAAACCATGTAGAACATATATATTACCTGGGTTGGCTCATTTGACTTGTCCCTCTGAATACTTATTTACACTATACTAATATGAATTTATGTTACTCTGTCACATCCCTAGTTTCCTTCAAAGTTTAGCTCAATTCCTACCTTCTATGACTTTTGGGATACCTAGAAACCCTGTATGCATTCCCCTATAGAATACAATGTAAATTCCTTGAGGGCAAGGACTGCTTTTTCTTTCTGTATTTCCAGTGCTTAGTCCACAGTTAATGCAGAGCTTAAAAATTCCTTATTGAATTTTATACATCTCCCAATTTAAATCTTAAATGCCAAAAGAGTAGATATAGTATTTTCCAGCTTAGTAGAGAGTTAGCAAGATTGGGCATTGTCATGGAATCACAGAAGTGTAAGCCAGGAAAGGACTTTTAGAGATCTTAGAAAGCAGCTATTGAGTAATAATGAAAGCATTGGATTGGAAGTCAAAAGACTTGGTTTGAAGTTCTCACGTGCCACTTACTAGCAAAGTCAACAGAGGTAAGTAATTTTACTCCCTAACCTTCAGTTTTCTCATCTGTAAAATAGGGATGATATTTGTATACCTTAAAGCTGCTGAGAGGATAAAATGACAACGTACATAAACAGAATGCCACTGTATGGGTAATGAAACTAAGTTTAAATATTCAGTGGTTGCCTATTGCCTTTAAGATAAAATGCAAGTTCTATTCCTGGCATTTAAAGCCCTTCACAATCTGACTCCCACCAATCTAACCAGACATATATGGTCCCTTTCTTGTTCTTTATATTCCAGTCAAACCAGTCCGTCAGTTGTTTCTTGAACTTAGGATTCCTTTTCCTGATTCTGTTCCTTTACTTAGGCTAAATCTCATCCCTCATCAGCTTCCTTCAAGGCTCAGCTCAAGCTCCAAATATAATCTTGTATTTATTTGTGACATGTTGACACTTTCCTAGTAAAAACTGAGCTTGAAAAGCAAGGCCTGTTTGGGTTTTGTCTTTGTATTCTCAGGAGGCAGAGTGACACAGCAGAGACAGTGCTTGGCTTAAAATGGGGAAGCCCAAGGTTGAAATTCCAATTGTGAAACTAGCTGCTATATAACCCTGGGCACTCACTTATTTATGCTTCAGAGAACTGTCCAGGATACATTCAGGCTACAGCCATTTGTTCTCTTTTAGATTTGAATGAAAGGGGGATGTACTGAGTACTTACTGAGCTTCCTCTTGATCTAGCCGCTCAGTCTCTGCCTGAACTTTCTCAAGATTTTCTGCCACGATTTTGCGGTTCTTTTCTACATCTTCCAGTTCCTGGATCAATCTCTCTTCCTCAAGTGCCAGCTCCTTCAACTCCATCTTCAACTTCTCCTCATCATCTTCATTCATTTGCTCCAAGATCTCCAAACAGTGTCTGCCGAAGACACCATATTTAATTTGAGGGAACCTGTTGTTCATATTACATTATTGCAGCTAACCTCAAGGAAATCATGTAAGAGATTAATCTGGGATCCCTTCATACAAATGGCACTTTGGACCAGCAGCAAATTTTCTGGCTCTAATCTAGAATCTCATTTTTCAGGCTCTGACAGGAACTCACTTGTAGTTTTGACATTCATTTTCTGTGATGTTGAGCTGGGTGTCCAGCTGATCCAACAGGGTATCTGTACATTCCTCACACAGAGGATGATCCACATCTGTCTGGCCTGACATGATATCAAAAAGGTCTCCAGTGACCTGAGGAATAAGAAGAAATGAGTGATCTATGAAGTTCATTGTAAGGAGTCAGTGAGAGTCATCCTCACACTGACTACGACTACATACTCCTCCACCAGCTCAGACCATACCCCCTTGATGGGCAGACTTGCCTTCAGTCTTCGGCTGAGATTCTCCATGGTACCTCCATCGGATGCCTCCCCAATCAGAGTGAAGCTGTTGGCACTTTCCGTGGACATCATCCTATAGACAGTCCCCCACCCACCAGCCACATGAGGGAGCAGAGAGGTTCCCCCTCTACCTCCTAAAATGCCAGTGGCAAGACTCTTAGGTAGCAAAGCCAAAAAACTCTTAAGGGTCAAATCTATTCCCCCAACTCTTGCTGGCTCTGGGTCTCTTTCAAAGCCATTCTGATCTCTTCTCTTGGGACTGCAAAGGCTAGCCTTTTTGGATTGAGGAGAGAACAACCATGGCACCAACCTGAGGCTCATGCCACAGAAACTTCAGTAGGTAAGGTGGCCAAAGAGAAGCATTTCCTAATTATACCCCCTGAAAAAACCCAACTTCATCAATATCAATCCAAGGAAAACCATTTCCAGATTTCTTTTTCTGTTCCCTCCTCTCCAGTGAATGGGATTAACTTTTCCCAGTACTCAGAACTCCCAATCTTGATCTGCCCTCCCCACCCTAATAGTTGCCACAGGGAAAGCCCTTTTTAGATTTACTACATGGCTGTAATAGGCTTCGGGGGGAAGGGAGACAGGACACCATGGCCTTGTTGGAAGGATCAAATGGTTGTCCATTGCCATCTGATCCTAAGACCTTACACAGAGAAAGCTACCCTAATTTTATGTGCCTCTAGGATGGAATAGGGGCTGAGGCATAATAGGCACCTGGCTGGGGGGATGTATCTGCGGGAGACACCATCCTGCCGAGTTTCAGCAAATGGCTCCTGGAAATGAGAGGGGACAGTGTTAAGATACCAGTAGACTATGGTACCAGTTGGTGTCCCAAACAATAGCCCTGCTCTCCTGAATATAACTGCTTGTCCTGGCCAGTATATCAGGAAAGTTCCAGTCACCATGCTAATCTTTACTCCCTCTTCTCTGGCCACATCCTTCACAGCTTCAGCAAGACTAATTGCCACTATGCTCATACCCTTTCCTCACCCTCCTCCAATTCTGGAATCAAGAACCATAAGTCAACTCAATTACTGTTCCTAGATTGGTGATCTACTGTAACTTTCAAGACCAAAATGTTACCTCCCACTTCCCACACCTCAACCATTTCCCTAAGTATAAGGTTAGCACCATTAGAATATAAATTCTTTGAGGGTAGGGACTAGATTTGCTTTTGTAGCAATATCCCCAGCACTTGGTTGAGTATGACAAAGGCTGGTGTATGGTAGGAGAATAAGTGCATAGTTAACCCTTGATTAACTGTACAAATGAATGGGACAGATGATTTTAAAAATTCTATTTGGCTTTAAATGTCCTGATTCCACAGGTGGTATGTTTATCTGTTTTTTTCCCCAGAGGAAAGGAGCAAATTTACCTAATCAGCAAATACGTCTGACCTAGATAGATATTATATGTTTGCATATTGTGAACATAAGGCAATGTAATATAGTACAAAGCTGGCTTTCAAGACAAGACCTGACTTTTAAGTCTTGCATCTGACAGACTTGTTGCATGAATCTGAGTAAGTCATTTAACCTCCAGATAAATATTGGGAGAAGGGGAGCGGGGTTCCTCATGTGGCAATTCTCTATACTGTTGAAACCATACTTGACGAAAAGTTTGCCTAGAATTGGGCTGGCAAGACCAAGCCAGCCTAAGACTAAAAATAACATACTAAACCATAAGAGATTATAAGGAAAACCTGTTCACATATTACTGTCTTTTGCAGTAAGAGCACAGTCATTCTGTATTTATATTAGAAAATGCCAGTGTTCAAGTAACAATCTTCTCTGAAGTGTTATTGATACTTCAATGAAGACTGCGTCCCCAGATTCCCATTACTTGAGGTCCCTCAAGTTGTTACGTCTTTCATTTCTCTGAAACGATGGAAATCTGGATACATTTCTGATGATGTTTCACAGATACCTTAAGTAGGATATTTCTCATTAATGGATGCCTCTCATAAAAGGAGTCTGGGTAGGTTCAAGGGACTACTATAGTTGAGCAGAAGCTCTGCATATTTCTCTTAAGCTGGATTCTACCCTTGAGAAAAGTATAAACCCTATTACCTCTCCTGAGTTAGTTTCTTCCTCCTGAGTCTCTCCAGGCTTTGTCTGAGCTGTGGTAAGTAGTGGAGCTAAGGGAGAAGAAATTACTCCAGTGAGTGAAGATTTCCTGCTTCTCCAACTGTGAAAATAGAAGATGGTCTTATGTCCCTTCCCCATTTTCTTTAGAATACCATTTACATTTGGTGAAACTGTTTTGTTTCCATTTACATACTTGCCCCTGTTCTCAAAACAAGCATCAATTTTAGATTATTTTTTTCCATTTTTTTTCACTCCTCTCCTGCTTTTACCACCACAGTTGAAACCCTCGATCTCCACTTTATACTCAATACGAAGAAAGAGTAGTAAAGAGGTGCCTTTTTTGTTGTAAAAACTCTATGGAATTCCAGAACTTAAAGAACATGAAAACTGAAAGGAGCCTTAAATTTCCTATCCTCAATTTATCTTTTACTCCAAAAAACCCGCAGGCAAGATGACCTGTCCGAGGTCCTGCTGCTTGTCATCAGTCAGTGGACAATTTCTCAGGGCAATCCCCTCCGCCCCTCCCCCGCCCCCCCCCCCCCCAGCCCTTAGAAAGGCGCAGACCTGTGAGCTCCCGGATGGTGACTTGGTCTAGGATCTTGAAGGACGTGTCCAGTTTCAGGGGCTGGCTGCAGCGCTGGCACACGAAGCTCACCTGCATGGTGCTGCTCGATGACTTCGAGCCCTCCATCCCTGCGGGTATCCGGCCGCCGATCAGCGTAGGGTAGGGGCTCCCGGGGCCGCCTCTCTGGCCTAGTCTCACTCCAGCCCTCCACCCCAGGGTGCCCAGGGGTGTCCAGTCCCAGGGCCCAGGAGCCTACTCTTGGCCGAGCTGAAGGAGCAGGAACCAGGCGATGACGGGGTCGGAGCCGGCCTCGCCCAGGAGTTGGTCCAGGACGACAGCCGCCGCCGCCTCCTCACCTCTGCGTTCCAGAGTCCGTAGCCCAGGCCGGGCCGAGTCGGGCCTACCGCGGCGGCACCTTCACACCTCCAGCTCTCACCAGGATCCCCGTCTCCCCGACCCCCATCGCCTACAGCCCGGATCTCGGCCCGATCCTACTTCCCGGTCCACTAGGAGGGACTTCCGTTCTCCAAAGGATGTGACAGAAGACGCTAAACTCCGAACTCCACCCACCAATCTCGGGCATCGGCTCTTCCTTCCCGGACTAAGAGGAGCGCTCCAGCGGCCTCCACAGCCCGACTTGAGAACTGCAGTCCCGCTCATGGAACAGTCCCAGAGGGGCATGCCCAGGGCCTGGAGGGTAGGGAAGTGAAGCAGCTGCAAGCTTCTGAACTCCCTGACCTTTCTCAGCATCTTCAGACTTAACGGAAACCATGACTTATCTATGAGGCCAGGGCTGGTTCTCTTTTACAGTCAGCATGGTCAATATGGAGTCAGAATCTGAGTTAGAATCCTGGCTCATGCCATTCATGACCTGTGTCACCTTGGACAAGTCACTACCTCTCTGTGCATCTGTAAAATGAGGGGTCTGGCCTGATTGGTCTCTAAGCTCTATACACCATGGGGAGAGAGTTGAAAAACATAAAGATGAACTTTTCAACAGGATGTGTTTGCCAGAAAAATGCAACAGACTGTGTGGGAAGGTAGAAAACTCTCCCTTCTGGAGGTGTTCAGGTTGAAGCCAAATGACCACTTGTAAGGATTACTGAAAGGTGATTCCTGTTAAGTATAGATTGGACTATATGACTTCCTCGGTGCATTCCAATTCAGACTCTATAATCTGAAACTCCCTGGCAGAGGGGGTTGAGTTACTGAAAGTAAGTAGAGAATAAAAACAGATCCACAAGTTGTAAACTGATCCAACCATTCTGGAGAAAAATTTGGAACTATGCCCAAAGGGTAACCAAACTGTGCATATCCTTTTATCCAGCCAGACCAGTACTAGGTCTGTATCCTAAATAAAGAGAACAAAAAAGAGGGAAAATATAAAAATATTTATAACAGCACTTTTTGTGGTGGCAAAGAATTTGAAATTGAGGGGATGCCCATCAATTGGGGAATGACTGAACAACTTGTGGTATATAAACGTAATGGAATAAATACTATTGTTACATAAGAAATGATGAACACCCAGATTTCGGGAAAACCTGGAAGGACTTATATGAACTGATGCTGAGTGAAGTGAACAGAACCAGGAGAACATTTTACATAGTAACAGTAACATTGTGCAATGATCCACTATGATAGACTTAGCTCTTCTCAGCAATGCAATGATCTAAGACAACTCCAAAAGACACATGATGGAATGCCATCCACATCCACAGAAAGAACTGTGGAGTCTCAATGTAAATTGAAGCATACTATTTTCCCTTTTTTTTTTTGGTTTTTCCTTTTTGTTCTGATTGTACATGTATAAATTACATCAGACTGCTTGCTTTCTTGGAGAGGTGGGAGAGAGGGAGAAAAATTTAGAACTCATAGTTTTATAAAAATGAATGTTGAAAACTATCTTTACAAGTAATTGGAAAAAATAAAATACTATTAAGTAGGGAAAAATCCCAGATCCAAAGTGTAGTATTTGCAGCATGGTAGTCTTTCTCCTCCTATGAGAGGTCCTTAATGAAAGTCCTCCTACACTTTTACTCCCAACCACATTCTCTTCTTCTGTTCAGTGACACTGGTCTCCTTGCTATCCAACAAAAAAGACACTCCATCTCTCAGTTTCAGGTATTTTCTCTGGCTGTGCCCCCATGACTGGAATACTCTCCTTCCTCATCTCTGCCTACCAATTTCTTTAAGTCCCAACTAAAATTCTATCTTCTACAGGGAGCCTTTCTAACTTTTATTAATTCCAGTGCCTTCATTTTCAATTGTTTCCCATTCCTCTTGTATGCAGCTTGTTTGTACATATTTGTTTGCTTGTTGTCATCCATATTAGTTTGTGAACTCCTTGAGGACTGTCTTTTGTCTCTTTTTGTATCCTTGGTGCGTAGAACAGTATCTGGCACATAGTAGGAATTTAATGTTTACTGATTGACAAAAGCATCCAGGGCTGAGTAGCTTCTGAAGTGTAATGGAGGGCTAAACTTGGAGTCAGAAAAAAACCAGCAACCTGGGTTTGAATCCAGCTGCGGGACCCTGGGCAATTCTCTTTTCTAAACCTGTTTGTTCATTCTTAAAACAGTATAATCATATTATCTGGGGTTGTGAGGATCAACTAATAAAGCATTTTTCAAACTTGAAACTGCTACAAAAATAAAGTTATTCTTTACACCTTTCATTCTGCTAACTATGAATAGCAAAAGCTAAAATCTTGGTGTCAACAGCTGAATTTGAACTCAGGTCTTCCCTTACTCCAAATCCAGAACTATGAGGAAGAGATATGGGTTGTAGAATACAACAGTGCAATTTCTCTGCCTGCTACACAAGGAACTGTGAAGACCCTTCACATGTCAGGGCTCATTAGGTATTCCAATTCTGTCAAAGGGTACAGCACTAAAAACACTAAGAGGTTTCTCATGTGCAAAGCTATGTGCTCCTAGGTGCTAGGCATACAAAATTTAGAAAACACCCTTGAAGAGGTTACAGTCAAGTGGGGTATAAGACACAAATATCGATTAAGTGTAATAAACATTACATAAGAAGTGTATTTGAAAGCTATAAAAGAAAGTGCTGACGGGGAAGCCCAAAGAGAATTATAGGGGGCAGGATTTCACTGTTCATGGTCCTAAATTGAGAAGGATGTGCTCTGTCTTTTGGGCTAGGGTTTCTAGACACTCTGTCACCTGTGCAAGTAACCTTGACCAACCAACTTTCCATCTCTGGGCCTTAGTTTCCTTATCTGTAAAAGGATGGGGTTGGACGAGATAATCTCTAAGTTTCCCTAGCAACCTCTTTGAATCTATTGATGATGAGACAGTCGCTGTCCTCAGAGGGCTCCCAGATTAAAAGAAAAAGGACAAGACGGGTGCACTTCCTCAGCACATACCAGGTGGTTGGCACCTGGGCAAGCATCCCAGGGCCCTGAACTAGCCCGCCCCCGCCCGAGGTTTCCTGCACCTGCTGGGTTCCACTGACAGCCCAGAACCCGGCCCGCAGTGTTGACGTCATTCGCACGCGACGTTGCACTGGCGCCTCGCGTCCGCCGGTGATGAGATGACGGCCGATGAGGCCCAGGGCTGTGGCCTTTTACACTCTCTACGCAATGTCCCGGGGCGCAAAGGAGGAAGGCATAACCTCTTGTTAGCCTCCTAGGGAGCCCCTGACTCCAACTGTCTGCCCAGAGTAGCTGCTGAGACCCGAGGCGGGAGAGACCGCGACTCCTTAGCCTCCTGCCCCGGCAAGCGCCGCGCGTTTGGGTGCGCGTGCGTAAGAGCGCGCGCCGGGCACGTGCCACCCGCGAGCCCGCCGGCGATTGGCTGTGACGCGACTTCCGGTGCAAGCGGCGGAAGCCGGGCGACCAAGCGAGTGAGCGAGCTGGAAGGCAGGCAGGCAGGCAGGCAGGCAGGCAAGAAGACCGGCAGGCGCCCGGGAGGCAGGCAGCGAGGAAGCGAGGGAGCCAGACAGGCCGGCCGAGGCCCGAAAGAAGCCGAAGCCTGCCCTAGTGCCCAGCTCCGGTCCCCCGCCCCGGAGTCCCCAGCGGAGCGGACGCGGCCCGCTCCGGCCATGGCCTCGCTGCTGAAGGTGGATCAGGAAGTGAAGCTCAAGGTAGCAGCCCCCGCCTCCTCCCCGCGACCCCACCGGGCCGGTTCTTGACCCCGCGGCGGCCGCCTTTGTCTCCCAGGGGGATCTCTGAACCCGTCGCTCTCTCCCCCTGCCCCGGGCCCGCCCCATCATGCCACCAGCCCGGCTGGCCACCGGCTCTTCCTGGAAGCGGGTGGAGTGTAGCTTCACCCGGGGATGCTGCTATTCTGGGGCCGCTGCTGCTTCTCTCCGGGCTGGGCTCGGGGCAAGCGGTGACGGACACGTGTTGGCCTGGGTCCCCTAGGCAAGCCGTAGCGAAAACCAATTCTCCCCTTATTGACCGTGCGGCCCCAACTAGCCCCACTCCCGGTTTCAAGATCCCACAGGTGCCTTGGGTCGCAGTCTCATCGTCACTGAGGGTTGGGGGATGCGTTTGTGAGATCACAGCCCCCAAGTCCCCACTCCCTTACCTGGGGGAGCAAGCTGACATAGGGAGGGAGGAAAAACCGACGAGTATTGGCCCCTATTCCGTGGGTACCATCCCCAAGATGGAGAAATGGATCCTCAAAAAAATGAAATACTTAGAATCTGGGGGTCTCTCATCTTCTCATTACAACTACAAGGTGAGCAGAGGCACGAGGAACTGTGTTTTGGCGTGTATATGTGGAGTTTTTTGGTTGGATTTGTAAAGTTCTGAGGACACATTTATTCCGCTGCTCCCAGGCTTTCGAGGAAGTTCTGATGTTTGTTCTTGCTCTTTGCAGGTTGATTCTTTCAGGGAGCGAATCACAAGTGAGGTGAGTGGTGCTGCTGTTGGATGGGAAGGGCAGACTAATCTAGTTGGGGCTACCCAAAAGAGTTACCTGGGGAGTGTGTACATTGGATGTCAAGTGCCCTCCAGCAAGCAGTAAGTCAACTTCACTGTGTCCCTTTCAGGCAGAAGACTTGGTGGCAAATTTTTTCCCAAAGAAGTTATTAGAACTTGATAGTTTTTTGAAGGTGAGAGATGCTTCCTTTCCCTCCCTTCCCTTTTATAGCTACCTTTATCCCCAGTTTTCTCAGGAGACTGGACTCCATAGCAAATTGGAATTATCTCCCTTGTGTTTGATTCTAACATATATTCTCCTTCCTTAACACCTGAACAAAGATTAATTGCTCATTACTTTTGTCTTAATATTGGAATGATTTCTAGATGTTGTTGTACCTCCATTCCCCTGAGCCCTGCCTTACAACAAAGAAAATAGTTAAGCACGAGTAGCCGACAGTGACATTCCACACCTATAGTGCCCCCCTCATCTTTCCACTTAAATCATCCTTTCATTTCTATTTAACTTGAAAAGACATACAGATTTTTTTTTTTCCAGGAGCCTATCTTAAACATCCATGATTTAACCCAGATCCACTCAGACATGAATCTCCCTGTCCCTGATCCCATCCTTCTTACCAATAGTCACGATGGATTGGATGGTGTAAGTCACTCTTTACTACTCTCTGTTATTGACCAATAGGTGCTCCTAGACTGGAGTTCTTTTTGCATAAGGGACCAATGTAAAGACCTGTTTTAGGGTCTAGGAACCATTTTCTTTGAATTTAACATAATCCTTCAGGTTTCTGCATTTGTAACATGAGAAGGCTCTTAACTGTCCTGTTCTTAAAGCTGTTCTGAGATCCAGCAGTACTGAAATTACCATACAGGTTCTCCAATCAGGAAGTTCTTGCTGTCTAAACTCACCCTTCTTAAAAGGCTTATACCTCTGTATATAAAAATTTGATAATATATGTGAAGCAGTTTGCAAATCTGAAAGCAAGTACTTCATAAGTGTCAGCTCTTTGTGGAACTAGTAGACCTAAGGCAAGAATACCTCAATAGATTCAACTCATATTGATTATTTCTTTGCTTAATGTTCATTAGTATTTATTTATATGTAATTTATACCAAGTTATCTGTATCACTTTATTAATGAATCTAGCCTTTTCAGTTAGCTTACTCTTTGAAAGCAGATTGCTCATTTACTGTGTCTTTATCCTGGGTATTGTAGCACAGTGCTAGGCACATAGGCACATAAATGTTTATTGAATTGAATGGAATCAACAATAGGGGACTTTCAATTTAGGTTTCAGGACTCTGGGGGAAAAGTAGGGTAAAGTAATTTAAAAATTGATGTCTTTGAAGAGGATAACACTTAACCTCTGCATGTCCTTAGCCCAATTTGAAGAAGAGGAAGTTGGATGAGTGTGAGGAGGCCTTCCAGGGTGAGCACCATCCCTTTTCCCAAATCTATTTCTGGAAGACCCACCTTGGTTGATCTGGTGTCCTGAGAGCTTCAGTCTGATTGCATTTTCTGAATTGAATGCACCTGAAATTAGAATTCTGTGCCATCCAGAAACTGCTTTTCAGCGGAGGAAGGGAAGGCCTGACCTGGCATTAGTGTCATGGGTTGGGGGAAGCCCTGGTGGTGGTGGTGGAGGGGGGAGATTGGCAGGCCCTGGGGCAGGGGGGAAAATGTCTGTTCCTCTTCCAGACAAAATTAGTTATTTCCTTTCCCACCAGGCACCAAGGTGTTTGTAATGCCTAATGGGATGTTAAAAAGCAACCAGCAGCTGGTGGACATTATTGAAAAGGTGAAACCTGAAATCCGGCTGTTAATCGAAAAATGCAACACGGTAAGGCCAGAGTGGAATGGGGGGATGGGTGTGCAAACGATGATGGATTGGAGAAAAGCCTTATAATAGCTTATGTATTCTTTAGGTGGAAGGGAGGTTTCTTGCCCTCAACCCCCCTCCTAATCCCTAGTTTCCTTTTTATTTAGTGATCCTTTTCTTTTCTTCTTCCATACAGCAGTTACTTTTCACATAAGAAATGCTCTACAACAGAAAGGCTACTGATTCTCATGTTGCTCTGTTTTCTTTCCAGGTCAAAATGTGGGTTCAGCTCCTTATTCCCAGGATAGAAGATGGGAATAACTTTGGTGTATCCATCCAGGTAATGCCTTGTGAAGTAGATGATCAGTTCTGAGAGTAATGGGAGAGAGGGAGAGCAGCTATTATCCTGTGACTCAGAGTCTTGTTGGGAATTGTTACAAAGATTGCTGCCCCAACTATTGGGCTCTCTTTAAATCAGTTAGAGATGGGAGGGTGGTGTTTTCTATAGCTTAGACCCAGATGCTACTTTTTGGCTTTTTTTTTGTTGAGAGCAGAAATTTGATCTTCTTTATTATTCTACATCTTCCTTTTATCTGTGCTCTTATCTTTATACTTCTGCAAAATAGGTACTTGCTTGATTGTTTGAAAAATCCTTGAGCGAAAATCTACATATATGGTCATTTATGGGGATGGAGGAGATATCTAGAGGAAGAGGTTGAGGCATTTTCCCATCTATTCTGCGTGTTTTGGGTCTTGCGTAGCTGGTATTGGTAAACAATGGAGTGGGGTCAGTACGAATGGATTTGCTTTCACACCTCCACCCTTTAATCCTTCACAGGAGGAGACAGTTGCAGAACTAAGAACTGTGGAAAGTGAAGCTGCATCTTATCTGGACCAGATTTCTAGGTAGTACTGTTGGGAGCTGTCACAGGGATTGTGGAATAGGGTTTGTCTTTGACTGCTTCTATTACTTGCTCTTTTCTCTTTTTTTCTCCTTTCAGATATTACATTACAAGAGCCAAATTGGTTTCTAAAATAGCCAAATATCCTCATGTGGTAAGTGAGAAAATTGTGGATTTGGGATGGAAAGTATGATATTGGGAGCAAAGCCTTAAATAAGCAGACCCTCATCCTGACCCTGAGAAACAACCAACTCCTCTTTTCCCTCTCCCTTCTCTTTCCTTCCTTCCCATTCTTCAGGAAGACTATCGACGCACAGTGACAGAAATTGATGAGAAGGAATATATTAGTCTTCGGCTCATCATATCAGAACTGAGGAACCAATACGTGAGTGATCCCTTTACCTTATGTATAACCCTCCAGTTGCCCTAACTTCTCTCAGCTCTCATCTCTAGTGGGAGGGGGGGTTAGATTCTGCTTCTTACCTCTCCAGTGAACCTATCTCCTGACCTGAAAGCTCTGTTTGAATTCCCTGTGCCTATGCTGGATGAGAGCCAGGTGGGTGATTTTCCTTCCCCCTCCCCCAACCTCTCTCTCAGGTCACTTTACATGACATGATCCTGAAAAACATTGAGAAGATCAAGCGGCCCCGGAGCAGCAATGCAGAGACGCTGTACTGAGGCCAGGGCCAGAGCCAGGGGACTCTGTGAGTCTGGCTCAAGACCGACATTGCCTTGGTTTGTTACATGACTATCGATATGGGGAAACTGGCTGGAAATAGTAATCACACCTCTCTTCTGTTTTTAGTTAGAGTCTAATGAAGCTCTCATGTAGTTCTGTGACGTGTTTACCTCTTATTTCAGGCCTCAGGAACTCTCTTACCCTAGTCTCCATCCCCAAACTGCCCTGTCAAGACTCATTTCTGGAGTGTTTGCATATGTGTGTATATGCACACATGCACTTTCTCTTGAACTTTTTCCCACCCCAGTCCACCTCTGGTCTCTTGGTCTGTCTCCTTTTCAGTTAGTTGGTTAGCCTTTGGGGGAGTTGGAAGTGAAAAGGCTTAGTGTTTCTTGGAGGGAATGGGGTGGGCTACCCTTGCCTATCTGTGGCATAGAGGAATCCCTGATGATGGGATGGGGAATGGGGGGAGAAGGGAGGGAGAGGTTTTATTTCCTAAATTGCATCTCCCTGCTACTGGGACCTTGGGAAATATTATACCTTCTACTATCTCTTTCAGAGGTTTTTTGATGTCTTTATTGTGAGGTTTTCAGTTTTTCATATGTAACTCTCTCATCGCACATATTCCTGACCCTATTACCAGACCTTCCATCCTCTTCAGGAGTTCATCCTAGCTCCAAGAGTCAGGTGTCCAGACTAAGTGGAGGAGGATTCAGCTGAGAGGCACAATCTGTTACACCTGAGCAGATGAATGGATGGATGGATGGATGGATGGATGGGAGGATGGATGGATGGGAGGATGGGAGGGAGGGCAGGTGGGCAGCTACCATCCTCTAACTCAGTCTTGTTGGGAATTGTTACAAAGACTGCTGGCCCAACAATTGGGCTTTTCTGAAATGAGTTACAAATGGGAGGGTGGTGTTTTCTGAAGCTTAGGTCCAGATGCTACTTTTAGGCTTTGTACTTTTGGAATATATTGTTATTTATGTTTTTTCCCAGAGGGAGGAGGGGGTGTGTGTGTGTGTGTGTGTGTGTGTGTGTGTGAGAGAGAGAGAGAGAGAGAGAGAGAATGTATGAGAGTGAGTGAGTGTAAATGTGTGAGAGAGAGAAAGAAAATCTGCAGGGTGGGTCAGAAACATGGAAGAGTTGCTGTCTTTCTCTTGAGGACTCTCTAGGTCTGTTCCACTCATTATTACAGGTTCTTCCGACCTCTCCCAGCTCTGTTACCCCTCAGAGAAGGTCTGATTTTTACAGCCAATCAACCCTTCCCCTATGTGTGTTTCCATCTTCCCTTCTGTTTTTCTGTCTCCACATTTTCCTGCTGGTTTCCACCTGGGATGCATCACTCTCTGTCCTGTTATGTTATAGTATAGTGAAAGATTGAGGACATGTCTTCCCATGAATATTCAGTAACAAACCAACTGTGTTTTAGTTGGGCCTCCCCTAGATTCCTTCCCTGTCCCCAACCTGCCTTTTCCCTCTCCACCATGTGTTTCTTGGTGTTGTTTGCTTTTTTGTTTGTTGGATTGTTCCGATGTCCCCAACCCAGCTTCCCCAATTCTTATCCTACCCCAGCTTCCCTGAATCGTAATGTAAAATTCTTTTACCATGTCAAGAAATTATTAAAAATACAGGTACTTTGACCTTTTTTTAAAGTAACAGACCCCATGCGATCCTCAGAAAGCTGAGGCCAATCTCCATACACACACCTCCACTTACACACTGACTGCAAATGAGGCGGGCAACCTATATTCCCCCTTCAAAGATATAAAGATTGTTCTAACACTGTCTTCCAGTATTAGGGAGAGAGGTGGACCCTTTCTCTGATGGTGCCACGGTCTGGTCTTGGCTTATGTTAAAAATGATTCCTCCAAAATGTGAGGGTGTCCTCTCCTCTCCCCCACTTCTCTTCTGACATCTATGCTCCCTCCTCCAGTGATTCTCATGAGCTGCCAGTAGGGGCTGCTGTGCTCTCATGTACTTAGTCTAGAGTTTCCTCATCACGGAACTTGAGAGACCTATAGTATGTGAGCTAGAAGGTCACCTGAACCTAACACTCCTGTTTTATAAAGGAAGTAATTGGCACCCCAAGAAGCAGAACGACTTCTCAAAGGTCATATTAGCTGGTTAGTGCTGAGCCAAGACTCAGCAGCATCCTAACTAGCTTGATTGGTGTTCAACTCCGGCACCACCATGCCCCTTGCCTGTCCCTTTTTCCCTTGTGCAAAAAGAGGGGTCAGGGAGAAAGCCTGCTGTGCATGTGATTTCATTGGTGTGGGAGCCCCCAGGCAGGAACTTCATTTACCATTGTAGATCAGTACCTTCTGTTGATACAAGTATTAGTTAACTAGAGCACCAAGAAGATAATAAGGGACTGGCTCAGGGATGAGTTACCAGGATGTGTCAGAAATCGTTGGATCTCTGATTTTCAGAAGGATATTTTTAATTCCTTAAAGACTTTGTATATTGGTACCTAGTCTGTACTCACTTCTAATAGTGGTGAGTTTCTTGTTTGTTTTTTGGTATGTTTGACTGGGACTCTCCTTGATTTACATCTTGCAGATATACTTTTCATTTCCCAGTCATACTCTGATACCAGCCTAACCTTGCTGTCACTCAAAAAGAAAACAAAAACAACTAACTTTTAGTTAGGATTTGTTGTCTTCTACCTTTCAGAATCAGTTTTTTAAAAAAAAGATTGTAGTATGGTAAATGGAGATTAGACAACAGGGAGGGCTTCCTAGGGATGTGAGGCAGAGACACACATGTGTCGAAGAGTACCTGTCTTGGATGGATGGTCATGTTACCTAGTCCTAGAGCCCAGGTTTACGATAGGATCCAGCTTATTGACCCTAACTAAGGAAAACAGAAAGGTAATTGGGGGTGGGAAAGTGGGGTAGTACAGATACTGGCTACCTCTAGGCTCCCCTTGGACTAAATTAAAATGGAATCCTTATCCAAGGCTCTGTGAAGAGATGAGGAGGATGTATCTATACAGCATCAGAATTAAGAGGACTTTAAAAAATTATTCTGACTCCATTTTATAGATGAAGGAACTGAGACCTTCCACCACTCAAACCCCTGTTCCCCACAATGTAAAGTGACTTCTTCTGAGTCTCAGAGGATATTAATGAATAGAGCTGGGATTTCAGTGCAGGGCTATCCTTTTAGGTCCTCTGACTTCCAGTTCAATGCTTTTTACCTCTGCACAAGGGTGCCTCATAAGGAGACTTTTAAAGCAGGAATCTTTTTCCAGCACCTGTGTGGTTGTACTTCAAGATTCTAAAAATTTCTTTACCCTTGGTCTATGCCCTCCTTCAACTAAAGGAAACCCATAAATTAAAAGTTTTTAACCAACAATGTTGGCAGTGATAAAAAATACCTACAGTATTTATTGTTGTTGGAACCTAATTACTGGTGTACTGGGTCTGGGGAGGATGGGGAGGTGGGTGGCAATTGGGGAAGCCAAACCACAGAAGAGGAAAATGGAGAGAGCAGGTCCAAAGAAACCAGTTATAGGGAAAATTACATATCTAGACCAGAGGGTGGAGAGCTTCAGTCCTAACCCAGGGAGTAGCTTTCTTCCCCAGAGTTGATGCCTGGAGCTAGGAGAAGCAACTGACAACTCTCCCTGGGACTTCTAATACTTTTCTCTTTGGTAGTCACTATGAATATGAGGGTGATCCTGGTCCTCCTGATTCTCTCCATTGTCACCATTGTTGCTCTGGTTTGTGTTCTGTTGACTGGTAGAGGTGCCTATAGGCAACCTCCCCACTGCCCCTCAAGGACCCCTGTTAGTCAGTTTTGGCTGCATTCTAACCGGAGTCGGCTATTCTCAGATCTGACCCAGGAGGAGTTGGCTTCAGTGATGCGCTTCCTGACCCAGCAGCTGGGGACAGGGTTGGTAGATGCAAGGTATGCCAACCCATCAGACAACTGTGTCTATTCAGTGGAGTTACAGTTGCCTCCCAAAGCTGCAGCATTGGCCCACCTGGATGGGGGAGAACCACCACCTCCCCGTGAAGCTCTAGTTGTGATCTTCTTTGGCCATCAGGCCCAGCCCAATGTGAGTGAATTTGTGGTGGGGCCACTGCCGAGCCTTTCCTACCTTCGGGATGTGACTGTAGAACGCTATGGGGGTCCCCTCCCTTATTATCGGCGTCCTATGCTGAAGACTGAGTTTGCCCAGATGTGGAGGCACTTGAAGGAAATCGAACTGCCCAAGGCACCTGTCTTCCTGACATCTGTCTTCAATTATGATGGCTCTTCTTTGGCACCTGTGCCCTCACCTTCTCATGGCTTTGGATCAGGGGAGCGTACCACCTGGCTTGCCCTCTACCAGAATGTCTCAGGTGCTGGCTTTTTTCTACATCCTGTGGGACTGGAACTGCTGCTGGATCATGGGGACTTGGACCCAACTCAGTGGTCCATCCAGAAGGTCTACTTTCAAGGCTACTACTATGAGGACCTGGGCCAATTGGAGCAAAAGTTCAAGGCTGGTCAAATGGATGTGGTTAGGGTTGCTCCACCCTTACCAGATGGGGCATCATCTTTGAGGCCTAAGGTACCTCCAGGTCCCCCTCCTCCTCTACAGTTCTCACCTCAGGGTCCCCGATACAGCGTCCAGGGGAGTCAGGTAGCCTCTCCATTTTGGACGTTTACTTTTGGCCTTGGGGTGTTCAGTGGCATGAGGATTTTTGATGTATGGTTCCAAGGGGAGCGGGTGGCTTATGAGATCAGTGTCCAAGAATGTCTGTCCATCTATGGTGCTCACTCACCTAAGACAATGATGACCCACTACTTGGATAGCACTTACGGGATTGGTCGTCACAGTCGGGGGCTTGTGCGGGGAGTAGATTGTCCCTATTTAGCCACCATGGTGGATGCCTATGTGCTAGTGAGCCAGGGGACAGCCCAGTTGCTCCCTGGAGCACTGTGCGTATTTGAGGAGGCGCAGGGTATGCCCCTTCGAAGACACCATAATCAGGCTCAAAGTCGTTACTTTGGTGCTGTGACTGGTTCAGCTCTTGTTATCCGGTCAGTGTCATCTGTGGGCAACTATGACTACATCTGGGACTTTGTATTACACCCTCATGGAGCACTTCAGGGACGGGTCCATGCTACAGGCTATATCAATACAGCTTTTCTAGGTGGGGGAGAAGATACCCTTCGCTTTGGGAACCGTATAGGGGGACAAGTTCTGGGGACAGTGCACACTCATGCCTTTCACTTCAAGCTGGACCTGGATGTAGCAGGTAATTTGGGATTGGGGACAAAGCATCTGTAGGGAGGAAGATCCAAAACACTAAACTTTGGAAGGAGACCTGGGGCATATAATCAGATTACCATGCAAATTGTTTAATACATTTAGTGAGAGTAACCTAAGTGATTATGTTGTCCGCTTTATGGGTATCAGGCACAGTCCATGAAACATTAGGTTTGTCAGACATCTGACAAGGAGATGACCTTGCCTCACATTCTCAAACTAGTAGGAATTATTAAATGGTTGTAGGTTTTGTTTCTGCCTAAACTCTGCTCTCTTGCCACTTGCATCATGCCCTGGGGTCCAGTGATATAGCAACATGGAAGGTGTGGTCAGCTGCATAAACTGTCTAGGCGGCCTGGATGAATTGGATGGTTACCACCTGGCCAGCTGTTATAGCCCTGGGAAGATGAGAGGCCTGTGTCACCTAGTAATAACTAACATTGTTTCAGAGCCCTTGATAGATATTAACCACATAGCTACACTAAGGTAGGAACAAAATACTGTTCCCCATTACATAATTGAGGAAACCTCAAGGACAGTAAGTGACTTTCCCTCGTTGCCATGATTTGAACCCAAGGTTTTCCTAACTCATAAGTTCAACACTAATAATGCATTCATTATGTAGCACTCTAAGATTGTGCAAAATGCTTGATATGTATTATCTTAAGTGATGTTCACCTGAGCTTGACTATAAAGGCTGCCAATGGCCTGCAGGATTGAATGGGGGTGGAAAGAGGTTGGGAACATCCTTGGAAGAAACTCCGTTGCAGCATAGGCAGGGATATCCCTTAAAGAGATCTCATCAACAGCTGTTAAGGAGGAAAGGCATCTCATTTTTCCCACTATGGGCAGCATCACATGCCAGCCTTCTGAGTTAACATGGGAAGTGTATTTTGTGCATGTAATTGATTTTTTCTTACCATCATTCAGTGGACAGAGGATGGAGACTGGCAGTAAAATTTGCCAGTCATCACAGGATTTGAAACTGGAGGGGACTTTGGAGATAATCTATTTCAACCCCCTCTTTTCTGTTTTCCTGTTTTTCATTCTAATTTTTTATTTTAATAACCATAAACAAAGGCAAATTAAACACCAAATGAAATGTGTTTGCTTTTTGTAATCTTTCAGATCTGTCTTAAGTTCTTTTCTACCTTTTGTTTTCCTCTCCTCCCTGCCTCCATTCCTTCCATTGTAGTCAAATGTATATATGGTTCTGATTCTGTTTTCTTGATTTACATCCTTTTCCATAGGTGGACTTGTATACTGTGTGTGTGTGTGTAACATAATATATACAACTGTGATGATTATTAATGATGTTGTTTGGCTGGGTTCAACTTCATGATCCAGTGGACTGTATTGTCCGTTGCTGAAATGGTTTGCCATTTCCTTTTCCAATGGGTTGAGGCAAACAGGTTAGTAACTTGCCTAGAGTCATATAGCTAGTAAGTGTCTGAGGCAGGATTTGAGCCCAGGTCTCCATGTATGTATGCATGCATGTATATATACATATGTATGTGTATACACACACACCCCACACACATTGCACCAGAGACAGGGTGACTGGACTTGTGATTTCATTGGTCCAGAGAACTCCAGATGAAACTCCCTCTGCTGATGCAGATTGGCACCTTCTTGGCATATAGTTTTACAGAGTTGCTCAGAGAACTAAAGGTTCAGTGACTTGTCACAACCAGTGTGTATCAAAGGCAGGACTCAGTCCGCTAATATTACATTAGTACACCATATATAGTCAGTCATTCTTTGATTTTGGGACGTATAGAGGATTTCCTTTTTTCTATTGGCAAATAAAGCAATTATGAATTTTTCAATATAAACATCCTTTATAATGTTGTAAGGTAAGGTCCTACAAGGATTGCTAAAACAAAGATTATCATCATCTTTTTCAATCTCATATTGACAAATACTGCCATCCAAAATGTTTGCAACAGTCTGCAGCTCCACTAACAGTTTATTAAATGTTCCTTTTCCCTTGGAGTCACAACAGTTCTGATTTTGATTATTTTTGCCGTTCTTCTCATCCTGTTTGGGTATGAAGTGTTATCTTAAGGTTGTCTTGATTTGAATTTTTCTGGTTACCAATATTTTTATTTAGTTATTAGCAGTTTGCATTCCTTCTGAGTTGTCTTTTCATGTTTCTTGATCATTATTTCATTGGTCATATATGTGTATATGTGTACATAAAACTATGTGACAATTACATATATATGTAAGGTCTTTATAGATTTTTATATGTCAGACTTATCTGGTATTTGCTCTAAATGCTTTTCCCCAATGTCTTTTAATTTTAGAGGTGCTTTTTGTATTGTTAAAATCCTGTATTTTTGCATAATCAAACCTGTTAATTTTGTCTCCAGTTCCCTCCCATCCCTAGTCAAGATAAGTATATTACTCCCTTTCCTTTTTTTAAAAGGTATTTGAGTAATGAACTCCTCATTTTACAAATGAGAAAACAGCCCAGGGAGAAGTCACTTGCCAAAGTCACACCAGGCAGCCTCAGGATTTGTGCCCAAATTCTTTTGACTCCAAATTCAATACCCATGGTAGCTGAGTGGAATCCTCCAGGAAGGTTTCCTGAATGAGGTGGTATTTGAGTTGAACTTTAAGGGATGACTATGGATCCAGCAGGAAAAGGCAAGAAGTGACAGCATTCCACAGAATGCACACCAGAGATTGCATTTAAAGGCAGTTTTAAGGGGACAAACTCTGTGTGTGTGTGTGTGTGTGTGTGTGTGTGTGTGTGTGTGTGTGTGTGTGTGTTTAGAGAGCATAGAGTAGTCCAGTTCAGCAGTAGGATAAGAGTTCAAGGAGGGGAATAACAACAAGATAAGACTGGGGAGGTATGGTGGTTATGGAGAGTAGAGGGCCTTGAATACCAAGCAGAAAAGTCTGAACTTGAGAAGGCAAGAGGGAGCCACTGATGGTTTTTTAATAGAGTGACATGACTAGAGTTGCTAATAGGATGGATGCAGGGTGAATTCGAGGGCTATAGAGCAAGGGAGGTAAAGGGAGGATAGAGGTTAGAGACCTATGAAGAAGTGGTCCTTAGGGCCAGTATTAGAATGGTGGTCATGGAATAGAGAGAGGAGAACACAAATGAGAAGAGTATAGTCATGCAGTCAATGATCCTAGGTAACTGATATGCTATGAGAGGCAAGAGGAAGAAGGAATGGTCGAAGATAGCCCCAAGATTATTATGAATATGGGATGCTGAGTTGGTGCCACAGTGGTCAGAAGGGAGGAGCAGGTTAAGGGGAGAAAGATGTTCAGCTTAATTTTGAACTCATTACATGTGAGAGAAGAAGAGGAAAGCTAATAGGACAATTGCTTGACAAGGAAAGGGAAGGTTTGGTCAGGATAGGGGAAATTAAGCATATCTATAAGCATAGGGGAAAGAGCTAAAGAAGAAGGAAAGAGAATAGGATGGAGCAAATCCTGTAACTGGAGGAAATGGGATTGACACAGAGGCAGAGGGATTATCCTTGACAAGAGGGGAGTTGTAAAGGAGACCTTACTGAGACCAGAAGGAAGGAAGGAGAGGATTAGTGATAATGTGACAGATTTTGAACTGTAAAAGAGAGAGGAGAGGACTCCTTAATAAAGGAAGAGGCAGAGTTATTTTCTAAGAAAGAGGGGATGGGGGTGGGGTGGAGTTGTGTTGTGGGTTTAATAGAGGAAAAGGTGTGAAACAGCCTTGTGGGGAATTTGATAGGGAGTCAATCAGAGATGAATCAGTCATTTTTTTTTCATCACTTACTCTTGTTGTGTGTGTAGTTTGTCTGAATTGATCTCAAATGATGTGTAATCCAACCCCTACCCTGCCTCACCCCTGCAGGGCTAGAAAATTGGGTGGTGGCAGAGGATGTGGTGTTTGAACCCATAGCTGTACCTTGGAGTCCTGAACACCAGCTACAGCGTCCACAGCTGACAAGGCAGATACTGGACAGAGAGAATAAGGCAGCCTTCCTCCTAGGAGATGACCTCCCTAGATACCTCTACTTTGCAAGCAACCACACCAATACCTGGGGTCACCGCCGTGGATATCGTGTCCAGATCCATAGTCCTGCTGGAGTGCATCTACCTCAGGACACCATCATGGAGAAGGCATTCAGCTGGGGAAGGTAAGGAAGGAGGGAGGGATCTGGGTGGGAAGAATCAGGAAGAAAGGGTAGCCCTCTAACCTCTGCTACTGGAGATCTCAGTTCATTAGCTCCCCATCCTTTCCTCCAGACCAACGGAAGTGAGGTGGGCAGCAATATCTCCTAGCATCTGGAAAGAATGACCATATAAAAATTCCACCCCTCCAACATCCACCCCACTCCCCAGCTAAGACCCTCAGGCTTACCTGGAGCTCCCGCCTCGTGGTTAGGTACCAACTGGCAGTGACTCGCCGGAAAGCAGAGGAGCCACAGAGCAGCAGCATCTACAATCAGAATGATCCCTGGACACCAACTGTGGTCTTTGACAACTTCATTGACAATGAGCTACTCTCAGGGGAGGTCAGTGGCCCTAGAGATGGGGTGGGAGAGGAGTTACCTAGTTTCCAAGTTATTTAGTCTTTTTGACTCTATACGTGGACTTTGGATGTCTGAGCCATTTGGAAGGATGGGGACTTCTCTGATAATCAATGCCAGGGGCAAGATACAACAATAGTTATTATTGTTTACTGCATGCAAAAGTAGGGGAGGTAAAGTTAAAATGAAAAACAGTTCCTTCCCGCATGAATCTTGCAGTTTAGGAATAGCATCTACAGCTAGAATGGGTCTCATGGGTCACCTAATGAGGATGTTTAGGTCAAGAGAGGTTATCACTTGCCCAGGGTCACAGAGATGATAAATTGCAGAGCCAAGATTCAAACCCACATCTCCTGAATCAAAATTCAGCTCTGTTTCTATGCATTCTGATAACTACAAACCAAAATAAGACATAATATAACAAAAAGTGAAATTGTCAGGGAAATAGTACTGGCTAAGGGAGTCGGGGAAAGCTTTATGTCAGGTGGCATTTGAAGTGAATTTTAAAGACTATAGTTGACAAGGTGAAGATTGAAAGCAAACATGGTCCAGATACAAGGAACACCATGAATACAGTCATGCAGGCATGAGACTACGGTCATATTTAGGAGAGGAGTCCAATTTGACTGAACTATAGGGAGTAGAGGAGAGTTATATTTGATGAGACTGGGAAGGTGGCATGGCCATAGATTGTGGAGGGTCATGAATGCCAGGCAAAGGAGTTTGAATTTTACTCAGCAAACAATAAGCAGCCTAAAAGACATTTGAATAATGGAGTGATTACTGAATGAATGCATAATGTTTTATGTTGGTAGCAATGAGAAAGAGAGATTTGAGAGTAGGAGAAAGTGAAGGCTGAAAAATCTTGGGAAGCTATTTTAGTATTCCAGGTGGATAGTAATGAAATGTGAAAGTAGGACCAGAGAGATGACAGATGTGTGAAAGGTTTCAAACATAGAAATAACAGAATTTGGTAAACTTTGTACATGAGTGATAAGGAAACTTTAGTATGGGCAACTGGATGAGTCCATGACAGAAATAACTAAGGAGCAGTGTTAAGAGTAAAATTCTATTTTGGACATGCTGAGTTTGAGAGTTTTGTTCAGCTGGAGACAAATTGTAGACATTCATAGACACAGATGTAGAGCTTAGGTCAGGATTGGAGATACAGATGTATGAATCTCCTGAATAGAGGGAGAGAAGGGAAGGGAGAAGGGAATAAGTATCAAATTTCTACTATGTGTGAGGCACTGTGCTAAGTGCTTTACAAATATTATCTCATTTGATGGAGGGCTGGTGTTTGAAGGTAGGAGTGTAGAGTGAGAAGGGGAGAAAGCCAGAGGTAAGTGAAGAAAATCTACCTTGATGCTGAGGTACCAGCACAAAAGACAAATGGAGCTGTAAGAGTGGAGGGAGGAAAACCTGAGAGAAGAAGATGGTATCTCTGAAGTTAAGGAATGAGAGAATATGCAGAGGGATGGTGTTGTCAGTAATGTTCAAAGTGATACAGTTTAAGGAAGAAGATGGGGGGGGAAAAGGCCCTTGAATTTGGTAATTGAGAGTGGCTTTGGAGAGAGTTAGTAAGGAAGTGGGGGCCCCTCCCATTCTTGTAGGATGATAGCTCAGAACTGGAGCAGAAACCATCCTACAGCTGGCTTCCCATGGGAGCAGCTAGGACAATGGATCCTAAGGGAGACGGGAAATGTGGTTATAAGGCTGCTTGGTAAACCTGATTGTTGAACTAGTTGATGAAGAGTGAGATACTGGGAGAGCTCCTCCTCCCTGCCAGGTGGGGGTGGGGTGAGCAAAGTTACATCCTCACCACCACAGCCCTCTTTCTCTCCTCTTTTTCCCAGGACCTGGTTGCCTGGATTACAGCCAGCTTTCTGCATATCCCTCATGCAGAGGACATTCCCAACACAGTGACTTCAGGAAATGGCGTTGGTTTCTTCCTCAGGCCCTACAATTTCTTTGACGAGGACCCCTCTGCCTTTTCCCCTGATGCTGTTTACTTTCGGGACGATCAGGATGCTGGGGTCTGCGATGTCAATCCCATTGCTTGCCTCCCGGACTTGGCTGCCTGTGTACCTGATCTGCCTCCATTTTCCTACTACGGTTTCTAATCCTGCTAGAACCCTGACTTCTGGACCGTGTCCTTTGTAACTCCTCTGGCTCCAGTCATTCTTCTCATTCTCTTCCAGTCTCCACAGGCCCAGTTACTTTGCATATTCTTAACGTCTGCTGGGAGTCATTCCATACAAGTATTCTGAATTCATCCCCACCCTGTTCCCCAGTCCTGTTACATTCCTTATTCTTTCTCATTTCCTCTTCACTTTGATTCTTTAAAAACTTAACCTTTCTCTGTCCTCTCTCCAGAATTTTCATGGGAGGGAGGAGAGAGAAGTGAGAAGTGGGGAAAGAGTCAGAATTGTGAAAGTTTCCCTTGGAGGCTGAACAATATTTTGCAGCTAAAGGAAAGAACACATCTGGATATGGGAGGGAGGGAGAATAGGGTAGAAGAGGAGAAAGGAGGCTGGAGATGGGGGTGGGGGTAGAATGAAGGGCAACCCCACTCAGCCCCATCTCTCTCCTAGGATCCTCTCATTTTCCCTTTCTCTGTCTTATCTTAAATAACTCCTTCCCCATGCCATGACCCCCAACTCTGACTCTGGAAGCAGGACCTGATGGGAAGGATCCTTATATGGTACAGAAGAGGCTCCAGCTCCCCTTCCTTCAGTCCCGCCTCCCCCTCCACCCCCACCCCTGGTCTGCCCGCCCTTGGTCCTCCCACCCCTCCTGAAACCTCCCCCCTGCTGCTCTTGCCCTACACATTCCCTTGTATCTCTGCAGTCTGGCAGCCTCGCCCTGTGGCCAGGCACATAAACCCAAGCACTGGAGTTTCAAAGAAACTCCCCTGCCTGGAGAGTCCCATCCCACCCCTTTTCTATTTAGGCCCTGACTCTGATATCCACGTGACCATGAACCTGAAGACGGCACTGGTGCTCCTGGCTCTCTCCATCATCACCATCTTTGCCCTGGTTTGTGTACTACTGACCGGTAGGGGTGGAGATGGTTCCAGCCAACCTCCCCAATGCATCTCACCAACAGCCAAGAAGAGTCAGATCCAGCCACACCCTTTTCAGAGCAAGCTGTTCTCAGACCTCACCCGTGAAGAGCTGACATCAGTGATGCACTTCCTGACCCAGAAGTTGGGGCCAGGCCTGGTGGATGCAAGCCATGCCAAACCATCTGATAACTGTGTCTACTCAGTGGAGCTGCAGCTGCCCCCCAAGTCTGTAGCCTTGGCCTACCTGGACAGGGATGGTCCACCACCTCCCCGAGAGGCTCTAGCCATTGTCTTCTTTGGCCAACAGACCCAACCCAATGTGAGTGAGCTTGTGGTGGGGCCACTACCCAATCCTTCCTACCTTCGGGATGTGACTGTAGAACGCCATGGGGGACCCCTCCCCTATTACAGGCGACCACTGTCCACAAAGGAATATGAAGAACTTAGCAGGATGATCTCTGACCGTGAGCTGCCTCGAATTGTTGGTCTCCTCCATCGTTGTTGCTACTATAATGGCAGGAACCTGTTGTCAATGACCACTGCCCCAAGAGGTCTGCGTTCTGGGGATCGGGCCACCTGGTTTGGAATCTACTACAATGTCTCAGGTGCTGGCTTTTATCTCCACCCTGTGGGGTTGGAGTTGTTAATAGATCATGAGGCCCTAGACCCTGCTCAGTGGACAGTTCAGCAAGCCTTTTACCATGGACGATATTATAAGAATCTGGACCACCTTGAACAAGAGTTTGAGAAAGGCCAGGTAGAGGTTGTAGAGATAGCACAAAATGGCTCTAAAGGTTCTTCGTCTCTCAGGCCACGTGTTCCCTCTGGTTCTCCTCCCCCACTACAGTTCTCTCCCCAGGGTCCCCGATACCACATCCAAGGAAGTCAAGTTGCCTCCCTGTTCTGGACCTTCACCTTCAGCCTAGAGCTGTTCAGTGGCATGAGGATTTTTGACATCCGGTTCCAAGGGGAGCGAGTAGCCTATGAGGTCAGTGTCCAGGAGGCTTTGACCATCTATGGCGGCAACTCCCCAGCAGCCATGATGACTCGCTATTTAGACGGCAATTTTGGCATGGGCTTGTTCTCCACACCACTTACTCGAGGAGTAGACTGTCCGTATCTGGCCACCTATGTGGATTGGGACTTTCTCGCAGATTCTGGAACTCCAAGGACAGTACGTGATGCTCTGTGCGTATTTGAACAGAACCAGGGCATGCCCCTGCGGCGGCACCATTCTGATTTTTTCTCCCATTACTATGGGGGCCTCCCAGGGACAGTGTTGGTTGTCAGGTCTGTGTCCACCCTGCTCAACTATGATTATGTGTGGGACATGGCCTTTCACCCCAATGGAGCCATAGAGGTCAAATTTCATGCTACTGGCTATATCTCTTCATCCTTTTTGTTTGGTGCTGGTCGAAGATATGGGAACCAGGTTGGGAAGCATGCCCTAGGCACCATCCATACTCATGCTGCTAACTTCAAAGTTGATCTGGATGTAGCAGGTGAGGGGATCCTATAGGGCTCCATGGGCAGGGGCCAAAGGGAGAAGGGGATCTTTTGCTTTGTTTGATACCTTGAAATAATCTATGCATTCATCAAATGTTTATCAAGTATTTACTGTGTGCAAAGAAGAAAACAAGGTAAGGTGTCAGATACAAAGAGACTCTCCAGAAGCTTATAGTCCAATAAGGGAGATAAAATGGGTACATAAAACAACCATGATTCAAAGTAGAGTGTCACACAAGCTAGAGGAGAGAGATCACTTCTAGCTGGGAAAATCAGGTCTCATGGAGGACAATTCAAGCTAGGTTTTGAAGAATAGGTAGTCAGGTGAAGATACAAAGAGGATATTCCAGGAGGCAACAGTGTATGCCAAGGCATAGAATTAGGGAACACAGGATGTGCAGGAAGAATTGGGAACAAAATCTAATTTGACTGGAAGCATAGGATACAAGTAGGGGAACTGTAGGAAATAAGTTAGGAAAAGTAGGTGACAACTAGACCCTAAGGACCTTGAATGCCAGCATGAGAATTTCATTTTATTCTATGCTCAAAACTATATGCTAGGAAAATGATTTTTAGTTATTTAGGGGCTGATTTTTTGGTTATTGATGTTGGATTTGATTTTTAAAAGTATTTAAAAATTATTTGAGCTGTTGTTTTCTATATATACTCTTCTATCTCCCATGATGCCAGGTATCAAAATTAGCTGGCAATTTTCTGTTTGATTTCTTGTTCTTTAAAACTCAGAGCACTTGAAAGGACTCCTTACATAAGACTTTTTACATGACAAAGTCATGGGAACTATTAGGGCTCAGGGAACAGTCTGTAACCTGTGATCTCATTTTTCTTTCTTGGCTTCCCTGGAGAATTATGAGTGTTTCCCAAGTCTAACTTGAGCCCAAAAGCTCATGATTTTTGCTCCTTCTGGCCCTGATTTCTGCAAGCAGAGCAGAGTAGGGGACACTGGCTTTGGATTTTGCTGTGTACTAACTGCATGCTAACACCAATATCCAAGGGATTTGAGGGGGAAGCGGCATGGAGAGAAAAATTGGACAGGCAAAGAGGAAGGGGTCAATTTCTGTTCCCCCAAAATTTCTCCCTTCCTCCTCTTTATTCTTTCTCCTCCAGCACAGTACATTCAGCCAAGAGGGGAGGGCATGAAAAATGATAACTTGCATATTTGTACCCTATAGAATCATAGACCTAGAGTTGGGAGAGATCTCAGAGGCTACCATGTTCATCCCTCTCGTTTCACGGATGAAGAGGCTGAGACCCAGGGAAGTCAAATGACTTGTCCATGAGGTTTCCTTAACCTTAATTTCCCAGAGTCACTGAGGAAGTTTCTGGTAGTTGCCATCCATCCCTCCATTACCTTTCTGATGTACTTTGATCTCCCTAATTCTCTGACCTTGACAAGGGATGAGAAACCCTTCTCCCTCCTTAAAAAAAAGATAGATAGTTTTGTAAAGAATATGCCTCTACTTTTGTTTAAGAGAGAAGATGTAGAAAGCAGACTCATCTAATCACGTTTGTGGGACCCGTGGTTGTCCTTTTATTGCATGGCTTCCTCATGAAGAATGAAGTCATCCTTTTTGTGCCTTTGGTCCGTCATTTCTTGACTTCCTCGTAGATAGGTGGCTTCTAGTGCTTAGGAGAGTGCCTGGCCCACAGTAGGTGCCTAATGAATGCCTGTGGACTGACGGACTGAACATACCATTGGGCTCTACTTGGAAAGAACACCTTAAGGAGAGGGATTTGTGATTCAGCTCTGTGCTGTCTCCACTTTGAATGGGGAAGTTCTTGAAAGAAAAACCAGGTATCGGGTGAAGAGTAGGATTCATTGGAGCTTTGGGGATTATTATTGGAGTTGAGAGTCACTGAGGAAAGAAGCCCTCCAAATTTTGGAGCCATTTTACCATTTTAGCCAAAGGATAGGGGAGGTGATAGGAAGGTGGGAGATTTTTTTTGTTCCCTTGTTTCAGTTGTGTCCGACTCTTCATGACCCCATTTGGTTCCTTTGGCAAAGATAATAGAGTGGTTTGCCATTTCCTTTTCTAGCTCATTTTTACAGATGAAGAACTAAGTAAAGTAAAAAGGGTGGATGAAGTGACTTGCCCAAGGTCACATGACTAGTAAGTTTCTGAGGCTGGTTTTGAACTCGTGAAGAACTTCATGACTTCAGGCCTGGCACAGCATCCACTGTATCACCTAGATGCCAAAAATAGTATGAGATATTTTTAATTTAATCCTGTATTTTTCTTTGATTCTGCCCCATCTTTCATCCTGAGCTTTGGAGTTGTTGGAAGAGAGTCCAGAAAATAACTGTATAAATGAATATAATCACCCTTTCCTTTGACTTTGCAGGACAGGAAAATTGGGTAGTAGCAGAGGACATGGCATTTGAGCCTAGGCCTGTACCCTGGAGCCCAGAGCATGGGTTGCAGCTGATGCAACTGATTCAAAAAACACTGGAGACCGAAGATCAGGCGGCTTTTGCCTTTGGGAGCACCTCTCCTCGTTACCTCTACCTGGCCAGCAATCATACCAATGCCTGGGGTCACCGTCGTGGATACCGAATCCAGATCATCAACTTTGCAGGGCAGCCAATGCCCCAGGAGAGTGCCATCGAAAGCGCCTTCAGCTGGGGGAGGTCAGGGATTGGGCTGGTCTGTGAGGGGAAGGGCACCAATACATAGATGTATACTAGCCTCCAGAGAACCTGGCTACAGAAATAGTATAGAAGATGGAGGATGGTGGATCTTGGGAAGACACTAGAATGGAGTCAGCCAAAGAGCTCAGGTCATCAATTTCTCTGGGGATCCCTGGGTACAGGAGAGAGACTTTTGTCTGTCTGGGATGGGAGCAGGGCCATCTTGCCCATAGGCAAGAAAACAATCCAGTAGAGCCCAGGAAAGCACTGTAAATCCTAGGATAAGATGAATAATTCTACTATAATAATGGAAAAGGGGGAGGAAGAAGGGATGACCTGAAGATCCTTGTTCCTTTTTCCTATACTCTTCTGGTGGGATCATGACATGTTCCACCTGGGAGCTCTGACCATAGTTCCTGATTAGGTACCAACTGGCAGTGACACAAAGGAAGGAGGAAGAGCCTTCAAGCACCAGTATCTATAATCTGAATGATCCCTGGACCCCGACTGTGAACTTCACTGATTTCATCAACAATGAGACCATAGCAGGCAAGGTAGGCAAATCTTTGAGGCAAAGGGAGGGAGAGCAAGAGTGACTAAACCTCCTTCCCTAGGCTTTATTCTCCATCAAATCAAGTCCTCATGCAGGATGGCCCCAAAGTATTAATTATAGTAATTAAGTATAAGAGCTTAAAACAACATTTAAGACTTCTGGACTAGTCTGTATAGAGTTGGATGGAGTGGTGGGTTCCCTAGAGCAGAAGTGTCAAATATGCCTGGCAGCCTGGGTCACATGTGACCCACAACACCCCCTAGTCCATTTCAAACAGAAGAAAATGCAATTGGAAAATATTTAAGAAAATAAATAAAATTACAGTAGAGCATAGATAATGTTAATATGTGGTTTTTTAAGTCAATATTCAGTCTTCAGGGCTGCCTATATTGGGGTCTTCTGTTTGAGTTTTTAATCACTATCAGAGAGCCCCTCTGACCTCAGAATGTAGTTCACTCTTACCCTTCATACACTTCAGAATAGCTCTTTATCAACCCTTTGCCAAGGTCTTCCTGAGCTCCTTTTGTCAATGTTTGGCAATGACATGAATTTGCTCTTTACTCTGGTGTGATGGGAGTAGAGCTGTTTTGTTCCTGCCTTGGCAACTCCCACCTGCCTCTACCACGATCCAAAGCACACTCACTCCTCCTAATGCATGCTTTTTTCCCACCACACACACAGTACCCTCTCTGGCCTTGCCCCTCTCTTCCCTCAATAGAGAGGACTCTTTGGGACCCAGTGCAGATAAAGTCAAGCTAGGAGATCCAGCTCCGGGCTCACCAAATAGGACTCTCTGGATCTATGCAGTGGTGGTGGGGAGAAGCCATGTGTTCTTGGGACTTTGCACAGACTATTTTTTACTTACCCTCCAGTTCTCTGCTCCCCACTCACCCCCACCTCTAAGAATCCCTTCCTTCCTTCACAATGTAACTCAGGGACCACCATCTGTTAAAGGCTTAACCATGTGTTGTCTATCACCAGTTTCCTTTACACTTACTTTATGTATTTTATATTTACTTATATGTACATATGCTGTTTCCTCTTATAGAATGGAAATTCCTTGGGGGCAAGAATTGTTTCATTTTTGTCTTTTTATCTCCAACACCTGACCCAGAGGTGGCAGGGATTTGTTCTGTGAAGTTTCAATTCAGAGGACCTAGAGGGCTACCTATGGCCTTGAGGCAACAGGTTCCCCACCCCTGACCTAGCCCATAGTAGGTGCATACCATTGTACTTAACATATGTCACCTGCACAGATAAATAAATGCAAGTGCTGTTTTGGAAGCAGCTAGGCAGCTCAATGGATAAAGTGCTGGGCCCAGAGTCAGAAAGACCTGAGTTTAAGTCATGCCTCAGACACTCACTAACTGTGTGACCCTGGGCAAGTCACTTAACCCCTTTTTGCTTTCATACACTGGAGAGGGAAATGGCAATTCTGTCTAGTATCCTCTCTAGTAACCTCATTTAGGGTCATGAAGAGTTGGATACCACTGAACGACAATTAGGGGAGAGGGGACCCAACTTCTTATGGGATGGGAGGGCATCTGGGCATCACCAGTGCCCATCACCATTCCCATTTCACTGACCATCTTGCTGTCTCTTTAGGCAGAAGCAGTTATCACCCCGGTTGCATAAAGGATGTTTGGTTGTATTGAGATTTCTTGTTTGAGGGACTGGAAGGGGAAGCTATTTTGCCAAAGTGGGTCCTCCCTTAGAAGACTTCTTGTAAAGTAACAGGTTCTTCATCCTAGGGTCCTCCTTCTTGTCTTCTCCAGGATCTGGTCGCCTGGGTGACTGCTGGCTTTTTGCACATTCCTCATGCAGAAGACATTCCTAACACAGTGACTGTGGGGAATGGTGTTGGCTTCTTCCTCCGACCCTATAACTTCTTTAATGAGGATCCATCAGTCCAGTCTCCTGATGTGGTCTACTTTCAGAATGACCGGGATGCCAGAGTCTGTGAGAACAATCCTGTTTTGTGCTTTCCAGAGACATCGGCCTGTGCTCCTGACATCCCCAACTTCACCCATGGTGGTTTTAGAACAGGGTCTTAGAGGCTGGCTTTGAACGTCAGTGTCCAAAATAGGGAGGAAGTAGGAGCACTGGATTATTATGCAATTAATATCTGGTCTCCAGCTCTATATCTGTTCTCTCCACAGTTGCCAGACCTCCTACTTCTTCCTGAATGTGCCACTGTACCTTTGCAAATCAGTGAAGGCCCAGCTTGATATCCCTTATCCTAAAACATGTTGGATCCCTGGTTTCAGAGAGGAGAGAGGAGCATACCCTCCCTGGCTCCCGGAAGGGATGGCCAAACTGTGACCTAAAACATTTAAGCTTTTCTTTCCTTTGCCTTTTCCAGATTTGCTGTAATCACTGGTCTATCCTGCTTCCTTCCTTGTTATGTGACAAGAAAGAGAAGGCTGTTTAAGGGATGAGGGGGAATGAGAGCTTAGGAGAGTTGTGCAGAGTGGAGATATGTATTAGGACTTTTGGAAGCAGCTGCTCTCCAGATCCAGGTATTTCTGTGGACTCCAGGGCAGTCTCCTCTAAGCCTGTATTTATAGAGCTGTTGGAATTGTCCTTCTCTGTCTCTTCCCCAGCCATAGCCTTCCTCCCTGTTTTTTCAGCTTCTTGGGATTTACATTCATTCAATATCCTAGTATTTATTAAGCAACTACTATGTGCCAGGCACTGTGTTGGACAAAAGAATGAAATAATCCCTATTCTCAAGGAGCTCAGACTACATAAAATGTAGGATCCTTGAGAGCAGGGATCATTTCCATTTTTTTCTTTTTTAGTTTGTATTCCCAGTACCTGGCACAGTGCCTGGCTTGTAATAATAGGTGATTACAAATGCTTTCAGATTTCTCTTCTCTTGCCAGGAGGGTGGCAGTGGCACCCTTACCATTTGCACTCCTAACCTCACCCCGCCCCATCTCTCATGACCTAAATGTCTATCCTCTCCTTTCTGTGTGGTCCTGAGCATACAATGGGTGGTGATGTTTTTGTTGAGAAGATAATAATTCTTATCTATCCCACTATAAAATTCACTTTCCCATCATGCCTTTGTCCATGTGTGTCTATATGATCAAGGGGTTTGTGTGGTGTCTCTGTCACACTCAGATGTAATAAAAAATATATCCCTAATGAATCTTATATTGTTTATGCCAGTTCAATAAATTCCTTACTCTATGGATAGTGTGAATTATCTGGATGGATAATTAACTGTTAACGGGATAGGGGAAGGGGTGGTAAGAAGAGGAAGGGGGTTATTTGCTGTAAGTGCTGTGGGATTGAGTACCCACTGGATCAGTAAACAAAAACTTGCAATAAATAATTCCTGTGACCTCAATATGTTGCTGACCAATCTAGTTAAGGGATGCAAATGAGCTGGGATTATTTTAGCCTCATCTAGGCTAACCCCTATCTTCCTCTTCCTCCCTTAAACTCCCCAGTGTCCTCACATCACCTGTTGCTCCTTGGAATGTCTGGACATTTAAATGGGTAATAAACAGGAACCAAAATATTTACTCTTGAGGAGAAGGGAGATGGGCAAGAACCAAGAAAAATAATTTGTCCACATCCTTAAGAAACTCATGAGGTCTCCTGGCACTTGCTATGTATCTTCCTTTTGTGTCTATCTTGAAAAAAATTTAACATTTGTTAGCAGCTTTGTCCTGGGAATATAAGCATGAAGTGATTGGGTAGAGAGGAGCCCTTCTCCCATCTTCCAACCTTAAGCCCTTATAAACAGTAAGCGTAGTCCCATGTAGTGTGTGTTGTGGGAGAGGGCACATCGATCAGGGCAGCAGATCAGGTTCATAGAACAGAGATTTTGAGCATCTAATAATGTTTAGTATGTGAGTAGAGGGTGGAGGACTCCATTCTGATCACCAAAGCAGCATTCATGGACATCCTGTTTTTGTTTTCAATCTCCTCTTCCAGTAAAGATGTGCAGTTAGATGACTCAGTGAGTAGAGTGGAGTCAGGAGGACCCAAGTTCAAAACCAGCTTCAGATACCTACTAAATGTGGGACCCTGGGCAATTCATCTGTAAAATGAACTGGAGAAGGAAATGGCAAACTACTGTAGTATCTTTGCCAAAAATATCCCAAATGGGGTTATGGAGAGTCTGATAGGACTGAAATGACTAACTGACATCTCCCACTGAAATTTACATACATTCCTACTCCCACCCTTGGTCCTGGAAAAGTAGAAGGCACAATAGGGCAAGCCAGTAAGTAGGGGAGGTGTTGGGGTTAAGGTGACAAGGGGCAGAGAAGGAATGAAAGCAAGGAAACTCAGCTGTCACATCTTTCTCTTAAAGGAACCAGCAGGAGGGTCTCTGTTGAAGGTGTTCCAGCCCAGACTCTGCTCCTAACTCTTTAACTTCCTGTGCCATCAATAGACAGCACGTACATAATTTAACTTCCTGTCTCCTGTATGTCTGTCCATCTTTCTATCTATATGTTACACAGAAACACATTAATAGACTTGTTACCATATTCATTCTCATCATTGTGAGTTCTAAAGTAATTCAGAAGTACATTTCAAAATTGCTTTATTAATGACTAAAATTGAAACCGCTCTTATTTTCTGTTCAGTTAGATCAGACTGTGATTTCTCCTACCACCAATTTAAAAGGATAGTCCCCTTTCTTCCCATAAGCAGTTTCTCATCTCTATATAACTAAACACCAAGCTTAATTAAACACCAATATCACAGCTTAGACAATTTATTAATAAGGCAACAACTCACACAAAGATTTAAATAATTATTTACAATGTTTTAACAGTTACCTCCAACTATCATTACAGCCACTGATAACTTCTTACTTCTGAAACAATAGTCCCATCATTCTATTGACTCAGGATACCAATTAAAATCTTAAGAATTGTCTTTATCCTCTTCTCACCGGAAAAGAAGTTCTTTTCATCTCTTTATTTTCTTTATTTCTCTCGTCATCACTTTTAACAGCCTCTCCAGAATAAGTTAAACTTCTTAGAATTCAAGATTATATTGTTTCTCTTAAAGAGACAATAGCGGTATTTCAAAGATACAATAGCAGTAATTCAAGGAGTGCAATACAAGCACAGTCTCTGTGGGAAAGGCTATTGGAGTTGACGCTATCTAGCCAGGCTCAGCTGGATTGCCACTTTTCATCCATGTGGTTTTCATTGCTTTCCCTATCCCAATTATTTTATGCTTATTTATCTGTTAAAGAAGGTGCTTACAAATGTTTTCAGATTTCTCTTATTTCAGACAGTTCGGATGTCTCTTATTCTCGTATTGTATCCCCTAACAATGGAGGCTGGAGGGCAGGAACTTTCTGTTTTTGTATCGCCACATCTAGCATAGAGTCTTGTAAATACACTTGATAATTCCTTGTGAACTGACTGGGAAAAGTCCCTTAATAGAACTTTAGGCATAGCACTTACCTAAATCTACACTGAAGAGACTTGTTGAAGACCTTAGCTTGAAAAGGTCAAGGACCCCCAATGCAGCCTGCATCATCTCCAGTTGTCCTGATCTATATCTGGCCACTGGATCCTGATGGCTCTGGAGGAGAATGTGAGGCTGATGACTTTGCACAGCACTTCCTCACTTAAATCCAATTCACTTGCATGTCATGGCATCGCCTCCCTGATATCATGGTCCTTTTGAAGAATGAAGGATAAACAGGGGCAGAATTCCAGATTCAGAGGAATCCATACCAGAAAGAGGGAAAGAAGTAAGGGGCAGCTAGGTAGCACAGTAAATAGAGCACCAGACCTGGAGTTTGGAGGACCTGAGTTCAAATCCAGCTTCAGACCCTTGATACTTACTAGCTGTGTGACCTTGGGCAAGTCACTTAACCCAGATTTCATTGTCTCCCTCCTCCAAAAAAAAAAGTCAACTAAATCTCCTACAAGAACTTTGTGAGGTTCTGAGGAGCACCTTTTATGGCTCTCAGGCACTATGCTAGGTGCTGGGGATATAAATACAGTGAATGAAAAAATCTGTACTCCAAAGGAGCTTTCATTCTAATGAGGGATACAATAAATACATAAAGATAGAAATAATAAATATAAAAAGAAGGAATACAAACACACAATAGTTAAACACAAGGTAGTTTTGGAAGGAGACCATTAATAGTTTAGGGGATCAAGAAAGGGTCCATGTAGCATGTAGTGTTTGAGATACATCTTAAAGGAAGAGAAAGATGCCATGAGGAGGAGATGATGGATTGCACTGGAAACATGGAAGACTGCTAATATAAAGGCATGGGTGGCACATAGGTGGCACCATAGTGCACAGAACATTGGGTCTGAAGTCAGGAAGACTTATCTTCCTGAGTTCAAATCTGACCTCATACAGACATTTACTAACTGTGTGACCCTGACCAAGTCACTTAGTCATTTGCCTCGGCTTCTTCATCTGTAAAATGAGCTGAAAAAGGAAATGGCAAACATTTTCAGTATCTCTGGCAAAAGAAAGCAAACCCCAGATGGAGTCATGAAGAGTCAGACATGACAAAAAAGATTGGACAACAACAACATAAAGGTGTGGAGATATGAGATGGCATCTTATGTGTGTGGAAGAGAGAAGACCAGTTTGGCAGGATTACAGAGTGCAGGAAGGGGAAGTAAGGTACAATGAAGATGGAAAGATATGTTGGGAACAGGTTGGGAAGAACTTTAAAAACTATATAGAAGAGTTATATTTGATTATGAGGTCAATGAGAAGCCACTGAAGTTGATTAAGAGGATGACTTGGTCAGGGTTCCAATGAAGGAAAATCACTTTGTCCACAGGGTGGAGGATGGATAGAAATGAAATTATTAATTAAGGGAGAGAGATCAATTTGGAAGCTATTGCAATAATCCTGATGATAGATAATAGGGAGGTCTGAATTAAGGTGATAGTGGAGTAGAGAGAAAGAGTTAATATATGAGAGGTGTTATAGAGTTAGAAAAGGCAAGATTTGACAATGATTAGATATATGGGGTAAGGGAGAATGAGGAATTGAGGACAACGCAAGGTTATGAACCTGGGAGACTAGAAGAATGGTGTACCTTTAACTAGGGTGAGGCTAGGGGGAAAGACAATGAATTAAGTTTTGCACATATTGTTTGAGATCTCTCCAGGATGTCCAGTTATAAATAGTCATCAGGCAATTTGTGATGTGAACTAGAGCTCAGGGGAGAGACTGGGGCTGGATATATGGATTTGTGAATCATCTGCATGAGAGCTGATGTGGCCACAAAGGAAGAGCATCAGGGAGAGAAGAGGAGAATCCTAGACCAGAAATTTGGGGATTGATGGGTAGGAGTCATGATATCCAGGAAATGAGACTATAAAGGAGCAATTGACAAGAGGTGAATTGAGAGAGAGTGTTATTGTTGTGCAATCAATTCAGTCATGTCCAACTCTCTGTGACCTCATGGACCACATTGTCTGTGGGGTTTTTTTCTGGGCAAAGATACTGGAGTGATTTAACACTTTTCCTTCTCCAATCAATTAAGGCAAACAGAGGTTAAGTGACTTGCCCAGGGCCACACAGCTATTAAATGTCTGAGGCTGGATTTTTGAACTCAGGTCTTCCTGACTCCAATGGAGGTATGTTGGGAAAGAGTACTACCATTAAAAACCAAAGAGGAGACAGTATCCAGGAGAAGACGGTGATCAAATGTAGCAGAGAGAATGAAAAGGATGAGGACTCAGAATTGGTAGTTAGGAGATCCTTGGTAACTTTGAAGAGTGCAATTTTACTCTTGTGATGAGGTTGGAAGCCATACTGGAGAACTGAAAGAGAAGAGAGAATGTGGAAGCAGAAAGTGTCAACAAATTTTTCTAAAAGTTTGGCTGAGAAAGTAAGGCAAGATATAGGATCACACTTTGAAGGAAAGGTCTAGATTAGGGAAGGTTTTTTGAGCATGGGGAAACTTGGAGATGTTTGAAAATAGTAGGGAAGGAGCCAGTAGGTAGGTAGAGTTTGAAAATTAGAGAGAGACAGAGGTAAGATGTCCAAGGTTGCAGTTGGAGAGGAAGAGCCACTTCTTTGTGAGAAACTTGGGAGAAAGGAGCAGGGGGGAAGATGATGTCAATGGCTTGTTTATTTTTTTGAGGTAATCAGGGTTAAGTATCTTGGCCAGAGTCACATAGCTAGTCTGTGAGTCTGAGTCTAGATTTGAACTTACATCTTCCTAACTCCAGAGCTAGTACTCTATCCACTACACCACCTAGCTACCCTCTTGTGGTTAGAATTTTGAAATCAAGAGAAGAGAAAAGAGGGAACTCATGTGGAATAGCTTTAATTAAGAAAACAACAGTCTCTACTGTCAAGGAGTTTACATTCTAATGGATGAAAACAACACATGAAGGGAAGCTGAAAAGGAGGAATGGGAATAATATCTGCACAGGGGCAAAGTGGCAAATGTGGAAGTGGAGCAGACCAGAAAGAGAGCTGGAGGGGAACTGAGCAGCCTGGGATTTCTGATGATATTAGAATCTTAACCAATCATCAGGGTAAGTGAAAATCAATTAGGGAGAAATAAAAGAATTGCCTTGCTGTAATTGAGGGCACAAATGTAGTTGGATAACAAATTTATAATGTACGCAGTCAGTATGGCTATGAGACTTCCTTTAACTTCATTCAACAGCACATGAGTAAGAACAGAAAAGGGTGGTGGTGGGAGTAATACAGGGTTGAGGTTTGGCACTGATTAGAAAAGGGAGCAAGGGGTTTAAGAGAAGAGGATAGTATAGAGTTGAGGATGGGAAAGAAATTAAGATCCTGTGGGATGATATCAAACACGAGCCAAGCTAGTTATGAATTATAATAGGAGCTAGCTTATATCTGTATACTATATACCATATTTTGCCACTTAATCATAGCAAATTTTATAACAATTTTTTTTGACAAAACGGTGGGATATGACCAGTATGTGACACTTTTAAAAATTGTGTCAGTGTTATTTAAAAATCATTTATTACTAAATTGTATCACTGGCAAGTGAACTGTACAGTTTAGAGAGTGCAGGAAGATGCAAGTGTTATATCACATGACTTACTTATGGCAGCTTCATCTGCCTGCCCACTTCCCTTGCACCTATGGCTCCTCATTGGATTGTGACAATACAGTTAGTCCTGCAGTGCTCTAAACAAACGACTCAAGTTGGCTTTTGGAAATATACTGACGACATGAGCTGAGAATTCTAGGCTCGAAACATTTAATACGTGAGAGATAAGTGTGTATCCATATCACACTGGTGAATACATTCCTACTCTGTTTACATTTTAAGTGGTATGATGAACAGAATTATACTATGCAACAATTTTGCAATGAAAGGTTACAAGCCAGTTTTGGAACTGAAAAAACAGAGTGTGACGATTATGAAGTGGCAACAATTATTCAGTGAAATACTGTATGATCTCAGGAAGTCACCAAATGGGAGAAAAATGTTCTTGTCTGTGTATTTTCAGAATGAAGGATAAGGATTGGCCCCTACAGGAAAAGGGTGACTAGAATTCTATAGGGAAACAAATGGACTTTTAATGTACCAGTGGAATTTCAAGCATTTCTGATGAAAAGACCAGAGCTGAGTTGGAATTTTGAAATGCAAGCACCAGAGTCAAGAGAAGTGTAGAAAGGTACTTGAGCAACTACAAGGGTCATCAATACAGACTATTTGCTATAATTGGTACACATGAGAAGAAGAGAATACATACAGGGTGGAAGGAGTGGGGGAAGCAGGCATCACATGCACTTCATTTGTCTCTGAAATGGACAAAAGATAGTTGAAGACACATAGATTTAGTATGGAATATATATATGTACATTAAACTCAGAAGGAAAACTAAGTAGAGATGTACTGATAAATGTTTAACAACCAACACCAGGCACAACACAGTTTTAAGTTTAATCTGAATTACTAACATTTTCTACGTCCTTTCTTAAGTCTAAACAAGCAACACAACAATAAATGAAGCCCAGAGTCATTGTTGTTATCCATTCTGGAACAGGTAGGGGTGGTGGTGAGGATTTAAAAAGCATGATAAGATTGCCACAGGCAAAATGAAATTCTTGATCCTGAAGCAAAAATTTAAAAGGGAAGGAAGAAGAAAAGCTAGAATCTAAGCCTACACTCCTCTAGACAATTGTAAAATGGTTAAACCAATTGTGGTCTATGAATGTAACGGAATATTATTGTACCATAAGAAATGTAGAGATAATTTCAGAGAAAACTGAGGAGGCTAAACTGTTTAGAAGTTCTCAACTTCTGTTGAGAAGTTCAAGTTCTCTTGAAGGGAGAAGAACCAGGAGGATGATTTGTGCAAGGATAGCAACGTTGTAAAGAAAACTTTGAAAGATTAAGGAACTCTCTTTGTTGTATAGTGAAATGACACCAAATGATCTCTTTGAGGTAGTGGAATCTCTGGGTAAAAGGGTATAGATATTTTAGTTGCTTTATTTGCATAATTTTAAATTGCTTTCCAAAATGATCATACTGTTTCATAGCTTCACCAACGATACGCTAGTATTTATAACCCTTCCAACATTATATATCTAATATATCAGAGGTGAAGAGGATACAAAATTAATGCTTTTTGCAGATAACATTCTACCTAGAGAACCTAGAGATTCAATTTTAAAATAAATTGAAATCATAATTTCAGCAAAATTGTAGAAATACAAAATAAGACCCCACAAACAACCAGTCTTTCTTTATTACCAACAATAACCACCAGGAAGAAATAGAAAAAGAAATACTTTGTAAACAAAAACAACTTTGAAGGACTTCAGAACTTGGATGGATACAATTACCAATCTCACTTTGAGAGCACTTACAAAGCACAGTGTTGCACTGATTGCCCCACAAACTACTGTTCAAGGGTTAAGTTCTGCCTATGACAGGACTAGAGAGATGGAATGAGATATTTTCAGTTATATCTAATGGATGGGCTTGTCTTACTTGACTCTACTTATTTATTAAAAATGGAAGGTTTTATGAGCAAATAATCTAACTGGAGTGGCAGGGAACGTGAATGATACCTTGGCCCACGGCCTCTTAAAAAAAGGAAAAGAAATAGAACATCAATGAAGTCTTAAAAGAATGTATAGCACAGAAGGGGAGATGTTCAGAAGGAGATGGTAGAGGGATAGCTTGTAAAGGAACATGCTGAATTTATTATATCCTTTAGGAAAGAAACAAATTGGATGGAGTAGACTCATGGTTTTATATACAATCCTCTTTTACTGTTCTTTATATAGAAGAGTTGGTATGTATGGGATTCAGAATAAAAATAAATAAATTTTTAAAAAGAAAGCACTATTAGGGTACAGAGAATGGTTAATAATGCGTGACATCACTTCTTTCCCTTCTCCCTTCCCCCTTCCCTTGTATATTTCCCAACTTTAACTTCAGCCTAAGCTCATGCTTTTTGTTCCCTTTGGCCTTTATTTCTGTTGCCAGGCCAGAACAGGGGGCACTGACTTCTCATTCTGTTGAATGCAGAATTCCAATATTGATTCCCAAGGGATTTTGGGGTGGAAAGAATCCTGGAGAAAGAGTGGGCAGGCACAGAAGGGAGAGCCCATGTAGAGGAAAAAAATCTGAGTTTCCACACCACTCTCTAGTCCATCTCCAGGTACTATTTTTACCCTTTATCATAATGCCTTAAACTCTAGCATAAATCATAAGTCTATGATTAATGATTACTGACACATCTGTACCCCAGATTCCTCCCTGAGAGACTTTCTTGTTTTCCAATAAATCCAAACTTCCAGTAGCCACCAAGGAATTTCTTTGGTAGCCACCATCAAGGCATTCATGTCATATTGCAGTTCTCCTTAGTTGGGCAGTGAAGGTGGCATTTTGCTGGAAAATTTGATTTAATTCTGTTTGTATTCTCCACAATTGACTTTTCTGGTTCCTCATGAAGCCTATGTCTTTTGCCTATGCCTTTGGTCTAAACTAGGTCATTTAAATTTACCACTGATTACTACTTATAAAGAAAACCTTGCAGAGAGAGATCTGGGGTTCAGTGGTTTCTGTTGTCCCCCTTGGGTATGAGGAGGTTCTTGAAAGAAGGGCAGGTCAAAGTGACATCAGACTTTGCTGTTGTTGAGCCATTCCAGTCACGTCCTACTCTTCATGACCCCTTTTGGGGTTTTCTTGGCAAAGGTACTGGACCAGTTTGCCATTTCTTTCTCCAGTTTATTTGACAGATGAGGAAACTGAGGCAAACAAGTTTAAGTGACTTGTTCAGAATCACACAGCTAGTAAGTATCTGAGGTTAGATTTGAACTCAGGAAGATGAATCTTCCTGACTCTAGGCTCACCACTCTATCCACAGCACCACCCAAATGATGTTAGTATACTAACTATGTAGCATGCCTTATGCTTCTTGTCAGATAAGCAGGGGATTCTAAAGGCAGAATGAGGTATATGATATCAGACTTAGCTGATGTATTGATTTGTTTGTCTTAGCTGTTCTGTGGTCCTAAGATGGATGTTTTTAGCCTTAGAGGCCATATCATGAGAGTGGGAAGTTAGGGGCTCCAGGTCTCCCAACCTCAGCCAATTGACAACAGTCCAAGTTTTCTGTAACCAAACTCTTCTCAGAGATGATCACTGACAGAGAGATACCCAAGCTTGACAAGAGATAATAGATTTTGAGGGATTCATTTGTTCAGAAAGTGCAGAACTGAAGTGAGAGTGAAATGACTGTAAAGCAGAAGATTGGGTCCTCTCTTTAGAGGGTGACTATCCTAATGATTGAATTTGGAATTAGGAAGTGGGAGCTGGAAAAGAAAATTCCAACCCTTTACGCCAGCAGTGCAAGTCTATTGGTTTTTTTCTCTCAACAATCCTACAAGGTACTGCTTAACAGTAACATTTGTATTTTACAGATGAGTCGAATAAATCTCAGAGAGGTTAAGTTACTTAAGAAGTGTCTGCAGATGACAATTGTCCCTGGAGTCTCTCAGGGACTACACGTTGTTCATCTTATTACATTATATCACTTGTTTAGCACCACCTCTCTGGTCCTTGCTACTGGGAATTTTTTTTTTTCCATACTAGTCATTTCTCAATAATTATAAATTCTCTAACCCAGTGGTAGCTATTTGGTCTTTATTAGATTACTGAATCCCCATTACTGATTTTCCTATACTCTGATACTCATAACTGCACTCCCAAGCTACAGCCCCTATTCCCGATAGTCTGCCCAATCTTCTCCCTTTCTATAACACTGAGGAATCCAAATGCATTTTATAGAGGTTTATTAACAAGGAAACAATCATGAAGAATTAGAATTAGATTTTCTAAAATAAAATTTGTTTAGAGCAATAGCTGAGTGCTTCTTGAAGAAACATATTTAAAAACCTCCCTTTTCATTTCAACTTAAAATATTATTAAATAAAACGTTCTCTAATCTACAATCTTTTTCCCTTAGGGAAAAATGCAAAAGGTCAGGAGCTAAACTCAAGGCTCCCAGAAAATGGATTAACCAAAAATAAAGCAAGAGACACTTCCCTGCTAGTTAAAATCATGGCCTTCCCCATCCCTTGAGGAGATGAAATTTATGAGTCACTCTTTCTGGGTTCTGAAGGGATTAGGGTATTGATCAGATAGGATTGCTTATCACTGGAGAACTCTTGTGGAGCTTGGTCAAAGAAAGAACTGAGTGGTTTCAGAAAAGTTGTTCAGTTCTGTCTGACTCTTTATGACCCTGTGTGGGGGTTTTCTTTTCTTTTTGTTTATTTATTTGTTTATATGTTTTATATGTTTATTCATTCACTCATTTATTTTCATTCACTCATTTATTTATATTTATTTATTTGTGGTTTTCAATATTTACTTCCATAAACTTTAAATTTTCTCCCACGCCATCCCCAAGGCGGCATGCAGTCTGATTTGGACTCTACGCATACATTCCTCTTAAACATATTTTCACAGTAGTCATCTTGCATAGAAGAATTATAACGAATGGGAGAAAACATGAGAAAAGAAACTGAAACAAAACAACATAAAACAAAAAAGAAAATAGTCTGCTTTGCTCTGCATCCCAACTCCATAGTTCTTTCTCTGGATGTGGATGGCATTTTCTATCATGAGTCCTTTAGAATTGTTTTAGGTCCTTGCATTGCTGAAAAGGGCTTAGTCTATCAAAGTCAGTCATTGCACACAATGTTCTCCTGGTTCTGCTCACTTCACTCAGCATTGGTTCATACAAGTTGTATGGGGTTTCCTTGACAGAAATACTGGAGTGGTTTGCCATTTCCTTCTTCAACTCCTTTGACAGATGAGGAAACTGAGGCAAACTGATGACTTGCCCAGAGTCACACAGCTAGTTAGCATCTGAGGTCACATTTGAACTCAGGTCTTCCTGACTCCATTACCAGCACTCTATCCACTGAGCCATGTAGCTTCCCCAAGAAAGATTAAGTGATTATTATTCGATTAGATAGAGTTGAATGTTAACCCAATACTGCATTTTATCCAATTGTGACCTTTTTCTTAATCAAAATTTCTTTAAGTGTTATTTCATATTGTCTTTTATCTGATAGATATCCAAAGGCCTGAGGGGACTCTGCCAGTTTGAATATTTCTTTCCAAGCAGACTAAAGTTTGAATTTAGAATAATAATAAATTAATACAAAATGTTTCTGGCAGGCTTAGGCCTTCTATATTCCCTTCCTCCCAGAGGGGATACCATATAAGCAAGTTAGCAATTTTTACAGGGGGATGGCTACTGTTCTCCATCAAAGCCTAGCCCTCATTTTGACGTAGATGATCATGGGCTCCCCTGAAGGTGATAGCAGTGAAGCCCAAACTCTGGAAGATCTTACCAAGCATGAAAGGTTTTTGGTATGTCCATGGACTACTCTAGTTAACTTATTACCAGAAGGTTCACCACTGACTGACCAGTGACTTTTTTTTTACCCCAATAACTCACAAAGTCATCTTTTAAGACATGCAAGCATTTTGGCCTTTATCTCTTTTTAAAAAATTATTTATTTATTTTAAGTTTTCAACATCCATTTCCACAAAATTTTAAGTTCAAAATTTTCTCCCCATCTCTCCCCTTATCCCAAAACTCCGAGCATTATGACAGCCCCTTCCACCAATCTGTCCTCCCTTCTAACATCCCTCCCTTCCTTTATCCCCATCTTCTCTTTTGTCCTGTAGGGCACGATAAATTTCTATACCCCATTACCAGTATTTCTTATTTCTCAGCTGTATGTAGGAACAGCACTCAACATTTGTTCCTAAAACTTTTGAGTTCTAACTTCTCTTCCTTCCTCCCTCCTCACCCATCCCCACTGAGAAGGCAAGCAATTCAATATAGGCTATATATGTGTAGTTTTGCAAATGATTTCCATGATAGTCATGTTGTATAAGACTAATTATATTTCCCTCAATCCTATCCTGCTCCCATTTCTTCTATTCTCTCTTTTGACTTTGTCCCTCCCCAAGAGTGTTTACTTCTAATTGCTCCTTCCTTCCATTTGCTCTCCCTACTATCATCCCCCCCCCCGCTTATTCCCTTCTCTCCTACTTTTCTGTATTGTAAGATAGGTTTTCATACCAATTGAGTGTGTATGTTATTCCTTCCTTGAGCCAAATGTGATGAAAGTTTCACTTTTTCCCTCTCACTTTCCCCCTTTTTTCCTCCATTGGAAAGTTTTTTTTCTTGCCTCTTCTATGAGAGATAATTTGCTCCATTCCATTTCTCCCTTTCTCCTCCCAATATATTCCTTTCTCATCCCTTAATTTTATTTTTTAAAATATGATCCCTTTCTATTCAACTCACCCTGTGCGTGCTCTCTCTCTCTCTCTCTCTCTCTCTCTCTCTATATATATATATATATATATATATATATATATATGTATGTATGTATGTATATATATACACACATACATGTGTGAGTATGTGTATGTGTGCTTGTGTGTATAATCCCACCAACTACCCAGATACTGAGAAAAGTTTCAAGAGTTACAAATA
>CM053770.1:531770902-531795220 GCA_028658325.1 Potorous gilbertii
TCTTGCATACTATGGTCGTTGCTGTGCACAAAGTTCTCCTGGTTCTGCTCCTTTCACTCAGCATCAGATCATATAAATCCTTCCAGGCCTCCCTGAAGTCTTCTTATTCATCATTTCTTATGGCACAATAGTACTCCATTACATTCATATACCATAATTTATTAAGCCATTCCCCAATTGATGGGCATCTCCTTGATTTCCAGTTCTTGACTACCACAAAGAATGCTGCTATAAATATTTTTGTACATGTGGGTCTCTTTTCCATTTTTATAATCTCTTGGGGATACAGTTCTAGTAGCGATATTGCTGGGTCAAAGGGTATGCACATTTTTGTAGCCCTTTGGGCATAGTTCCAAACTGTTTTCCAGAATGGTTGGATGATCTCACAGCTCCACCAACAATGGATTAGTGTTCCAACTCTCCCACATCCTCTCCAGCATTTATCATTTTTTTGTTCTGACATGTTTGCCAATCTTATAGATATGATGTGGTACCTCGGAGTTGTTTTGATTTGCATCAAAGGAGGACTTTCTTAACTGACAGAGTATATAAAACATCAGGAAGGATAAAGGAAGGAGGATTCTCCTTCCTTGAAAATTGCCTTTATTTTTGCAGTATTATTATTGGGGGTAGAAATATGTTTAATACGATCACATTATACATTAACATATATACATTGTTACATATGTATATACATATACATATACAATGTATACCTGTTACATACATTACATTAGCATGTATAATCTATAATAGATTGCTTGCCATCTTGGGGAGGAAAAGAGATGGAGGGAGGGAAAAATTTGGAATTTGAAATCTTATAAAAAATGAATGTTAAAAAAAAGAATATCATTATTAAGGTAGTGTGGTGGAAAGAGCAGTCCATCTCTGGGAACCCCAGACCTGCCACTATGAGGGCAGTCAGTCAGTGAATAAGCTTTTATTATATGCCTACCATGTTTCAGGCACTATGCGAAACTCTATGGAATACAAAGAAAGGCAAAAACCTGCCCAACCCTCAAAGAACTCATAATATAATTGGGGATATAACATGCAAATAAGTATGAATATACAAGCTGTATAGGTGGAAAGTGGTCTCAGAGATGAAGCACTAGTAGGTGGCAGAGCTGGGAAAAGTCTTCTCCTACTATAGGAGTCTGAGTCTGAAGGACACTAGGCACACATACACACATAAATATATATCAGGAATTATAATAAACTTTACCTTCAGCATAACTGCCTCTTTTTTTTGGAGATGGTGCTTTTTTTTCTAATTACATGTGAAGATAGTTTTCAACACTTATTTTTTTATAAAAATCTGAGTTCCAAAACTTTTCTGCCTCCCTCTTTCTGATCACCCCCGCCCCAAGATGGCAAGCAATCCAACATAGGTTAAGCATGTACAATCATGTTTAACATATTTCTGCATTAGTCATGTTGTGAAAGAAGAAACAAAACAAAAGGGAAAAGCCATAAAAACCTCCAAAAAGTGAAAATAGTATGCTTTGATCTGAATTCAGACTCCATATTCTTGCATGCATTGTTGGTAGAGTTGTGAACTGATAGCATTTTCCATCATGAGTCCTTTGGAATTGTTTTATGTTATTGTATTCCTGAGAAAAGCTAAGTCAATCATAGTTGATCATCATAGTTGCCTCTCTTTATACATTAAATATGTTCCTGAAAAACATAACAGTCAATAAATATTGGGGATTTTTTGGTAAACTAAATTCTATTTCAAATGCCATAATGGAACATCTTTGAAGAAAACTTGCATTGGATTTTTTCAAGCCTCAATTCAGGGGTCACATTCCTCAGGAAGCCCTACCAAACTCCCCAGTTATTAGTGTGCTTTCCTCCACTTATCTGTATATATATTGTATCCCTTCCCCTTCCCCCAGTATAAGCTCTTTGAGGACAGAGACTGTCGTTCATTTTGTCTTTCCATATCCAGCGACAAACACAGTGCCTTGCTCATGGCAGGTTTACATATAAATGCTTGTTGAACTGAATTATCTACAGGATAAGAACTGGAACTGGGGTCTCCTAATTTCTATTGCTCGTTTTCCACTTTTTCTCCTCCTTTGGACTTTCTTTGTGATCTATGACCGAAAAGGTGTTTCTATTCATCTCATGGATAAAAAAAACAAAACAGGAACAGGAGAACTGCTAACTCATCAAGATGCTTGGGATGAGTTATTGAGGCATCAGGGCAGTGGGGGTAGTTTGGGACTTTCTAGGATAAATACATGCCCCACTGATTATGCATCCCCTATGTATTTCCTCTTTGAGAAGCAGCTTGTTTTTCAGCCAAGATAGTATCTGGAGTGACTGATTCTGGCCTGTGGAGTTACTGTTATAAGAACAAACATTTTCTGCTGGACTCTGGGGTCTGGGGGTGGGAGATATATGTCTCCTATATATATGATGCTCCGTATCATCCTCCTTTAAAAGACTCTTCCTCATTACCTAAGCTGTCTGACCCCAAAGTCTCAGCCTCAGAAAGTCAGTTTTTTTTAGCTAGGTTGAATAAATCTCACCTGACACTTGATTTCTCTGAAACTGTCCTCTTCCTCTTCCTTTTCCTTTTTCTCACCTTCCCCTATCCGGCTCCCTCTTCCCCACCCCACCTTATCTCGGGCCCTTCAAGGGCCATCCTGAACAGGCTTCTGCCTTTGTGTTGGCCTCATCCGTTGTTATTTGTCCTTTGTTGGAAAAAGATGACATCGGGCAACTGATGCCATAACTTGCAAATGAATTGGATTTAAGTGAGGGAGGGCTGTGCAAAGTCATCGACCTCACCTTCTCCTTTAGAGCCATTTGGGTCCAGTGACCAGATATAGATCAGCACAACTGGAGGTGGCCCCCTGATACAGGTACCTCCTTTTCTCAAAGACTTTCAAGGGAGGCCATTCCACAACCTCCCTATCTGCTATTATCTCATTCTCTTGATGCTTTACCCCTTCCCAAAGTCTAACCTAAATAATCCTCAGCTTAGGTCTACTGTATTCAGCTCCATCTTTTTCAGTAAAGAAACTCAATGCTAGAAAATCTGAAGTCATTCCATCACATTTTCTACTCTTAGTAAAAAAAAAAGGCAATATGGAAAGGAGCAAGTTGGAAGATCAACTTCCATCAGAGAAGCCCATCTAATCCAATTCATGGTAGAACCCATTCTGGCCTTGAAGCTCTTTCCAATGACTATACTTCCATCTTTCTGAAATCTATCAATGATTCAAAGTAATGTAATTGGTTTTTTTTTCTTTTTTCACTCAATAGTATTTTGTTTTTTTCTAATTACATGTAAAGATGGTTTTGACATTTATTTTGAGTTTCAAATTTTTCTCCCACCCTTACTTTCCTCCCCCCTCCCCAAGGCAGAAAGCAGTCTTGGTTATGCATATACAATCACCTTAGGTAGAGGTATAGGTTATGCATATACAATGACATTAAACATATTTTCACACTGGTTATTTTGTGAAAGAAGATTTAGAACAAAAGGGAAAAACCACAAGAAACAAAAAACAACAAAAAAGGGAAAACAGTATGCTTTTATCTGCATTCAGACTCTGGATTCTTTCTCTGGATGTGGATAGCATTCCACCATGAATCTTTTGGGATTGTATTGTTATCACTGTATTGCTAAGAAGACCTAAGTCTAACACAGCTGATCATTGCACAATGTTGCTGTTACTGTGTAAAATGTTCTCCCAGTTCTGTTCACTTCACTCAGCATCAAGTCATGTAAGTCTTTTCAGGTTTTTCTGAAGTCCTCTGGTCATCATTTCTTATAGCCCAATAGTATTCTATTACATTCATATACCACAACTTGTTCAGTAATTCCCCAATTGATGGGCATCTTCTCAATTTCCAATTCTTCATCATCATAAAAAGAGCTGTATTTTTGTATATTTCCTTTTCCCTCTTTCATGATCTCTTTGGGATACAGACCTAGTAGTGATATTGTTGGATCAAAGGGTACGCTCAGATTTATAGCCCTTTGGACATAGTTCCAAATTGATCTCCAGAATGACTGGATCAGTTCACAACTCTACCAACAATGTATGAGTGTTTCAGTTTTCCCAAATCTCCTTCAACATTTATCATTTTCTTTTTCTGTCATATTAGCCAATCTGATCGGTGTGAGGTGGTAACTCAGAGTTGATTAAATTTACATTCCTCTAATCAGTAAGGATTTAGAGCATTTTTCTATATGACTATAGATAGCTTTAATTTCTTTATCTGAAAACTACCTGTTCATATCCCTTGATCATTTATCAATTAGGGAATGACTTGTGTTTTTATAAATTTAACTCAGTTCTCTATGTATTTGAGAAATGAGGCTTTTATCAGAAACACTGACTATAAAAATTGTTTACCAGCTTTATGCTTCCTTTCTAATCTTGGTTTCATTGGCTTTGTTTGTGTAGAATCTTTTTAATTTAAGGTAATCAAAATTATCCATTTTGCATTTCATAATATTCTGTATCTCTTGTTTGATCATAAGTCTTCCCTTCACCATAGATCTTACTGGTAAACTATTCTTTGCTCTCCTAATTAAAGCAATGTAATTGCTGTATATGCTGTATATGCTGACATAATGCATCGAACTCACCTTGGACAAATCCCTACTATCTCTGGGCTTATGTCTGCCTCTGTAAAATGAAGGAGATAGAGTAGATACTCCCTAAGAATCCTTTCTGGCTCTGACATAGTTAGCTGAATTAAAATAAAAACTGGAGATGCCCAAATGAATTCCACAACTGCTTTCTCTTCTTCAGAGTCTCCAAAATTTTGGAGAGATTCTCTATCTACTCTCTTGCTTAGCTCTATTTCCACTCTAATGTCCATACTTATTTTTTCAATATACATTTCAAGAAATCATTCTAAAGGTCCTTGCTACTGATCTATTATTTAGGGGAGTCCAGGAGAATTTACTGTGTTGCTTTCACTTTTATCAAGAATTTTTGAGTCACTTAGCCTTTCCCTCATAATATTTTTTCATCATGTCATGTCCTATTCTAGTCTGTATGGTCACTTTTCTTTATCAGTTTCTTTGTTGGTTTATTTGAGTGGAGACTAGCCTTATACCCAGTCTTTCTTTCAGCTTTCTTTATGGGGGCCTCTTCCCTTCTGTTCCAGATAACATATCAAACCATGTACAGCTGAACTTCTCTCTCATCTACTGTCCTAATTCTCTCTGCTGGGACTGGAAGATTTTAGTGATCTTTTCCTAATTAAGGGTAAGAGAATTGGGTCCAGATGGATTCCTGATACATGGACATACAAGGGAAGATGAACACATATGGTTTCGTATCTCTGCCCTTTCTTTCTTTCAAATGAAATTTTATTTTTTCAATGAACAAAATTTGCTTTTCTCTCTCTTACCCTACCGTATCATTGAAAAAGAAAAACAAAACCAAGTATTCATAGTCAAGCAAAATTTCCATAGATTTCCATATTGACCATATCCAAAAATTATAGGTTTTATTCTGCCTTCTGAGTCTATCAGCTATTTGTCAGGAGGTGGGCAATATGCTTCATTATTGGTCCTGTTGGTTGGTCACTGTACTGACTTTTATAGTGCTTTGATTTGGCAGTGTTGTTATAGTATAAATTGTTTCCCTTGTCCTATTCACTTCACTTTTCATCAATTCATACATGTCTTCCCTCTCATCATTTCTTCCAGCACAATAGTATTCCTTTACATTCGTATGCCATAATCTGTGCAGACATTCCTAAGTTTGACATTTTTGCTACTACGTAAAGAACTACATTTTTGTACATAGGAGTCCTTTTCCTCTTCCTCTGATCTCTTTGGGACATAGACTTAGTATCTCTCTCCCTTTCTGTCTTATAAGAACAACTTCCCCTGTGGAAGAGCTGGAACTCTAGCCCCATTTATAATTGACAATTTTTTCTGAAACCCAGGCTAGCCAGGTTTCAATGATCAGGACGTTCTGAGGGGTGGGAATTGGATCAAACTAGGTCACTGACAAAATGAAACTTGGAAGAAATAGATCAAACAGTGGTGTAGCCAAAGCTCAAAATGGGAGATCAATGAGAACAGATATATATATATAGTGTGTGTGTGTGTGTCACACACACACACACACACACACACACACACTATATATACAGTATATAGAGAATACGTTAGTAATATAGTCTTATAGGAAATGAGTTAGTGCAGAGGAAGGGTCTGTAGGTGAGGTCAACGGAGACCGATTAGTCATTTGTGTTGGGCTTTCTGTGTGCATTTGAGGTGGAGTAGATTTTAAAACAATGTCATGTGAATGGGATGTATATTAATTATACAATTGTAATTTTCTTTTTAATCAGCAGCCCAAGTACTTTTTGGTGATGAGGCTTTTGTAACAAGGTTTGGCTTGAAATACTCTGAGGAAAGAAAGTGAACACTTTTAACCAGGAGACAAAAGTTGACATCCTGCCATTTGGGTGGGTATTTGAATAATCACCCTCTTTTTTTCTCACAACCAATGCCCCAACTCCCTTCATCTGTCTCCAAATTTGTAGAAGCAAAAAGGCAACTGTAAAATGTGAATCAACTCTCTCTACTTTTCACTGTGAAGACTGAGAAAAAAGGGGAAGTGAAGCATTTCTTCCTCCCTCTCTGGGCCTCTCCTGGTCCCCCTGGCCTTGCTGGCAAGAGATCAGTATTGTAAACAGGCCTCCTGTGTCTAGGGAGACGTGGAAACAGCAGGGACACAGACAGCTGTTTATTCCCAAGCTAACATTCTTTGAGTTTCCTGCTGTTTTTGTAGCTCAGAATAGTTCTTACATCCTCCCCGCTCAATCACCTTCATGCCGTCACAGGGTATGAGCTGAGATACTCAGGCATCTGGTTTCCCAATTATCACCTTCCTACACACACACACACACACACACACACACACACACACACAGTCTCTACCCACTGGGTCCCTGTAACAGGGAGGCCCTGTTGAATTCACAGTAGAGCATAGCTATATTTTTTTCACTTAAGGATGAGCTGTATTTATTAGGAACTGGCATTGGTCCCAGGTATAAGATATATTAGGTACAATATGTGATTTGATGGACACCATAAATCTCTAAATGACGTTGTGCATAAAGTGCTAGACTTGGAGTCAGGTAGACCTATGTTCAAATTCTATCTCAGACACTAACTAGCTGTGTGATCCTGGGCAAATTGCTTAACCTCTCACAACTTCAGTTTCCTCATCTGTAAAATGGGAACAAAAATAGTCCCTGTCTCCCAGGGTTGTTGTGAAAATCAAATGAGTTAACATGTAAAGTGCTTTGCAAACCTTAAAGCACTATGTAAATGCTAATTACTATTATTGTTTTGAATGTTTTTAGATAAGGTATTCATTATATTTTGGTTAAATTCTTTGTTATAAGAGAAGTTTCAATTCTGATATTTGGAGGTTGTGGGCATGTATAGAAATTATTGTGATGTTAAACACACAGTCAATAGTGTCGGAATCATAGATAAACAAAAGGCACCGATAAAACATGTTTACATAACAAAATCATGAAACTAGCTGTTTTTTTTAAAATGAAACTTTTTAAGGTTTTCACTTCTAGCTAGATAAGGAAAATAATGGTTGAGGAAGAAGAAAATAATGAGAAGGTGAATGAGAGTGGTCTTCTAGCTTCTGACTGGACCTTAGTCTTTTAGAGAGGGGGAATTGGCTTTCACCATGAAGAAGCAGTTCTCAAAGTATGGGTCCTTGAAATGGTGTTCTGGGATGGGTTCCTTATTGATCACTGAGCTGATTCATTTGGTGCTGATGTTTAGAATAAGACAATGATTTCCTTATGACAGTTATTAGGAAACTGAGTATCAATCTCACTGGCATCACCAAAAACAGTACCCAAATGGGAAGGCGGGAGCCATAGACTTTTTTCAGTAGAGAGTCTACAGATCGGAAGAACTTGAAAATCACTAAGAAGCAAATATTACAGGCCAAAAGATGAAGATGTGACAGCAGAGTCATAACTAGGGAAGGTGACTTAAGGCTTTGTCCCAGAGCATTGTGATACAGAGGGCATACTTCCCCCTCCCACAGTGGTTCTTTAGTTCATTAGCCCCTCACTGACCCACCAATGGTCCTGTGCTTTTCCAAAGCCTACTTTCCCCTACTACTATGCCCTGCACCTCTAACTGGGGTTTAGGAGGTTGGAGATGGGGTGACCATTCATCGATCATGCCCTGAGGCTTGGACCGGACTCTCCAGGAGACAGGACACTCCTCCCAACTTAACTGTGTGACCCTGAGCAAGTCACTTACTTTCTGTCTGCCCTAGTTTACTCATCTGTAAAATAGACGTAATAATCATACCTACCTCTAAAGCGTCATTGGGAAAGTCAAATGAGATAATACTTGTAATATGCTTAGTGCAGTGACTAGGACATAGGCAGGCGCTATGTAAATGCTAGCTAGTATTACTGTCACATGCAAATCCTAAAGGGCCATCTAAACTCCAGCTGTTGTTATTTTAACTACTCTATTATTATATTCCACATGTCTACTATACATAATATAGAGAATATAGTGTAGATAATATCTAGTGTATGTAATATATGATGATATAGGCTATATGTAGTATAATGATACATAGTATGTATCATTATGTAATAGATACTATATATCATTATTATAACTACCATATGCAAATAATTCTTTTACATGTTAAAACCCTCACCATGGGCAGTGTGGGGAGGAAGGGAGGAACCTACAACTTCAAGGCCACATATAGCCTTTTGGGTGCAGTCTTTTGACTCAGTCCAAGTTTTACAGAACAAATCCTTTTGTTAAGGGGATTTGTTTTGTGAAGTTTGGATTCAGTCAAAGGGCCACACTTGAGGACCTAGAGGGTCACATGTGACCGTAGGTTCCCCAGCCCTGTGGCTAGACCAAGTTTAGAGGATCCTGGGCCAAGGTAAGGGAGGAGAGGGATACATGGCTGATAAAATTCCTAAGAAGTCTATTAAAGTATTAGGACCAAATCTTTTATTCCGCTAGCTACCTTTAGTGAGATGTTTAAACCCTTCCTCTTATGAGGGTTCACCCTCATCACTCTACATACGGATAGATGGCTCAATTCTCTCCCACCTCCTTTTGTTTGCATCTATATGCATCGACCTTCATTAGGTCATGCCTCCAAAAAGCCAGTTGAGTTAGACCAAGGAAAGGTTTAGGCAGCTAGAGCTGCAGTCTTAGTCATATTCCCCTTCAGAAATAGCTTTTGTTTTCCACAAGGGAGGATGTCAGGTCAAATGAAAAAAAAACATGTTTCCATGGGAGCTGAGCCTCTTCCAAATGATCCCAACCAATAACTTTGAGGTTTTCTGATGGGTGGAGGGAATTCTCTGCTTAGCTTAAGTAATACAAGAAAGTTTTAGCTCAAAGGGGTAGAGATTTAGCTGGATATCAGGAAGTCTCTTCCCCTCATAAACTCTTAAGGGTGGTTTAGTCTTGCCAAAGGAGGTAAAAGAAATAACTTTCCCAATTCACTATTTCATTAAATGTCTTTCACTCAAAACCCACTTTTGCTTCCCTCTTTGCTACTTCTATTTGTGCCACCATCCAGTCTCCAAAGTTTAAAACCTCTGTTGATCTTTGCTTACTCCTTTATCTCTCGCATGTGACGTTAGCAGGTACCTAAGTCAATTCTCTGTGGAATTTAATGCTCACCCTTCTTTCCTCTGGTTCCATTGTCATTGCCCTAGTACAAATCCTTATCACCACATGTCTGGACTGACGGTCCTTCCCACCTTAACTTTTTCTGCCTTGCAAGTGTTTTTTCAAACCTTCCCTCACACCTCCACCCCCCTCCTGCCTTGGATCTCCATGATACTCCGTAGTGGCCTGTGTTTTGCTGTGCACAAATCCCAAATGCCTCTTGCAAAATGTAACCAATTCAATTCACCTCAATTCAACGATCGTTACAATTATACTCATCTGTTTATATGTCAAATGCCCTCGTAGGGACTCCAAGCTCCAAGAGGAGGAAGTACTTTCCAACCTCCTCTGCCATCCCCATCCTGTTCCAAAGACAAAGTATATTGTTTTGCCTACAGTAAATATTTAATAAGTGTTTACTGAATTGGATTGAACATCTTTTTCTGAGGTAAGGAACCAAATAATCTGTTGTCCCATCAATCAAGAAGACTTTTGGAAGGCTGGGCCATACTTATTTTTCCCCAGAAAATTTTGTTGGTAATTCCAATGGGGGTCACAAGGCTCATAGACTTAGAGCTGGAAGAAACCTTAAGGTACTTGATGATTCTGAGACCAGGGGAATTACAAATTAATTTCTGTTACTTTTTAAATTCATTGATTCATGTAGCTCTTATAGAAGGAAGCCAGTACCCATTGTTACTCCGAATGCCTTGGACACTCCTGTCTGCCTCGCCTCATCACCATCCCTGAGATAAGAGTAGATTGAAAAGTGGAGGGTTGGGAGAGAAGTAAACATAGCTAGCAAGGGCTTTGACTGTTCAGTTTTTTTAAAATGTCCACAAATGATTTGCGGGTGGTGTTTTTTTTTTTAAATGGACAGAGTGTTCACCCTATCTGTCTGGAGTAACTAGGACACAAACCATGCTCCCCCCACCTGGCTAACAGATGAACAGTTCAAGGTCCTAGAGCTGAACTTTCTCACTGAGCCCTGAGATAAGTCAGTCATTTTCACTGACTAACAATAATTAATCCATCTCCTTCCCCAACCTGTTTTTCCCAATGTGTTTTTGTAGAGATGAATGGAAGCATTTCAAAGGTAACAGTGACTTGTCTTATCAATTTCCATCTTCTCCTCCTAAATACTACACTTACCTATTCCCCACCAAGAAAATCCTCCAAAAGAGGTTTTAAAAACTTTTTTTCTTTTCTTTTGGAGGAGGGGGAGGCAGGGCAATTGGGGTTAAGTGACTTGTCCATGGTCGTACAGCTAGTAAGAAAAACCTTTTTTTTTTTTTAAAGCTGTACAACTTGGAATTGGGAAATTCAAATTCTGAATATGAATCTGCAGAGCAACCCACTTTTCTATTACTCAGAGGGAGGTCGGCATTGATAATGAGGGCTTTCTCGTGTTATTTTGAAAATGCACTAGCTAACGCCACAGCAACAAGAAAACAAGGACAAAGCAGTTCCTTTCCCCTTTAGAGCCCCGGGTTCCCAGTCCAATGGATGCTACTTGAATGAAAATAAAGTCCTAGATTCCTTGTAATCATGTCAGTCCAAAATGTACTTTATGCAAGACAGCTTCTCTCCATCTCTTCCCCCAAACAGAAACTCCAAACATGCAAAACTTGTGTATTTTACTTGGTCTTAACAGCTCACCAGCCAAAGAGAGCTCCATAAACTTTTCCATCTTAACTGTCTCCTGGTCTCTGACTAGACATTTCCCTAAAGGGCAGTTAACTTAAAGCTCTGAACAAAAGGGAACGGAATCAAACTGCAAAGGGGGAGACTGAAGTTAGATCCAAGCAAGAAATCCTTGAAAGGGAGAACCGTCATTTGCTGGAAAAGGTGACTAAGAGAGGTGGAATGAAAGCTCTGGAGGCAGTGAAATAAATTTTCCAAATCTGAAGTGCCTCTTACAAAATACAATCAATTCAATTCAACAAGCATTATTGAAACAATATTATACACAAGGGAAAAGAAATACTAAAAGGATGCAGATCCTTATGTTTAGGGGCTGACTTACTAACATAGAGTGTTAGGGTAGAAAGAGACACTAAAAGTCACTTAATCCAACTCCTCTCATTTTACAAGGGAGGAAACTAATAGGCAGAGAAAGGTAATTTACCCAAGGTTACACAGGGAATAAATGGTAGAGCTAGGATTAAACCCAGTTAGAAATGACAGGAATCTCAGAGCCATCTAATCCAATCTAACTCCTTTTTTTTTTTTTTTTTAACAAATGAGAGAACCAAGGTTCAGAAGTGACCTGCTTAAGGTCTTACAGGTAAGCGTCAGTGACAAGATTTGAAGCCAGGACTCTAGAGTCAATGTTTTTTCCATCATATCATGACATCTATAAGATCTTTGAGGGTCTGATATTTGGAGACATTTGAGAGTCTTTTACCATTTATCTTCCCCAACCAGGTTTCTCATTGGTACTTTACCCCATTTAATCACACGAAAAAGTTCTCAGGAAGCAGCAGAAAAGAATTGCCACTGAGGCTAATGGGAGGTGAGAGGCAGCTGGAGACCAGTAATAGCTCCGTGATGTAATCCATGGTTGTTGCAGCCAAACTTGTCACCAAACTTGGCAGACTGCCCAAAGTCCCATGCTTTGCTTTTGCAGAACACAAATATCAGTCCTGTAATGACTCCTTATCAAGAACAGCAGAGCACTCTGTTGTTCCCACTAGAAGATAGTGCCCTCCTCTTGCTCCCCACATGCTGGGCACATGAGCAAGACCTGCAAGACTCAGAGACTATGGCCCCTCGGAAGTCTAACTCTATGGGGGCCCAAGGTTGTTGTCTTACTGAACATAGGTAGTGTCTGTTCCATTTATACATAGATTGCCCTTATGCAATTGAAACCAGGACAGGAGATTTAAAGAAAGAATTACTCTAAGAACAAGGCTTATCTAGGAGGAGACGGGGGAGAGCTCCTTACCACAGAAGGACACTTATCTGCAAGCTATGAATATGGACCTCCCCAGGTACAGGATTGTTCAGCTGACATGCTTCATTATGAAATCCATCCTGACCACCACTAGAGGAGAGTGTCCCTCCTAGGGAGGATCTGATGCACTGAGAAAGTTAGATAAATCAGGACCTCCCATCTCAGCCATTCCTGTATTTATTTCTAGCATGGACTATTGTTAACCTTTGTGCCAAACCCTTTCATTCTGATCCTCTTCCCCAACCTTCCATCAGCTCACTTATCCCTCTCTGCTCCAGATATGTTAGACCATCCTCCTTAGTCTTATTGAAGAGGACATTGTATCGGTTGGAAGGAAAGAAAATATTGGTTGTTTTAAAATTTTATTCCCTTTCTACACTCTCATGACAAACGCATTTTGTCAAGACAGCCTTGGTTCCTCATTTTCATGTATGTGCTACACGTATCCAGGGTCCTTCTTCCAAATTTCAAGATAATTGGTGCAAGGTTTTTTTCAAATATTGTTGACCATCCCTGAATTGAGAACTGACAAGACAGTTGGCATTTTACTTCTATGAGCATTTATTTTTGCATAAATAGATATTCATTCAGGTAACTCTCAAGTGATGGTTTTAAAAGACTTCATAAAGGCTGCCAAATTAAGTCATTAGCCCATCTTATGACAATCATCTCTCACCAATATTGAGAAAGGGGTTGTTGAACCACAAGCATTTCTGAAGACGATGCAGCTGAGGACATAGGTCTCAAACAACAACTCTTCTCAGAACATAGAACTGCCTTATTACTTTTTAATTAATAACTAGAAATGTAAATCACTGGAGGACACAAAGAGATGACTCAAAAGGATTTAAACTGAGGCATGTTAACTTCATTATGTCCACCAAACAAACTGGCAAGTATACAACAGAGGGTACAAACTCCATATACAAATCAGGGAAGCTTCCTAATGAAGCAAGGAGTAGTAGACAGTTTAAACTTGATCCCATGTCTTTGGCCTAGTTTGAGGGGACAGGAGGGCACTTGTCTGGGATGTCAAACAGCATGCCAAAGGTTAATAATTGCCCTTGCTGAGTATCTGGCAGATCAGGTTGTTTTTGTGTGCCTGTTTTCCTATTTTACGTAAATGACCCCACATGTGTTTGCATCAACCTTCTGGTAATGCACCTTTGATCAATAGAATTTAGACAAAAGTGGTTTTTGAGTCCAAAGATCAGGGTTGAAATGACCTATGGCTGGAAGCAAGGGAGTATAAAACAGAGGCAAGGATCAATCTAAGAGGAGAACAATTCCAGCAGAGCCTGAAATAGCTTCCCTTGCTTTGCTGAGGACCTACAGAAGAGCCAAGGGCAAGTGAGGATGGAGGCGGGGATGAACGTCCTCCATGACTTTGGGATCCAATCAACCCGCTACCTCCAAGTAAATTATAAGGACTCTAAGGACTGGTTCATCTTGGTCTCAATGCTTGCAGATCTCAGGAATGCCTTCTATGTCCTCTTTCCCATTTGGTTTCATATTCAAGAGACTATAGGCATCAAACTCCTCTGGGTGGCTGTGATTGGAGACTGGCTTAATTTGGTTTTTAAGTGGTAAGTAAGAATATTGGCAGGTCTGTCTCCCGCTGACCCTTCAAAGGGAACCTGTTTTCCAATCCCTATCCATAGTCTTTGGGAGGACATCAGCTATTCACTCTTTGCTTTTAATATACTACACAAGTATTGGAGGCAGAACCTTGTCATTGAGTTAGAAAGAGAGCAAAGCCTAATGAGTATGGAATTGAGAAAGAATAATATAAGTCTGAATAATGATAATTTTGAAAAGGAAATTAAATTTTAAAAAAGTTTTGAAATATAGTACAAAATATAAAGACTGGTAGAGATAGAAACAAATAAAATGAGGTAAGTCAATAAAAATAGAATTAGTAACAAATCTTTAATGTAAAAGAATTATTAGGTACAGAAATTGAAAGCATATTGAAGAAATGTCTGAATTCTTTATTATAAAATTACTAATTGGTTATTTTCTCTACTCACCCGTAAGACCCCAGAAATTCATAGGTAGAATTCTTTCAAACTTTGTACTTGGTAAGAGTTATATAATAGATTGTGTCTGAGCACTAGATTAGTGGAGTCTGAATTAATGATATTTTATTTTTTTCAAGACCTGGATGTTTGTCTCTCAACAGGGGAGAAAATGATTATTCTTAAATTCAAAAGGAATCTATCATCTCATAACCTTAGAGTGACAATGGAATCTTGACTTCAATTTGACATCTTTTACTAAAATGAAAAATTTCTTTCTAGTCCATTTTTAAATGAAAGGAAAAGACATTTGTTCAGTGTCTTTTATTCCAAAGCAGAAAAGATAAAGATATAGATGTAGGGATGCACTTTCCAGCTAGGAAATGCTCTTCAGTTCTTGGAAGATAGGGATTCTGGTGGGAACAGAAGGGGCAGGTGACCCTGATAATCTTGTCACTGTGGAAACTCAGGGCTCTCTTTAAATGAACACAAGAGTGAGGAAGATGGAGATGCAATGGCTGAGCACATTCAGGTCTAAATTTTAAACAGCAGTTTCTCAATTTTAAACTATCCTTTTGGGATAGTTTAGCATGGACTATAGGTCTGAGAGCATCTTGCTCCATTAACTCTGCAAGTTTATTCCATGACCCACTTTATTCCATGGACCCACGTTTCTTCATCTGTAAAATGTCAAGATTGGCTAGACTGATGTTCAAGGTCTCTTCCAGCACTGACACTCTGTGGTTCTAGAATCAGAGTTAAACAAAGTTGCCATCTGTGGGCATTTAGGGATAGGAAAGTAAGCGCGTGACACTTCTCGATATACTCTTTCACTCTTTAGTAAAGAAGACCCTGTAATTTTTTTTACAACTTTCTGCTGTCTGACAGGATTCTTTTTGGACAGCGTCCATACTGGTGGGTATTAGACACTGACTACTATGTAAACACATCTGCGCCTGTGATAAAGCAGTTCCCCATCACCTGTGAGACTGGACCAGGTGAGATTTCATTTAACATATCTCATTGCTAACTTTCTATGGAAGTGACCATGATAAAGACTTTGCATAAAATAGAAACTGTGCAGTTTTGTAAATATATAGATGATCTATTTTGTGGTTGATAATATTGTTCTATTATGTGGCAGCGAGGTGGCACAATAGATAAAGCCTGTAATCAGGAAGGACCTAAGTTCAAATCCAGTCTCAGACACTTAGTAGCTGTGTGACCCTGGGCAAGTCACTTAGCCCTGTTTGTTTCCGTTTCCTCATCTATAAAATGATCTGCAGAAGGAAATGGCAAACTACTTCAGTATCTTGATCAAGAAAATTCCAAATGGGGTCACAAAGAGTTGGACAGAGCTGAAATTACTGAGTGATAAATGGGGGAAAGGGAAGATTCATTCTGACCTGTAGCATAAAGCAATGAATGGAAGTGGGAGGAAGGTAGATTCAGGTTTTATGTAAGGAGAAGCTGTCCGGAAGTGGAATGGACTTCCTTGGGAGATAGTGGGTATTGAAAGTTTTCAGATAGAGACTAGATGGGCACTTGAGGACATTAAGAATTGACACATTATACAGGTGGCTTCTGTAATTTTTCTTTAGCTTCCATTTAATTCAACTACAATTCAGCTCAAAGATTATTTGCAAGTTAACATATTTGCCCATGTCATTTTGGAAATTCATTCTTAACCTTTTTGTGTGTCACAGACCTTTCTGGTAGTCTGGTGAATCCTAGAGACCCTGTCTCAGAATAATATTTTGAAATAATTGAAGACAACCTAATGATGGAGCAACTTGTACATTGACTGGGTAGGGAGCTATCGCGCAGAAAAGTTTAACGTAGAAGAGCTGTCACCTGAGTGCAGGAGGTTGAAGTGTTTTGGTGTCTTGCACTTAAGCCAGGATTTCCTCGATGAGGAAAGGGGTAGAAGCCCTGGATCTGTAAAGGGTATCCTGAACTCATTTTCTCCACAGAAAAGGAAATAACAATGGCCAGAGACCATGGATACACTTCTCTACCCAGCAGCTGGGCTTTGTGGTTGGAGCCACCTAAGTCAGTGGTACATCAGTTAGACCTTGCTTGAAGCTTATTCATTAAAAACATATTGATATTTTCCAAACAATAGGACATTCCCAGAGTGAGCCCTGGTGAGGGGTGATAGTAGGTGAAGGGGTACATAGAATTTTTCCAAAGCCAGGGAAAGATAGAAGTATCTTTTCTTCTTTCTTTCTTTCTCTTTCTTTCTTCCTTCCTTCCTTCCTTTTTTTTTTTTTGCCAGTATCTAAGACCCTGTGCTTCCTTCTGATCCTCCAGGTAGTCCTTCAGGCCATGCCATGGGTGCAGCAGGTGTATACTATGTAATTGTTACATCCATCCTCTCCCTTACTCGTGGAAAGAAGAAGCCGACTCTTAGGTTCCGGTAAGGAAGCTTTCAGTGATTGGTTGAAAGACTAAGGGAAGGAGAAAGGGATCAATCAGCTTTCTAACTGACAAATCACTTTCTTTGCTTCTCATTTTCCCCAGTATATTCTCATACTTTAGAATGGGGATGATAAATTTGAGGAATTCCTTTTAACCAGAGTCTTGTTCTGTTTGTTACTGTGAGGCAGCCAGTTAGCCACACATTAGATAGAGCACTGGACCTAGAGTTAAGGAGACCTAAGTTCAAATCTGGCCACAGACATTTCCTAGCTTTGTGACTCTGGGCAAGTCACTTAACCTGTGTTTGCCTCAGTTTTCTCAATGTAAAATAGGGATAATAACAGTATCTATTTCACAGGGTTGTTGTGAGGATCAAATAAGATAATATTTGTAAAGTGTTTAAGCACAAAAACTGGCACATAATAGGCACTTTATTCCCTTCCTTCAATATTTCTATCAATGACCTATATGGAAACATAGGTGGAATTTTTATCAAATTTACAAGTGACAAAAAGCTGAAATAGAGGGCTAATGCATTGGATGACATAATCTAATAAGATAAATGTTTATTGGTTTAATTTTTTTATCTGACCTGTAATTTCTAGGATTATGAAACTCCCAGTGAGGGACTTCCTTTACTCATAAGTCGTCACTGTCTTTGCAACTTATAGTCTTAGAAAATTGCCTGGAGACACAAGTTAAGCAACTTGCTCAGAGTCACATAGAAAGCATGTGTCCCAGGAAGGACCGGCCCCAAGGACAGCTTTCCATTCATCTACCACTCTGACTCTCAGGGTAAAATTTAACACAGTAAAATCTTTAACTTAAGTTCAAAAAATTAGTCACCCAAGTACAGGATGTGGGAGATGTAACTAGACAATGACCTTGGACTTTTAGCAGACTACAAGCTCAATATGCTGCAAGAGTGATGTGGTCTTTGAAAAAGCTAATGTTCTTTTAAATCACATTAATCCAGAATGAAAGAAATGGTAGCCCTATAGAACTCAGCCCTGGTCAGACTCCATCTCTGGTTTTGTACACCACCACATTGTCAGTGGGTCCTTGACAAATCAGAGTATATCCAGAAGGCAACCAGGATAGTGAGAGAACTAGGATCACTTCATGTGATGCTTACTTATGGTGATGACGATCGCTGGAAGGAACTAGACATATTTAGCCTAGAAAAAGAAGACAATGGGAATATGATCGCTGCCTTCAACTATATAAAAGATTTTTAAAAGAAACTCTGCTCAGAACCCAGAGGGCAAGAACCCAGACCAGTAGGTGGTAGTTACTAGAGTTGAATGTCAATTCCATTTACTAGTAGAAGTATCTGGAAATTGAAAGTCCTACCCTTAAAATGTCAGTAAACTCTGTTCCTAGAAGTGTTTATATAGAGAGTGGATGACCAGTTGTTGGGAATATCAGAGAGAGAATTGATACTTTAGCTAGATTTTGGACTAGAGGTCACTTCCAGTTCTAAGGCTCCATGATTATTGTAATCAAATAGGGTTTCAGACTAGAAGAAATTACGGTACCCCAACGTTACTGCAGAGGCTGTTTTATTGAATAGCATTTCCACTTGTTTCAATTCTGTTTGGGTTTCCTTTCGCAGGTGCCTGCATGTGCTTCTGTGGTTGGGGTTCTGGGTTGTGCAGCTCAACGTCTGTCTGTCTCGAATCTACCTTGCTGCCCATTTCCCTCATCAGGTTGTCGCTGGAGTCTTCTCAGGTCAGTAGTACTGGTAGCATCTTCCTTCTGGCTCCTCCTTAGTTATAACTATAGCTATAGCTATAACTCCTTACTGAGTTCCTTTCCTTTCCTTTCCTTTCCTTTCCTTTCCTTTCCTTTCCTTTCCTTTCCTTTCCTTTCCTTCCTTTCCTTTCCTTTCCTTTTTCTTTTCCTTTCCTCATTAAAGGGGCCATGCCTTCACTATTTCTTAAACAGACTATTCAATGAATGGCCATTACCTCACTCTAAGTGAGTACCTTCAAAGACCTTGGCCTAAAGGGTCTAAGGTCTCCCAGTGCATCCTGGGTCATCTCCAGTCATCCTGATGAATATCGGGTCACTGGATTCAGATGGCTCTGGAGGAGAAGTGAGGCTGGTGACCTGCACAGCCCTCCCTCACTCAAAACAAAGTCAAGTGCAAGTCATGTCATCATTTCTCCGATGGCATGGTCTTCTTTGGCAACGAAGGACGAACACAGTGGGAATTTATTTTATGTTGTTGAATTTCAATGCATTGCAAATCAAAGACAGAAAGTTTAGAGAGTTGTTATTTTTGATAGCAAGGTATGTTTTGCTTTACACAATATGAATGTTCCTGAAAAGTGGTATGGAAACCATAATTTTATAAATGAAGTCATATTTTCCATTATACTCTAAGGATTTTCCTAGGGCTTAGCTGCAACTTAGTTTGACAAATTGTAACAATAACAACAACAACAAAAAATTCTAGGGAAGTTCCAAATATAAAGGAATCCTTTTCTAACACAAATAATCCTTGTTAATTTTTGCTATTTCAGATTTTCCTGCATTCTGATCTTCTTAAAGTCAAGTAGATTTGAGTTTACAAATTGAGCCAAGAATGCAGCAGGAGGCACTTAGAGCAGCATAAGAAATAACTTTGATTTTGAGAGAATAGTTGGAGTAGGAGACCTTGGAATTTGTGACAAAGAGAAAGATTGTGGAATCTCCATTCATTATGTCATTCATTCCACAAATATTTATTAAACAAGTACTTACTGTACTGTCCTCAGTACTAGGGCAGATGCAAAGTTTAGATAAGTCACAATCCTCGTTCTCATGACACTTGTGGATCTTCCCTTTCTTAGAGATCTTTAAGAACAGAACATAGTGCTAGGGCAGGCTCATTTTTTTTTCCTGTTGCCAAAACTCATCTTACTTTTATTTGAAAAATCCTTTTGGTTTTAAAAATATTTTGTGGATATCCTTTCTTTTTTTCCATTACTTTCATCGTCAAATATATTTGTTTCCCTTCCTTTACCCAGTATGTTATCCCTTGTACAACAAATTTTTTAAAGATAAGGAAAAACAGTTTAACAACCTAGTCCATATTTCATACCCTTAAGTCCCCCACATATTCAAAGGAGAGATTTAATTTACTAAGGGGAGGAGGGAGGGGAAGAAATAGTAATTGTAGAAATTCTAATAATGTACACAGCAAGACATATCCAAAAAAACCTTTTACTTATCTATTTTTTGGTCAGGATCTATGATTTCATATAAACATATTTAAAATAAATTAAAAGATGTTAAAAGGAGAGAGAGAACATAACACTAAGAAAAAGAAACAAAGGCAGTAAAGCAAGCTAGATAAGAGCTTCTTCAACCTAAATTATTCTGTTGTGGTTGTTCCATTGTGTCCAACTCTTTGCGCACCCACTTAGGGTTTTTTTTTTGGCAGGGATACTGGCTTGCCACTTCCTTATCCAGCCCATTTTACAGTTGAGGAAACTGAGGCAAAACAGGGGAAATGACCTGCCCAGGGTCATACAGCTAGGAAGTGTCTGAGGCTAGATTTGATCTCAAATCTTCCCGACTCCAGACCCAATACTCTATCCACTGTGGCACCTAGCTGCCCAAAATTATATTTTAGTAAAATATCTAAGTAACCTCCATGGCAGCAGTAATTCTAGGTAGTTCAGGGGGCCAAGACCAGTAGTTCAGGGGGCCAAGACCAGGTGCTAGGGATAAGGGAGCCCAGCACAGAAAGAGCAGGATGGAGGAAACAGAAAAGGAGGAGTATCAGTTTGGAGATTTTTTCCTTCGCTTTATAGGTTTGAAGAAGGAGCAACACTGTAGTAGATAGCTATTCAGATTAAACTGATGTCTCTTATGTTGCCCTCTAAATCTGACGGGGTTGGTAGCGCATCACCCTCTAATGCTACATCTGAAGATTTCCCCTCAGTTCTTAATGTCATTTTTGTCTGCCTGTTATTCAGGTATTGCTGTCGCTGAAACTTTTGGACACATCCAGAGCATCTACAATGCCAGTCTCAAGAAATATATTGTGATCACCTTTTTCCTATTTAGCTTTGCTATTGGATTTTACCTGATGCTGAAGGCAATGGGGATTGACCTTCTATGGACCCTAGAGAAAGCCAAGAGGTGGTGTGAGCAGCCAGAATGGGTCCATATTGACACCACTCCCTTTGCCAGTCTGCTCAAGAACCTTGGGACTCTCTTTGGCCTGGGTCTGGCCCTCAACTCCAATATGTATAAGCAAAGTTGCAAAGGTAAACAGAAAAAGCAGCTTCCCTTCCGCCTGGGTTGTATTGTGGCCTCGCTGGTCATCTTGCATCTTTTTGATGCTTTCAGACCCCCATCCCAGGTGGAGATGCTTTTCTATGCACTGTCTTTTTGCAAGAGTGCGGCAGTGCCTCTGACATCCGTCTGCCTTATCCCTTACTGCTTCTCCCGGATTCTGGGCCAGTCTGAGAAGAAATTTTTATAGTGGACCTGGAGAATATTCAGTATAAATGAACTGTGCTACCTGGGGTTAAGTGGTGCTCTGACAGCCTATGGTGTGGCCAACAGGTTTAGGAGTCGGACCATCGACTCTCAATCTCAGAATCCTCAATCCTTTTGTATGGCGATTCTTTGAGAGCTAGTGGGGCTTCTGAGCGACCTGCAACATTCCAGAGAACTTCTCTGATTTCAAAAAGATTGTTAGCCCTGGAATCTCTCATAAAAGCATGTTACTTTTATTCTGTCTAATCCATAGTAGCAGACCTTCCAGATGAGACAAGTCTCACCAGTCTCTAGTACCAAAATTCAGGTTGGGAATCTCACTTGTAAATTATTCCAGGCTGTGACTATGTGACTACACCTGCTGAGAAAAGGAGGAAAGAGCAGGATGGTGGGGAAAAAAGTAGAGATGGAGGAGAATGTCTGAGGATTCCACATATCATATACTAAAAAAATCATGCGATAAACATTACCTGAATGGCACCAATTATGTTGAATCATCTAAGTGAAGGCAATTTCCCTAATGGGGACCAGCCTGCAAGAATGATACACAGGCAACAAGATAAGTAATTCTTCTTATCTTTTTTTCCTGAATGGATATATGGTTGGTCAACATACTACTACCAGTGTTTTTAAATCGCTAAGATGAGCTGAATAGGCTACCTGAGTCAGGATAGTCAGTCATATTTTGTTTGCCCTTGATTACACCTGTTAATATTGTTATTATTTTAAACAGATGTTCTATTGATACTCTTTTTTAAGAAATCTAGGTCACTTTCTAATGACTCCCTTCCTCCTTCAGTTCCACCTCCTTTCTCAACTCTTCCTTATAATAAAAAAGTTTAGTTAAGGTTAGATTGACCACATCTGATAACATGTTATCTTGTAACATCTGATAACAAAGGTCTCACTCAACTTATGATGAGAGTCCATCATAAGGAGGAGGAAGGGTATGTTTCACAGTCAGTCCTCTGATATAGAGACTGTTCCCTACATTGATCAGAATGCTGATATTTTTCAATATTACGGTTTTTTTTTACATTTAGGGGTCATCATATAAATTATTCTCTCATACCCATTCTTTCTCTACACTACCACAGCTCACTTTCCTCCTGCTCTTTCCCATTGTTGGCCCCGCCTCCACTGCATTATCTTATTCCAAGCTCTCTGAAAAAGTAAATCTGTTCTGGTGCTTCTGTATTTTTATGTTAAGCTCTAGGATAGTAGGAAAAATGTCAAGAAGAGGGGCAGCCTTTCTAGCTTCCCAGAAGGTCACTCCAATATCACTTTTGATTCTTAGAGAGCATATGTGACTCCTTCCTCTGGTCCAAGTGGGAAAGGAAAGAAGATGGGAGAAAACACCAAACTCCTCTTTTGATGATCTCCAAAAACTTTCTTAGATGAATTTGCTTACAAAAAGGAGTTTCAAAACAAAAAAAAAACATTGAAACCTATTTATTTTTTCAGACCTTGTGTTTGCTATCAATTACATATACAGTACTGTGATCCATACCAACAATCCTGGACATAATATCTGTATAAGAAAATATATGTGTGTAATATTTTATTAAAACATTTTTAAGAAAAACAAGTTAATCTGATTATTATATTTCAGGGGTAACAAGACCCTGGGATTTTATTTATTTATTGAGTGATTTGTTGACTCTTTCTTTCCTTCTCTGAACAAGTCATTCAGCCTCTGTACCTAAATTTTCCTCTAAGAAGATGGAATTGCCCTGTCGTGAGTAGGAAGCAAACCCTGGTAGGAATTTGAAATAATGGCTGAGGTAGGGCTAGTTATTTCAATGTGAATCAAGAAAAAGGTGAAGAACTTAGTGGAAATAAGAGTCCATCAGGATAGTCACTGATCTAGGAGTGATGGTGGCGGTATACAGGTAATTAGAGCAGTCACTCACTGTCAGTCACTCACACTGTCCCTCTCCTTTTTGTAGGCTGGGTTATTCCTCCCCTTGGGGTATGATTTTCTGGCTAGCCACTGCTAAAGTCTTCTTCCACTGAAGGAGTTGTTTTTCTTTCAAATCAGATGAAGATAATGGCAGATGCCATTATCATGTCAACCCAGTTAATTGTCCAGTCATAGTTACTAACTTGTCTGCTCAAGGAAACCCCACAGAATTTATTCTCTCTGACCTGGGAAGTTGTTTAAAACAACAACAACAACAACTGTCTTTATCAACTCTGACCTTCTAACCAGAAATCTTATTCTGACAAAATGCATCAGTTTTAAATCTGTCTTTCCCCCACAGCTGTTTCCAACTACCTCACTGAATGCTATATTCACGCAACAACAGGTAGTTTATCAATTCATTAATTAATAGTTTTATTACATTTCCCTTAAGAAAACAAAACAAACTTTTAAATACACAAAGGTAAGAATTTTCTTTAAGAAATAGGATAAGAGGGGGCGGAGCCAAGATGGCAGAGTAGAAAGACTCACATTTGCTAGCTCCGAACCCACAGCCCATGGATTCCCTCTAAAAAGAACTCCTGACAAATTCTGGAACAGTGGAAGCTGCGCAGAAACACAGTGAAGGAGATTTCCATTGCAGAGAGCCCTGAAAAACCCATGACAAAGGTACCCTGGACAGGAGCAGAGTCCTCCCCTCCCCCGCCCCAGCCACGCGGCACTGAGAGGAGCGAGCAGACCCAAGCAGGCGTCAGGGACCTGAATCTCCGGCAGCTGCGAAGGTCCCTCCACCCACAGACGCACAGGTCAG
>CM053770.1:531795720-531890834 GCA_028658325.1 Potorous gilbertii
GGCAGATTGGTGATATGGGTAATTAGAATGTCCAGTGTATTGGGGAGGGAGGAGGGCACAAATGGGGAGAAAATTTTGGAACCCAAAATCTTGTGAAAATGAACGTAAAAAGTTAAATAAATTTATTTAAAATAAAAAAAAAAAGAAATAGGATAAGAAATCTCCGCGCTAAAGAAATAAGATCAGAATTGTACCCTCACCCTCTCCAGAGAGAGGGACTTCACCCCAATGTACCTTTTGTGTGATTGAGCTCCATAGTATTTGTTGGTGACCCCATGGTGGGAGTTCTTCTGCAGCTTCTGCCTCTCATAGAGTCTTTACTTCTTCTTCCACTAAGTCCAAAAACAGGCATAGGCAAATCTGTAAGACTGAGTGAGGGCCTCCAATAGTCCCACAGTAAGGACAAAATTCCCTAGGCTAGAGGGGTTAAGGAGAAGGATATTGGAAAATTTCTGTCTGAGTAGTATGCATTATCCTTATACTTTTTTTGTGACACCTGCAATATGCATGACCAAGGTAGGGCTATATTAGAATAGAGAGGTCGATTTGGGTTTGGCAAAATAGGAAAAAGTGATACAGAATATGTTGTCAGGTTTTAGGGGCTAATAAAAATTATAGATAATAAGGGCTGTATAGATCAGAGCTCAAAAAGATTTTGTGTCCAGGTTAGATTGTCATGGTTATGGGTTATAAGTCAACATGAATGACTCCAGTAAAACAGGAATAGGAAACATTCTGAATCTGATAATATAATGCCACTAAGATTTTAGGCAAGGTGATCAAAGAGCTAGGGAATAATCCCAAGGCTGCTGCTGCTTCTACAGGGTTCTCTTGCTGAATAAGATCTATTATCCTGGTATCTCAGGATTATCTGATACATTCTTTCTTATCCCTTTAATGGAAATCTTTGTATATTAAAATGTATTGACTAGTTAGAGCAAGTCTGAGTCTCTTGAAGGAGAGGAATTTAGAGGCAGAAGGTACTTTAGATGCGATCTTGTTCAACTTCACTCATTTTACAAATGTGGAAACTGAGGAACTTTGGTATTTGTGCTACTTCTTAGCAGATTTAGAGATCTTCTGAGAGGTCCAATTCTCCAGAAGTTAAGACAGCGATAGAGACTAAAGGGGAAAGGTTCTGCTCTGTTGAAGGGGAACCCTGCCTCTTTACATTAGATTTCTTTGTCAAGATCAAATGAGATAATGTATACAAAACACTTTGCAAACCTTAAAATACCATATAACTGTGCACTGCTATACTACCATTATTTTTCCTTAATGATCTGGTCCTCTAAGTCAGTGGTATCAAACTCAAAAAGAAATGGGGGTCACTAAATCACATATAAGGATCCCTTTGGGCTGTATATTGACTTAGAAAACCACATAATAACATTATCTATGTTCTAGTATATCTTATTTATTTTGTTAAATTACATTTTTATTTATTTATTTTGTTAAATTATATTTTAATTTAGTTCAGTTGAAGTGTTGGTACCACATATTTAACATCTCAAATCTAGGGGTCAGAGCATGAAGCCTGGCAAAATGGATTTGGGAAGTAAATAGTATCCCTCACACTGAGATGAAAACAGATATAATAATGTGATTTATGGTTGTTTTTAATAGCATAATCTTAAGTTAGTGATTGAGTATCATAGATACAAAGTTTACTTCACATTAGGAAATCAAGTTTTATTGCTTTTGTCCAAAGGCCATTGTAAGATGTAGAGAACAAAGAGAGTATACAGTGTGGTCTTTAGAGTTATAGATTGCAGGCAAGTTTCTAAGTCTAGCATTTCTATTAGTAGATATATGCATTCTAGCAGTGTTGGGGGTAGAAGGTGATAAGTTGGTGAGCAAGAGAACTACTCTCTCTTGGCAAGTTATAAAATATGAATTGATAAAATCTCTTTTGAATCTAAATCTAGGTCTCTGACCTAACACTTGCCTTTCCGTCCAATCTTTGACTCACTCTCTATCATTATAGCATAATCTTCCTCCCTTTTTACACATCAGTTCCTGAGGAGGGAAAGGAGATTAGGTTAACAGTTTAGCTCAGTTCTTACAGAGTATAGTCCCAATTCAAAGTCCAAAACACCCTTCGGACTCAAGGACCAGGCAGCATGGCTTCTCAGAGATTCTATGTCAAGATAGCTAACTTGTACCTTCTTCAATCCTGGCTCCAAGATCACCACGGCCCATGAGGATCATTACCTCTGGCATGTAAAACCAAGAACAAACAGCACAGCACAGAAGCGAACACTCCCATGCCCAGGTTCGTTTCTTGGTGCCCAGACTGTGAGTGAATTCTGATCTTCATTCTCTGGATGCACACATCAAATAAGATTTACCAAAAAAAGAAGCAGAAAAGAGATAGGAAGAAAAGCAGCCTAAAAAGAGTGATAGGTATAGTAGATAGTTTTAAAGATTCAGACAGCCAGTCAAAGGAGATTACCCCTACTCACATGGTAGGGGTAGTGGGCTTCCATGTTACCCAAACCTGGTATACCTATATCAAAGCTACCAGGGTAATAGAACAGAAAAAAAGAGAAAACTTTCAATGAATCATTTTTAAGGGCTTCTGGTTGTATAATTCCAACTGCTTTGTGTTGGAAAATGATGAAAGTGTAGGTCCCACTTGGCAAGAAAAAATTTCAAAATGGCTTCCATGGTCTGAGTGTCTACCATTTTCATTATTTTCATTATTTCATTCATTTTCCAAGATAATGTTTCATTACAATAACTACCTAGAGTTAGACACTTAATTCTTAGCCCTGATTGATGGACTATGTTATAACTCATGGCAACTTGCTAGGTTCCTTTCTCCAAAGCATCACTGTAGTTGTGGAATAATTAATATTTAATGATTTTTCTCTGTATCAGTCGCTCAATTTAGAAAATAGCTTTTCAAAGATCTATACAAATAAATGATAGCATAGTAATATCATCTTCATATAGGAGAATAGAAATTTTTCAAGAATCAGGTGATGGAGAAAAAACCCTGAGTTTGATAATCTTTTGATTACCATATGTTGTTAAGATAAGGATTGCTCAATAGAAATCACCTTCAAGGAACCAGAGATCTTTATTTTTATTATAGCTGTAAGCCTATGTAGATCTGACCAAAGCTTTTAACACTGTTAGTCATGAGGGCTTCTGGAAAATCATGTCAAAATTTGCCTGGAGAAGTTCATGACGGAATGTTTGCCCAATTTCTGGATAGTGGACAATGTTCTTATGCCTTCCCAGTCACCAATGGAGTGAAACAGGGCTGTGTGCTTCCTCCTATGCTTTTTAGCTTGATGTTTTCAGCCATGTAGTCAAATGCTTTCAAAGAGGATTAACACAACATCAAAGTCAACTACCATAATGATAGTAAGTTCTTCAATTAGAAAAGGCTACAAGTCAAGACCAAAGTGGAATGTTGGTGCATCATTTTCTGTTTGTAGATGATTGTGCACCCAACCCAGCCTCTGAAGCTGAGATGCAACAAAATATGGATCAATTCTCTGCTGTCTGTGCTAATTTTAGCCTAATAATTAATAAACACCAAGAAAACACAGGTGCTCCATCAGCCACCACCACACCATCCATCCATGGAACCATCAGTTACAACAAATGGAGAAGTTTTGAATGCTCTGGATAAGTTCACTTACCTTGGTAGTATACTTTCCAGGGATGTACACATTGACAATGAGGTTGATGCATGTATTGACAGAGCTAGCTCAGTGTTTGGGAGGCTCCAAAAAAAAGTTAGGGAAAGAAGAATTTGACTACCAAACTGAAGATCTACAGAGCCGTTATGCTGACCTTGTTGTTGTATGCCTGTGAAACATGGACAGTCTACCAGCACCATGCCAGGAAACTGAATTGCTTCCATTTGAACTGTCTTAGGAAGATTCTGAAGATTACCTGGCAGGATAAGGTACCAGACACTGAAGTCCTTGCTCAAGCTGAACTGCCAAGCATTCAAACTATGCATTAGAGAGTGCAACTCCAATGGGCTGGCCACATTGTTCAAAAGCGAAATGTATGCTTGCCAAAAAGATTATTTTATGGAGAACTCACATGGGGCAGGCAATCACATGGTGGTCAGGAGAAGTGATACAAGGACACTCTCAAGGTCTCTCTCAAGAACTTTGGATTTGGGAGATGTGGCAACATTTGGGCAACATGGGAGACACTGGCACAGGACTGCTCAGCATGGAGTGCCCACATCAGAAAGGGGGCTGTGCTCTATGAGCAAAGCAGAATTGAGACAGCAAAAAAGTAAACAAAGGATGTGCGAATTTTGAGTATCCACCTATTGGTCTGATTAGCCATAGTCAGACACACTGAAACTTCACTTTATTGTGGTGATGTCATTTTGGTCCTCTTTGAGGACAAAAGACAACAACCACCATACCAACTATGCCTTCCTCCCTGGGTAGTGGGTTACAGTGGGAATGGCTGTTCCTTCTGGTCCCTGGCCTTTCTTTCCTAGAACCCTCCAAAATCACCATCCCAGAAATCCAAATTCAAGCACAGCATAAAATGGTAAACTCCATGATAGTGTTAGTTAACGAGTCTCAGGTGCTATAATTTATATCTGATCTATTAATTTTCTAACATTAAATATAAAGATGTCCTAATTTATACTATAGTTATATGCATGCATCTCATTCTCTCTACTGAATTTCAAATTCCTTGGGGGCAGAGAATATTATTTTTTCATAATTGCTTCCCTAACTCATAGTAAATTACTGAAATTTTTGTTATCTTTCCAGCCTCCTATCCAGTCAGAATAATATAATCACTGGAGGGTCAGCAAAGCTCTACTTGTTTATTTATTGCCTACATTCCTTTTATTCTCTGAAGCAGGTATGGTGAACTTGTAAACTAGTTTTGATTACTTAGAAGAGAAGTTCCTGTAATCATAGGAACAATTTGGTACTGGATAAAAGAGACAGGTCAATGAGTGGAACAGATTAGGTACACAACATGCCAAAGCAAACAAACACAGTAGCCCAGAATTTGATATACCGAAAGACCTGAGGTATTGGGAATAGTGTCAAACTATTTGACAAATGCTTCTGGGAAAACTGGAAATTAGTCTCTTATAAATTAGATTTAGACCAATACTTTATGTCAATTAATAAAATTAATTAATTATAACAATTAATATAAGCTTCAAATAAACATATGCCTTAGGTGTAAAAGGTTATATCATAAACAAAATGAAGACCCAAGGAAGAATATATGGATAGGTGAAAAATCTTTGACCAAACAAGGGGACAAAAATATTATGGGAAATAAAATGGACAATTTTGATTATATAAAATTAAGAAGTTTTTGTGCGATTTACATAAAAATAAATTATTTACATAATAATAATAAAATTATAAGGAAAAACAACTTTGAAAGTTTTTAAAACTCTCGTCAATGGAATGACAAGTTGTACCAACATGATTTCAGGGTACTCATGAAGTCCACTACCCACTTCCTGACAGAGAGGTAATTGACTCAAAATACAGAATGAAACATACATTTTTGGACACTGTCAAAGGCAGGAGTTAGGTTTTTATGACTATGCATGTTTGTTATGAGAATTTTCCTTTTTTCGGTCATTTAATTGGGATGGAGTCAAAGAGAGAAGAAATAAAGGTTTGCTATTGAAAAAAACAATAAAACTAAATCTTAAAAAAAGGAGTTCCTTCAGATTCCCCCATCTTCTCCCTACCCCCTTACCTTCAATCCTAGCCTGGAGATAAATACCTTGCTGTTCCTACTCCATTAAATGTTTTCAGACTTAGAATAATATTTAATTGATCAGGTAGTTCAAGTGTTATTAATCATTCAATAATAAGCATTTATTAAGCACTTGTTGTATGCAAAGGTGGTACAGTGGATAGGGCACCAGTACAGGAGTCAGAAGGACCTGAGTTCAAATCTTACCTCAGTCACTTGACACTCACTAGCTTTGTGACCTTGGGCAAGTCACTTAACCCCAATTGCCTCATCCTGGGTCATCTCCAGTCATCCTGAAGAATATCTGGTCACTGGATTCAGATGACTCTGGAGGAAAAGTGAGACTGCGGTGACCTGCACAGTCAAGTGCAAGTCATGTCATTATTTCTCTGATGACATGGTCTTCTTTGGCAATGAAGGACGAGCACACACACACACACACTGTATGCAAATCACAGTGCTAAATCATTTTACATCAGGCCTTTAAGTCCTAAAAGTCTTCTTTGTGGAGTACTATTATATAAAAGAGTCAAATAATTGCAAGATAATTACATTTTCTATTCCTGAAAAGAGAAGCAACTAGGTGACACAGTGGGGAGATTGCTAGCCTCGGAGTCAAGTGGAGCTAAATTCAAAACCAGCCTCAGATACTAGCTGTGTGACCCTGGGCAAGTCACTTAACCCTGTTTGCCTTAGTTTCTTCATCTGTAAAATGAGCTGGAGAAGGAAATGGCAAACCACTCCAGTATCTCTGCCAAGAAAATCCCAGAGAGGGTCACAAAGAGTCAAACATAACTGAAATGACCTAACAACAATCCCTAAAGAGCGTTGTCAAATAAGAGTTATAAAAGCTTCAGGAAGAAATCCCAGGTACGCTCTAATTCTTCTGGCACTCTGGGTAAACCACCCCAGACCATGTCTCTGGATAGACCCCAGAGAAGCCAGTTCAGCAGTCATAAGTCTCTGATGTTACTCTTAATGCCTCGTCAGCATCCAGGCCTAGTGACAGAAGCAGCTAAGCTGTTATCTTCAGAACTATGCCCCATTTCATATTTACCACAGAGCACTCTGCATGACTATAAGATACGCTTCTGAGAACTTCCAAAGGGCAAATTCCCCCAAACATAATAAACGCCACCAAACAGTTAAACTTTATTGAGAAACAAGCATTAAGTGCATACTATGTATGAGCCAGGCATTGCTTTGACTTTGGGATTCTTTCCATGATTTCCATCAGGTTTCTATTCTTGATCCCAGGAGCAGAAAACCTCACAAGATCTTAGAATTAGAAGGGACAAGAAATATGACTTAGTCCAACCCTTAATCTAAAATAAAACCCCTTCTGTAACATTCCCAGATACTGCTTGAAAACCTTCAGTGGTGATCACCTGTTTGGTTTTTAAAAACTTTCACAATTTCCAGGTCACCTTTGAGACTGATTACACATCTGCTCCCCTTCACTTACTCTATGGTGTAGACAACCTGGCATATATGTCCTTCAATTATGACATTCTACCTCCCTCTTGTGTGCCTTGCCATGAACTGTGTTCCCCCATTCCTGGAATGTGCTGTACTCCATTCTCCCTTCTTCCTCTTAAAATCAGTCCCTAACTTTCTTCAGAAATCAGGTCACGTTCTATCTCTTACATCAGGCCTTTCCTCATCCCACTAGCTGCTAATGCCTCACACACACAGTGAGGGCCTCTAGTCAAGAATTTGTTGTTTGGTCATTTCGGTCATGTCTGACTCTTTGTGACCCTATTTGGGGTTTTCTTGGCAAAGATACTGGAGTGGTTTGCCATTTCCTTCTCCAGATCATTTTACGGATGAGGAAACTGAAGCAAACAGGGTTAAATGACTTGCCCAGGGTCACACTACTAGTAAGTGTCTGAGGCTGGATTTGAACCCAGTTATTTCTGACTCCAGTCCACCATATCACTTAGCTTATCAAAGAAGGTACTGTGCTCTATGAATGAAGAATTGTGGTAGCTCAAAAGAAATCTGAGATGCACAAATTTAGAGATATCTCCACTCCAAATGTTCAGGTGAACTATTTGTACCTGACTTGTAGCAGAGTCTTCTGAGTTCATATTGGTCTGATCAACCCCAGTAGGACACACTGTACCTTGATCCTGACATAATGAAGTCATTTTGGTCCTCTTCAAGCATGGATAGCACCCAGTGCCTCACACACCCCATTTACCATTTATTTACTTGGTATGTACTTTATATTTATTTACAGGTCTATAGGTTGCTTATATAATAGAATATAAGCGTCTTGAGGACAGAAATTATATCCTCAATGCCTAGTAGATCCTGGCACATAGTAGGCAGTTAACAAAAACTAGATTTATAGGTAACTCACTACCTTATAGACAGGATGATAACTAGGATAAGAAAATTGCAAAACATCAGAACTGAGAAACTATTTTAATCCACTTTATAGATGAGAAAACTTCAGCACAGAGAAGTGTATTGATTTATCCAAGGTCACTCAGTCAATATGAGCAAAGACCGAAAAAGACTCCAAGAGCCAAGACTAAATCCTAGGTCCTGGATTATCTTATTTAAGGGAAAAGAAGGATTTATTCACATAGCACCTACTATGTGCAAGGTCCCAGGCACACAAGTGTACAAATGTACACAATAATTATCCTGTTTCTTCCTCATAACCTTGTGGGGTATTATCTCCATTTTATCAATGAGGAAACTGAGGCAGACAGAGGTTAAGTGGTTTGCCCAGCATCACACAGCTAGTTAAGTTTCTAAGGTCAGATCTGGACTTAGGTCTTCCTGACTCCAGGCCCAGAGCGATACCTACTGAACCACTTGGCTACCATACATAATAGTAACTCATATTTATAATGTTTTACGTTTCACAAAATGCTTTCCTCACAACAACTTTATGAGATATGTAGCTCAAGTTTTATTATTAAATGACTTGTCTATATTCACATGAGCAACTAGATGGTACAGTGGATAGAGTACTGGGCTTGGAGTCAGGAAGACCCATCTTCCTGAGTTCAAATCTAACCTCAGATAGTTATTTTCTGTGTGACCCTGGGCAAGTCACTTAACTCACTTTGCCTCAGTTCCTCCTCTGTAAAATGATATGGAGAAGGAATTGGCAAACCATTCCGGTATCTTTGACTAGAAAACCCTAAATGGGGTCAAGAAGAGTCAGGCATGATTGAAAGGATTAGCCTAATCTAATCATGAGATGACAACAAAAACAGCTGTACACAGCTATTGAATGTCAGAATCTGAGAGACAAAGTGATTCGGACCTTTCCTGACCCAAATATAGTGTTCCCACACCACTCCTAGGCCATATACAGGCCACCTGACCCTAAGGTCTCATCAGTTGAGGTTTATAGATGAGAAAAATTGCTTTTTAACTTAATGAGCTAGAGTGTCTAATCATTTGCTCATGATGAACCTTATGAATTCCTGCATGCTGCCAAACCATCATGCTGGTATGATATTCTCAGATAAATAATGCAGGAGGCATGGGAAAGAACACTGCCTCTCAAGTTAGGGGCACTGTGTTCAAATTTAGCTTCTGTCCCTTCTGCTGTAGTATACTCCTTTTCCCCTCTTTTTCCACCCTTAAGCCCATCAAGACAAAGCAGAACCACTCCCAGGTCTTGTCTAATTGGATTCCCTCTATGATCCCTAATGACGTTAGAGTTACAAAGGGACATATATAACGTCTCTTCATATTTGAATATAAGTATTTTATCTTTATTTAGTCCTTAATCAATCTTTATTTATGTTTCCCTTTTTATGTTCCTCTTTACTTCTGTGTTTGAATATCAGAGTTTCTATGCAACTCTGGTCTTTTTATTGTAAATGCTAAAAATTCCCTATTTCATTAAACATCCATTTCCCCCCATAGCATTATAATCCGTTTGACTGAATGACTTATGCTTGGCTATCAGACAATATGCTTTACCTTCTGGAATATCATATTCGAAGTTCTCTGCTCCTTTATAGTGGTGACTGCTGTCAGGTATGTTCCCAACTGTGGATCCTCAATACTTGCATTTTTTCTTTGGCTGATTACAGTAATTTTTTCTTTGACCTGAAAACTTGGAATTTTGACTATGATGTTTCTGGGAGTTTTCATCTGGGGTTTTCTTTTAGGAGGTGACTTGTGAATTCTTTCTACTTCTCCTTTGCCCTCTGAGTCTAAGAGCTCTGGACAATTTTCTTTTAAGATTTAAAAAGAATAGTACATCTAAGTTGTTATTATTGGTGGTCACAGTGTTAATAGTTCAATGATTCTAGTTTTCTTGACCTGTTTTCCAGATCAGTTGTCTTTGCTATGAAATGCCTTCTATTTTCTTCTATTTTTTTCAGTCTTTTGACTTTGTTTTAATATTTCTTGTTGCCTCACATTGACTTCTATTTGATCCATTCCACTTTTTCAGGGTGTTTGTTGTTCTGGCAAGGTTTAATATCTCTTGTGCCAACCTGTTAATTCTCTTATCAATTCTTTCTTCCATAACTCTCTTTTCCTTTCCATTTTCTTTTTCAAGTACTCTATTCTATTTATAAATTTTTAATTCTTTTTTTAAAAACTCTTGTTTCATCTCTTCCAGAAATTCTCTTTGAGCTTGTGCCCAAGATATGTTTTTCTCTGAGACTCTGCTTGTAGCTATTTTGTTATTCTCTTGGGTTTGTGTCTTCAATTTATTTGCCCCCCATAATAGCTCTTTATGGTGAGATCCTGGTGTTATTTGCTCATTCTTCTATCTATTTTCTTCATATAAGACTTGAGGTTAGGGGCTGGGCTCAGTGACATATCTAGAAGGAGAGTCTGGGCTGATTCTGTAGGCTTTTAATGCCCCCAAAGTAGTCTGATCCAGGTCAAATTCTTACCATTGCCCCTGTAGTCTGACCTTTTTGTAAGTTCTCAACTTAGGTTTGAGTCTGAGTAAGAGTAGACTTCTGTTGGGCTCCATCTCTCTCAGTTAGCTGGAAAGCTATAGTAACAGAATTGTAGGCTTCCTTTTCATCTCCAATTTCTGCCCAGGTTATTCCTTTGCAGGCTGGGCTAGATGCTAGAAATGATGCCCTGTTCTATGCCTATGGTCTGAGCTGCAATTGCTGTTGTAGACAGCTTCAGAACGCCCTCCTTTCTCAATACACCATTCAGGGCCACCTTATCCAGGAATGCCACCTCTGTGCCCAGGTCCCCTTCACATTCTGCTCTGAATCTGTGAACCAGAACTGGGTAGTGAGTGACAGAGCTGACAAAGCTGCCATGGGTGACAAAGAACTCTTCCCCATTTCAGTACCTCAGTATGGGTCTGGTGCTCCAGTAGGGATCTGAGACCTCCCCTTACACTGATGCACAACCTCTTCCTGTGTGCTGGAGTATTTACCATGCAGCAAGCTCCTGGATGACCTATCTCCCTGTCCATCTCTCTATGTTGAGCTAGGCTGGTCACTGACTTTTTCTGGATTCCCCCATTAGGAAGCATCCTGGCTCATTTTCTAGATCTGCTTGGAGGAGCACTGTTTTTTATTACTTTGACAACTCAGTTTTGCCTCCCTTTTTCAGATCTAACCTCTAATGCATACTACCTGTGATCTTGGACAAATCATTTAACCTTCCTGGGTCTCAGTTTTCTGGTCTGTAAAATGAAGGAATTGCCTATCAAACCGGCAAAGATGATAGAAAAGGAAAACAACAATTGTTAAAGGGGTTGTGGGGAGACAGACACACTGAAGTTCTATTGGTGGAGTTAGGAATTGATCCAGTCATTCCCTAAAGCAATTTGGAACTTTGCCCAAAAAGTCATTAAACTGTATACAACTTTGGACCCAATATCACTATTAGGCCTACATGCTGAGAGATCAAAGAAAAGTAAATCAATATTAATCAATAGGCATTTATTAAGTGCCTATATGCCAGGCATACCAGTCCCTAGGGATTTAAGTCCAAAGAATTAAATAATCCCTACTTGCAATAAGTTTATATTCTAGTGAAGATAAGTACATATATAAATATATGCTTCATAGATACAAAGTAAATAAATGCAAATATATAAAAACAAAAAGTCCTAAACATACAAACATAGTTATGGCAGCTTTTTTTGTTGCAGCAAAAAACTGAACACAAAGGGAGGTACCCATCAATCGCAGAATGACTGAACAAATTATGGTATCTGAATGTAATGGAATGTATTATTAAGTTGTTAAAAAATGATGAAAGGGATAGTTTTAGAGAAACTTGTAAAGATTTTTATCGACTGATGCAGAGAGAAATAAGAACCAAGAGAACAATTTATATAGCAATCAAGTAAAAAAAAAAACAAGTTTGGAAGACTTAAAAATTCTATCAACATAGTGATCAATCATAACTCCAGATGTGGGACAACTGGGTTCTCAAGGTAAAATAGATGTGTTCACATGGATTGTCTAATCACAGCTTTTGGTTGATATAGGTGATGATATTTCTGGAATTTAGTCCAACCCTCTCTAAAGGAAGAGCACCCCAACAGAAACAGAAGAGTGGTGACTGAAGTACTTGCTCCTTCCTTCACCGGTCTCCAAAAGTGATATCAGACTAGAGTTATATCTATCTGCTCCCTACAATATTGCTGGTTTAGGAATATAAGTCTGGTTCAGAACAAAAGCTGTTTCCTTGGTTGATCTTAAAGCAAAATATATTCCTAAGTTTACACCCTTTGACCTGTTCCTTTCCACTATTTGGTTATAAAAATGGTCATGCAAACAGTGAATTAACAAGTAAACCCATTTATCTTTTTTCCTTTTAAATTAACTTTTTTAATGAACAGAAAATTTTCTGTTTCATTCACCATTACACTTAAAAAGAAAATCTTTGTAAAAAAAAAAATATATATATATATATATGACCAAGTAAAATAAATTCCTTTATTAGCCATGTCCAAAAACTCTAAGTTTCATTCTACATCCTGAATCTGTCACCTCACTGACAGGAGGGGAGCACTATGCCTCATCATCAGATCATGGCTGGTCATTTCATTAATCCTAAGGCTTTTTTACAGGGTTGTTAATGAATAAATTATTCTTCTGCTTCTATTCACTTTACTGGTCATCATTTTATACAAGTCTTCCCAGGTTTCATTGAAACTCTTTCTTTCATCATTTCTGATGGCACAACAGTGTTCTATTACATTCACATACCCAACTGATGGTCCTTGCTTAGTTTCTAGATCTTTTCTAGTAATAAGTTCATTCATCCAAGAAATCAGAGAAATTATAAGGATAAGGATCAAATAACATGTAAAGTACTTTGAAAACCTTACAGTGTTATAGAAATGCTAGCTATCATTATCATTAGAACATGTAAGAAAATACATACGAGCAAATAAACTCTTTACATGGGAGCAAGATGAGATCTTGGCTTAAATCAAGAAAAAAGTCCCAATCTCACCCAAGGAAAAGTTTTCCCTATGAAGTCCTTGAGAGGCAAACTGGAAATTAGGGACATATTGAGCAGCTGGCTTCCCTTACATGTCTGTTGCTTCTAAAGTTTTTCTTTCCAAGTGTTTTTTTCCAAAGCATCTTTCCCCCAACATGTTCTGGCATCAGCTGTTCCCACCCTCCCTTACGCAGGTATACAGCATCATCTTCACATTCTCCACACTAATTAATTAGGAGTCACATTTTCCTCCATAAATATCATGCGGCACAAGCCTTCCCCTCCTCCACCCTTCTTAAATGTGACTGTGTTACCAAATGAGATTTGTGTTTTTATAGACATGGCAGAAGTATGGATCTGTTTTGCTTAACTATACTTATTTGTTACAAGGATTGTATTTCTCTTTTTTATTGGATAGGAGAGATGGGAGTTGTCAGATGTTGCCAAGAGAGAAAAAAAAGATCACTGAAGCATTTTTAAAAATCCTCATCGAAGATCAAAAGGAAATAAAAATAAAGACAGATTTGAAAGTAATATGCTGAATTTAGCATATCCTTTTTTTTTTTTTAAAGAAAGCCACGCATAAAATAAAATCCTTCCAACTTTAGATCTGACACCACGAATCAATAATTGAAGCTGAATTTAATTCATTACAGAATTCATTTCATCTACATACATATAGATTTCTGATAATGGGGTAGGTTACAAGAAAAATTGGATGAATGTGCCCAGTCCTCGTTTAAAGAAGGGGTTCCATGAACCTGGTGTGTGTGTGTGTGTGTGTGTGTGTGTGTGTGTGTGTGTATGTATATGTATATATACACATATATCTCAACAACTGGATTTAAACATAATTGATTTCCTTTGCAAACTATATTTTATTGTACATATTTTAAAATATTATTCTGAGATGAGATTCCTAGGCTTCACCAGACTACTAAAGGGGTCTATGACACAAAAATATTTTAACCCCTGGGTTAGAGGCAAGTCATAAAACCTAATCTTAATTTCCAGATCTGTTCTAAAGCACGTGTGAGACCTTGAGCAAGTTACATCCTCCCTGAAAAATTATTTAAAAATAAATTATTTAAATTTTTGAGCCTCGTGTTCTTCTGGAACTTTACTGAGGAAAACAAGGTAAAAGACTACGTGTCTACCTTCAGGAACGGAAAGGTCTAATTATCCAAACCGTTTATTACAAAACTAAAACTGAACGTGTCTACAGAGTTGAAGTGTTTGCTTTTTCTTTAATCAGGAGGCCAGCGTGGATTACAAAAGACAGTACTCCGTCCAATATTTCCGACAAGGTAGACAAAGGTAAAACACAAACAAGGTTTTAATTTTGCAAAATATATCACAACGCCTCCTGCTCCCTAAGGTCAGCCCCCGCTCTAAACCTTCGGGATCCTGCGCAGGCTTTCGTTTGGACAGCTCCCAACGCCCACCCCAAGATGAGCCCCGGGAGGGCCCCTGAAGGCGGGGGCGGGGTGTGGGCTGCGAGCGCTCCCAGCCCATCCCCGGGAGAACCCCGACTCCGCGGATGCTGGAAGGAGGGAGGGGCGAGGAAGGAGGCCCGCCCTTGGTGGAACGTTCCATTCTATCCACATGTAGGGGGAGGGAGCCCTGTCTTCCTTCCAAAATTCTGGCGAGAAGGACCTAGATCCGTCCCAAATCTCCGCATGCAGACATTAACGGCTAAGCCTGAGGCGGACTTGTTCGGCTGTGGTGCCGCCTCCCTCTTCCCCCCTCCACCAGGGCTGATGGTTCAGTTCAAGTCCTCGGCTGGTCCCGTCCCCCTCCTCCCCCGCCCCGCCTCCTGCTCAGGGCGGAGACCTGCGAGCCTCCGACGCCCTGGCCTTGGGTGTCCGAGAAGTGAAGTCCTTCTTTCCCTCGGTGTTTTTGTGGAGACGCTAAATACGAGCCTGTGGCTGGGACACTCGGTGCTTCACAGCTGCCAGGCATCCTGGGCCCGGGGAGGCCAAATAAAACATGGTTTTTAATGAGTCCAAAATGATGGGTGGATTTGGGGTAAGGTCCAAGTAGCCTAAACAACCCAGACGAGACAGGCGGGCACGCTGGCACCTCCGCCAGGGCCAGACTGTTCCCGTTTCTCCAGCCCCCTCCCCCACCTCCTGACGGGCTCCTGGGTTTATTTCAGGTTGTTTTGGAAGTGGGAGAGGGGTGGAACAACCAAATGACACGTTGTGTAAGGCTGGCGAATAAAGAAGCCATTAAAAGCGTCTGCGGCAGGAGAGAGGTTTTCTTTGGGCTTGAATCTCCCCTCTTAGGAGTCATGGCTTAGAATGTAGAGCTAAGAGGACCTGAATTAAAGACCGTCTTCCCCATAAGTAAGGAAATAGGACCAAAAAAAAAGGGGGGGGGGGATGCCCTGGTAGAGCCAAGTGCCCTGGCTCAGGCTTCACAGTTTGTCCCGCACCACTCTGGCAAATAAGAGTTTTCTCGTGCTCTTTTGGGGGGAAAAACTAAAATACTAGTCTGTACCTCTAATTTGTATTTTGTTGGCCAATGATTGAATTTACTAATTGATTTGTAATGGGGAATGAAGGGTGTTCGTAGCTTCTTATCCAATTACTTCTTTTTAGTACCTCTGAAAATCCATTAACACTCTTCTCAGTAAAGTGTTGAGAAATGCTGATGAAAATGAGGTCCGCAATACTAAATAGTAACACTCAACCCTATTTAGAAGTCATGTCAACAAAAATATCTTTAGTTTTTAGGTCTCTAGTCATCCTTGCTGTTGTGTTTGCCCTTAGTTTTCAAAGGAGACCATGACATGAGGAAAATGATGACATAACTTGCACTTGACTTTGCTTTGAGTGAGGGAGGGCTGTGCATTATTCATGTTTAATATTTACTCTAAAGTACACTTACTAGCTGCGTGACGCTTTGCCTCGGTTTTCTCATCTGTAAAATGAGCTGGAGAAGGAAATGGCAAACCACTCCACTATTTTTGCCAAGAAAATCAGATAAGCACTCATGAAGAGTTGGATAGAACCGAAATACTGAATAATAAAAATGCTTTCTCTCTCCTTAAATGTGCTACCCCTATGTATCCTTTCTGTTTTAGTTGCTTGATTTAATTTTCATCTCCAGTCACAATTACTAACTTAATATCTATTCTTTTATGTTTTACAAAATTTCGCTTGCTCTTTAAGATTTGGTAAACAGTTGCATGCCCCCTACAGTGCCATATGACTTCTGGAATATAATTTCCAATTCTTGTTCAATTTTGATAATAAATCCCTATAAACAGGCCCATTGCCTTTCCATTTTTGACTACTTTATTGCTTTGCAGTGTCCTAATTCCAAACACATTTTTATAGCTTGCATGCGCTCTCTACATAATGTCAGTCATTCCCTTGGTCCTCAAGATAGTGTAGCATTGTGTAGAAATAGTGTTGGATTTGGAGTCAAAGGATCTGAGTTCAGATTTGTGCTGTACCACTTTTAAGCTGTGTGACCCTGGATAAAATACTTAAGGCTTTTTGGTCTCAGTTTATTTATAAAATGAAGAAGTTGGTTTTGATGGTCTCTTAGATCCCTCTAAGTCCATGATACTATATATAGTTCAAACTTTCAGGGTGCAATTACTAATATTGCCGTTACAAAAAGACTCTCGGGCAACTGTCCAGAATAAATTAGACATGCTAATTTTGGAATGAGAATGCTATCTACTTTATATACTTATAAGTATTTTAGAAGCAAAATATCTAAACCTTGAATAAGAACATGGTACTGTAGATAACTTACATAATATATATATATACACACATAATATATACATATATATTACTATAGATAACTTACATTTACATTACAAGTTTATTATGTTATGAAACTTGGTTAACTTATTTTCTCTTATTGGTTCAGGTTCCTCATTCTAGTCCTTGTAAACTGGAAAACACACACAAACACACACACACACACACACACACATACATACAAACAGTCAAGACTAAAAATCTGTCTGTGGCTGGAAACAGACTTTTTGGTTAACAGTACATTCCATGTTGGTATGACTATCTGTATTCAAGTGGAAGAAAATTTTCTCTATAGTGTTATGGGGTATTGTTTGTTGTGGAGATATTTTTGCTAAAGTAATTTTAGGAAGGCCCCAAACACTTCCTCTAAATGGTAAATTATCAGACCAAAAAACTGAATCTCTTTCTACAAAGAAGGTGTCATGTTAATTGAGGGATGAGGAAGAAAGAACATGTCTTCCCAGCAGTGTTGAGTTTGAAGCACTGTTTCCAAGCTGGAAAAGAGAAATGAATTTCTTCTGTGACTCTGGGCTCCACCTAATCTGCTACCTTCAGATGAAGGACTTCATGGTCTTAGTCTCCATAGTTGTGGATGTCAGAAACACCTTTTCTTTCCTATTCCCCATTTGTTTCCACCAAAGAATGATGTATCAGACTTATCTGTGTGACAGTTCTAGAAAAACAGCTCAACATTATCATGAAATGATGAGTGTGGTGTCTACCTTGGGTTTTGTTTGTTTGTTTGTGGATCTTAAAAATCACACCTAGTTCCTACAGATATTATTTATTGAAAAGGAAAACCTAGTAGTATGGATATAGAAACAAATCTTCCTTTTCTTCTCAAGAACAGGGACTCTAATGTCAATTTAGACCTTAGTTCCACAGTACTGTATACCCTATTCAGTCAATGTTTGGAGAAGGTGAGGTGGACCCACAAGGTGGAGTTGAAGTATATTACTAACTAATTAAATTCTTTAGTTGTTATTAGCTTAAATAACCTTTCTGATTTATTTAAATTCTAGTAAGGGAAAATTTTAAATCTTGGAGGTTTCTGTTTTCATATGAAATCTTTTCTATAATTGATTCCTAAGTATATGTGGCTATCCTTTCTTCTGATTATCTGGACAACTGAAGGGCTGTTCAATTCAATTTAATAAACATTTATGAATTACTTAAAATGTGCAGACCATCTTGTTGGGCCATGGGGAGATATAAAGTTTAGATAAGAAATATGGCCCCTGACTTCTTAGAAATATAATAGAAGGATATAATACATACAAAAATAGCTATAATATAAAATAATGTGTGATAAATACATTAGAGAAATACAGAGAAAGTCTTATGTGAGATCCAAAGGAAATTATCACTTTAAGAAGGGGAAGATGGACAGGGAACGGCTTCCTTGAGGAAGTAGCATTTGCATTCAGTTTTAAAGGCTAAGTAGAGCTTTTTTAGATGTCTTTGCTTAACTGTTTTCAGAAAACTTACCAGAATATTAGAATAGAGTTGGAAGGGGCTTAATGACTGTTTAATCTATCCCATACCAGAAAGGAATCACCACTATATCATATCCAACATCTGCATGAAGGCCTCTAAAGACAGGGAAACCACTATCTTCAGAGGCAGCTCATTCTACTTTTGCATAAGGGAGTTTAGGGAAGGGGGACTAGGTAACACTTGAATCTCACTCTCATATGAACTAGTCTAAGGAGGGAATAATATGTAAACACACAATTAGGTACAAAAATTCATTTTACTCAACAGGCAAATAGGATGGAAAAGGATTAAGGAAAAAGATAGAATAAAAAGGAAGATAGAGTAAAAGAGGGATTAATCAGAAGCAAAACAATCTCTTAAAGAGTAGTTGGAAAAAAATAGAAGGAACATTATTCAACAGGATGAAAGGATATACACAACAACTATAACTGTTAATGAAATGAACTCATCCATAAAATGGAAGAGGATAATAGTAGAAACCAGAATCCAACAATATATTGTTTACAAGAAAAATACTTTAAAGTTGAAAGATGCCCACAGAGTAAAAATAAGGGACAGAATCTATTATGTTTTAGCTGAAGTGAAAAAGTCAAGAATAAAAAGCAAAATAGACCTAATTAAAAGATAAAAGATAAACTACATTTTTATTGGAAGGTAAAATAAATAATATAATACCAAAAGAAATAATATTCAAAATCCTAAAGGAAAAGTTACACGAATTTTTAAAAAGCTAGATATGATAGGCCTCTGGAGAAAATGGAATGGGAATGGAAAGAAGTGTATCTTTTTTTCTCAGTGGTACATGGCATATTCATAAAAATTGACCGTAGGTCATAAAAAGGTCATAAAAACTTCATAACCAAATACAGAAAAGAAGAAATATTAAGCGCATCCTTTTCAGATCATAATGCAATAAAAATTTCATTTAGTAAAGGGCCATCAAAGCATAGATTAAAAGTTAGTTGAAAACTAAAGAATCTACTCCTAAAGAATGAGTAGGTCAAAGAACAAATCATGGAAACAATCAATAATTTCATTAAAGAGAATGACACCAATGAGACAACATTCCAAAATTTGTGGGATGTAACCAAAGCAATACTTAGGGGAAAATTACATCTCCAAATTCATACATCAGTAAAAGAGAGAAAGAGTAGATCAGTAAAAGGGCATTCAATTAAAAATCTAGAAAAAGAACAAATTAAAAATCTCCAATTGAATACCAAATGGAAATGCTGAAAATCAAAGTATAGATTAATAAATTGAAAGTTTAAAAAATTGAACTAATAAATAAAACTAAGAGTTGGTTTTATGGGGGGAAAAAACAAAATTGGTAAACCTTTGGCTAATTTGATTTTTTTAAAGAAAGAAGAAAACCAAATTACTAATATCAAAAATGGAAAGGGTGAATGCACCACCAATGAAGATAAAATTAAAGCAATTATTAGGAGTTATTTTGCCCAATTATATCTCAGTAAAACTTATAATCTAAGTGAAGTGGATGAAAATATTAACTGCCCAGTTGAACAGAAAAGGAAGTAGAATATTTAAGTAACCCTTTCTTAGAGCCATCAATCAGTTCCCTCAAAAAAATCCCCAGGATCAAATGGATTTACAAGAGAATTCTACCACAAATTTAAGGAACAATTAACCTCAATACTGTATAAACTATTTGAAAAAATAGGTAAAGGAGGCCTACCAAAATCCTTTTATGACACAATATAGTTTTTATACCTAATCAGGGACAACAAAAACAGAGAAATGAAACTATAGACCAATTTTCTTAATGAATATTGATGAAAAAAAATTAAATAAAATACTAGCAGGAAATCACAGGAATATGTCACAAAAATCATGCGCACTATGACCAAGTGGGATTTATGCCAATAATGCAGAGCTGGTTCAATACTAGGAAAACTATCAGTTTAATTGACTATATCAATAACAATAACAACAAAAAATCATATGATTATACCAATAGATGCAGAAAAATGCCTTCAACAAAATACAACACACATTCCTATAAGATACTACAAAGTGTAGGAATTAATGGAGCCTTTCTTAAAATGATAAGTAGTATTTATCTAAAACCAAGAGCAAGCATTATCTGTAATGGGGATAAATTCAGAGATTTCCCAATAAGATCAGGAGGGAATCAGGGGTGTCCATTATCACCACGGTTATTCAGTATTGTACTAGAAATGCTAGCTATAGAAATATAAGGGGAAAAAATTGAAGGAATAAAAACAGTCAATGAAGAAACAAAGCTATCACTCTTTGCAAAGAACCCTTCTCTAGCAAAGAACATGATGAAAATTCCAAATACTGTACGGAAATCTAGTCTACCCCCAGACTTTCTTCAGATGTTTCTCACTTTAAGCTGTAACTATATGCCTGAAATGTATGCAAATCAGGATTTTGCTTTTGTTCTTGTGCAAAATGAATTGGATTTTAAATATGTGAAGACTTTTAGCTATGAAACCTTCTTAAGAGTCATTTTGTATAGTGAACATGTCCACAAATTTACATAATATTTTCATATTTCATATTTGATTGGAGTACAACCATGCCATTCAAAAATGAAATATAATCATTAATGCTTTTAGTTAGGGACCATAAAAGGGTAAGATTGTAAGTAGCATGAAGGGAAAGGTGGGAAGTGATGAAGATTCTGAGGTTGGATATGGGAAAGGAGATAGAAATGACATTTAAATTCCGACCTACAAGAAACAAATAGATCATATATGTTCATCTTGTCTGTGTAACTATTAGCATTGATCAGTGCTATGGGATGCAAAAAGTAGCTCAGGAGGCAGGAGCTAAGGAAATTTCAGAACCTATCACTACTCTGAAACTTTGGCCTTTGTAATCGAGATGTTTAATGTATAAAATATCAATCACCATTATAACTAGAGAAGGGTAGACCTGTTCTATAAAAGGGAAATAACAAATTCCTTCCAGGAGTAATATAGATGGATTTCTGAGCCTCTGTTTTCATTTTATAAACAATCTTACAGATCACAATATGCCAAATTGATAAAATAAAAAAAATTTCTTTTCAGTTGGGCAGGTGGAAAGGTAAGCAGAAGCTTTATCATTACAACTCCCTAGCACCCCCTGCTGTTGACATACATCTTTGCAATTCTTTAGGATTGCTTTCAACAATAACTACTAAAGGATTCTAACATTAAACAAAGAAAAAATGGGAAAACGAAATGTTTAAAAAATTTCACGCGAAATTTCAATAGTAGTTAGTGTTATTAGTATTAAATAGTAACATGAGACAAAGAATAGGGATGTCACGGGAGGATACACTGAACTGTTTTTTAGCTTTTTCCAGGCAGGGTAGAAATCTATTTGCTACCCATGTATCTGCATTGTACACTGGAAGAATAAATTTTTACCAATACTATTGATAGGACATAAGTATGATGCTATCTCTTTAGCTATTAGATTCAGTAAAATGAGAGGGAGAGATAAATGAACAATTTGCTTTAAAAACAGGAACTGTGAATATCAGCCTTTAGAGTCCCATGAAGGAAAAGTCCCTTATCTCCTCAGACTCAGCATTGTACTGAAGAGGCCTGTCCTGTTCAACTTGAGATTAGGAAATGAGAGGAAATTTGAATTTGAAATGTTGTTTATTTGTTAATTTTTGTTAATTTATTAATTTTGTTAATTTATTTGTTAATTATTTGTTCATTTTAATTTGTTAATTATTCATTAACACCTCAAAATTCTTAAGTATCCAAGGTCCCCGAACCGCTTGATCTAGCTCTGATAGTGACTCAGTAATATTTAAATAGAAAGTATGTTGTTAGAACTTGGAGCAATTTCTTACTTTCAGTGGAACCTGAACCCTGCTTTTCATTTTTAGGAATTTTCCTTGCCAAAAATTTTACTGCATCAATGGGGGTCTGTGAGGCAAATTTCAAGATCTATTCTTATGCCACTATTTTTCTTAAAATCTTTGCCATAGATTTTTACTTGATACTGAAAGTCATGGGGAGAGCTCCTAATGGTCAGAGGTAATGGCCAAGAAAAGTGGTGCGCCCAGCCCAAATAGTTAAATATCTACAACACTGCCTTTGCCAGTCTCTTGAGGGTCATGGACAGTTTGTTTGGATTAGGGTTAGTCCTGCATTGTTAGATGTACAAGAACTACACAAGCTGACCCATTTCTGTGTATGCAGTACGGCAGCATTAATGATCTTTGTGCAACTCTTTGACCTCCTGAAGCCATCTTCTCACAATATGCTATTGTTTTTTATATACTGTCCTTGTGTAAGTATTTTGCCATACCTGTGCTGGTATCTGTTAGGAAGAGATGTGTTATATCTATCCATTTCTCCCGCAGTGAGTTCCCTTTCTTTTATTCAGGACCCATGCTTTTTCATCCTGTAGTGTTCATGTACTTGAGAGAATTTTCTTTCACTGCTCAAATGAGAACATCTGAAAATAATTAGTAGAGTGATCTCTTTAGTGAGCTCTGAGCATAGGAGAGCCTAAACATGTCAAGAATATAAAAGTTGAATAGCATGGAAGAAAAGGAAAATTCTAATTCACAAAAAGATAGGTTAATTCCCATCTTTTTTTTTAAACCATACAATTTTCACACTGATGTTTTTAAATTGACAAGGAAATTATAAACAGAGCAGTGACAAGGTTATTGAATAACCTTCTATAAGGGATTTTGAAAGGGTTCATAGATAAATAGAAAAAGATAAGATGTCACTGTCTGAACATGGGAATCACACATGTGAGTAATGTATGAACTGGGCTTGTTTTCTTAAACATTTAAGTTCTCCCCAAATCCCAGGATTTATCAGCAGAGTTATCCATTTGGAATGCATAAAACAGAGTGCATATATCCATTTGTGAAAAGAAGGAAAACTCTTTCCCAAAGAATACATTTATAAAGTCCTTTATCTAAGTCCTTTATAATTGGGCTTTATTAAAATTATGCATTCATTAAAGGCTTTTAGCTATAGAGTAGATCAGAATCTAGGAAAAAGAATTGGAAATGTTCAACAAAACTTTCTAGGATATACAAACTATTCACCAAAAAAAGTCAAGGGTTTTTTTTTTTTGTTATCAAGTTAGGCTCTGATGTTATACATCTTATTATTAAGGAAACCATTTTGGAATTTTGGTATAGCATAATGTGCTAATAACCCACACAAGACTAAAGAATATAGTGAGACTACAGTTGGATATTGGCACACATACAATGTCTGTCTAGAATTTAGTGTCCTGGCTCTGACCTTTTGTTTAGTTTTTTAGTATTTGGAGACTAATATTCAGCATTTAGTGCGTGTGCGTGTGCACACACACGCACACACCCACCCACACAAAATTCCAAGATTTTCTGAAAATTAAATAAAATGTCTTTCTGGTGATATATATCCTTGAATAATTAACAAGATCCTTTTGACACTTAAATTCCTATAATTCCTTAAATTCCTGTATTCCTATTCCTATATATATTCCTATATTCCTTTGGGATGGTATCTGATCTAATCTGATCTGACCTTAACTAATTTCTGCTTTATAGCAAATATAATTACCAAAATCTTCCTGTGCGGGCATATGGATATGGATAAGTCAATAACAGGTATTTTTTTTTCAAGAAATAGCAAATATAATTCTTGTTTATAAAATAAAATGTTAGTGGTAACAGATTATATCAAGTCTACTTTTCATTTCCTTTCATTATTCTGATGAATCTTAAGGAAGTACTACGGAAAGCTTTACAAAGAACCTACCTAATTCTGGTCATCACAAATTGTCTCTCCCCAAGTTGCTAATTTGTCTTTTGGTTCAAGAACCTGAGAGAAATGTGCTGCTCAGACTTATGGTTAATTAAGATGGCAACATGAAAGGTAAAAGAGAAACCCAGATCTCCCCTACACATGTCTTAGCCAATATCTAAATTAAGGACATCAAACAGAACATCATGAAAATGGCAGAGAAAACAATAAATCCTCTCTTCAAGCCAAGACTTCATAGAAAATGGCCTGAGGTCTATAGGTAGGTAGTTCTACCTGAGGAGATGGAAGCTAGGGAGAGTCTGAATTCCATAGGCTTTCTGAACAGGTATATACACTAGAGGAGCAAAAAAAAAAAAAAAAAGTGCAAGTTTTAGTTATTGGACCCTGAATACTCAACATTCCATTGTTAGAACAGCAGCAGGGGACAAAGGGGGCCCTCCTAGTTTACTGAACTCTAAGAAGACGAGGTCTGATGTACACTTTGGAGCCTCAGAAGAGGACAGGGTCAGCTCAGCAACTGGGTACGTGGGGTGGAGCGTAGGGTTCTTGCCTGAGACTACCATTATCTCCAGAATCCACTTAGAGTTTATCAGAGCCATATCAAGATCCTAAACCAATCCACTTTTGGGGATTATACAAGGAGACAAGAAAAAGCTGAGGCTAGCACTCACATTAGGTTATTAGGAGACTGAATTAGAAGTAAAGGATTGCAGCAAAAAAATGAGGTTTTATTATCAGCTACCTCATACACAGGGAACAGGACCAAGCAGTCTTACTTATCCCATACAAGAGTATGAGGAGGATGGAGCCCGATCCTAATACAAAATTCCAAAGCAGAAACTGAGAACAGAAAACAAATAGAAGAGAACACAAAGCACAATGAAGAAATACTATAGTTCAAGGGAAACCTAAGACATTCCCCCCGAAAAAGATAGTAACTCCACAGCAAGTTCAGGCAGAGTCTCAAAGGAAAGAATAGCTTGGTCACAAGGAATCCAAGAGTGGCTTGGGAAAAAAATGAATCAATATAATTAAAAAATTAAATTAGATGAGAAAATAAAGTTTACTGAGGGTGAAAAACAGGAGAATAACTTTAAAATAAAATTTAAAAAAATACCAAAACAGTAGACTTCCTAAAGAAACAAAATGGAACAGATAATTGAGACATAGAATATTAGAACACAGTCAAGATACTGGAAAAATTAGAATATGTAAAGTTCTATCAAAAACAACTGACCTGAAAAACAGGTTGAGGAGAGAGCTCTTTTAAGAATCATCATACTCGAATACAGATTGAAGGACACCATTTACTCTCTCTCTTTTTTGTTTTGTTTCTTTTTTTCTGGTACTACATTCCATTGATTCTAATTGTTCTTTGCAATTATGAATAATATGAAAATATGTTTAATGTGAATGTATATAGAGAAAGCATATATCAGATTGCATGCTGTCTTGGGGAGGGAGCAGGGCGGGGAGGGGGAAAGGAAGGAGGGGAAGAAAATTTGGAACTCCAAAGCTTGTGGAACTGAATGTTGTAAACTAAAAATAAATTAGTTAATAAAAAAAAAGAATCATCAAACTCAGACTGATTCTGAGTTAAGTGAGCAGAACCAAGAGAACATTGTACACAGTAACAGCAACATTGTGTGATGATCAACTTTGGTAGACTTGGCTCTTTGTAGCAATATAATAATCTAAGACAATTCAAAAAGACTCATGATGGATAAGCCAGAAAAAGAACTATGGAGTCTGAATATAGCTCAAAGCATATTATTTTCACTTTTTTGTTTGTTTTTTCTTTCTTGTGATTTTTCCCTTTTGTTCTGATTCTTCTTTCACAACATGATTAATATGGAAAGATTAAAAAAAAAAACAACCTAATCATCAGACTCTCTGAATAAACAACCTCGATACTGCATTTTTTTAATCATAAAACTGTCTAGATCTAATTAGAACCAAAAGGCAAATCAAAAATAGAATCTACCAGTCACCACAAATTCATGTTACATGATCTCAATTAGGTTCTTACTACAGCAAGAAAACACTCACTAATTGATACACTGTTCCATTTTCTATAGTGACCATTTTAAATCTCTTCATCTCTTCTGAAGCCTCCAAAGGAATTTTCTATCCTCAGCTGAGGCATAGAAAGATTGAAGACCTTGCCTCATATGTAACTGAAAAATTTGCTGAGAGTTCTCTCTTATTCCTGGGAACAGCTAGGTCGATAGGGTACCAGACCTGGAGTCAGGAAGACTCATCTTTCTGAGTTCAAATCTGGCCTCAGACACTTAACTAGCTTTGAGGCAAGTCACTTAACCCTGTGTGCCTAAATTTCCTCATCTGTAAAATGAGCTGGAGAAGGAAATGGCAAATCAATCTGGTATCTTTGCCAAGAAAACCCCAAATGGGTTCATGAAGAGTTGGACGCAACTGAAAACAACTGAACTGAACTCTCTTATCCCTTCCTCCTCATCTCACATCTTGAGGTATCTTCATCCTTTACACCTGTTTCACATGAAGATGTGGCCCTTCTTGCTAAGGCAAACCCCTCTCTACATTCACTCTTGATCTTCTTAATTTTTGCCCTCCCCAGAAGATTGCCCATTCTGTCACCCCCACCTCAGTAATCTTTAGTCCCAGCCTTGCGTTTCCTTTTACAAATATTCGCATACCATTTGATCCAATCATCCCTGCTAGCTAGTGTCTGATATTTCTCCTCCTTTACATAACTAAAGAAATCAGTCTTCAATGAGTGCCTCCACTTCACTATCTTCTAAACCCTGTACAATGTACATGTGTCTGACTTCACCATTCACCTGCCACTGCTGTTTCTAAAATTCCCATTGATACCTTAATTGTCAAATGTGGTGGTCTTTGTCTCAGTTCTCATCCTTCTTGATCACTCTGCAGCCTCTGACACGATTGATCACCTTCTTTGGAATACTCTGTCTTTGTCCTCCTTTCGGTCTAGGAAACAGTCTCCCTTTTCTGGGTCTTCATTCAAATTATGCCCCCTAACTGAGTGTTCCCCAAAGTTCTGTCCTTGGTCCTCTTCTCTGTTTCCTCTTTACTGTCTGGCTTGGTGGTCTTATCAGCTCCCATGGATTCAATTATCATCTCTATGCAGATGATTCTCAGATCTGTCCAGCACTAACTTCCCTTCTGATCTCTAGCTGCTTATTAGACATCGTGAATCAGATCAACATTTTAAACATAACATAGCTGAAGCTAAACTTATTATCTTTCTCCCCTAAATTCTACTCTCTTCCAAATTTCCCTATTTCTGTCAGGGGTACAACCACTCTCCCCAGCACCCAGGCTCATAATTTAGGCTTCACCCTCTACTACTCATTTGTATTTATCCCAGAAATATTGAAACCACTGTCAAATCTTATCCTTTCTACCTTTGAACACACACACACACACACACACATTCTATCCACTCACATAGTGCTGATACATGTTGCCATTTCATGCTTGGGCTGTTGCAATAGCTTGCTGGTTGGACTCTCTGTTCCTATCGAGTCTCTTCCCCTCTCCAGTCCATCATTTACTTAGCTGCCAAACTGCTCTTAAAGCACAGATCTTATCATGTCATTTCTCTGTCTAATAAACTCCAGTGCCTCCCTCCAACCTCCAGGATCAAATGTAAAATCTTGTTTTACTTTTTAGCCCTTCACAACCTGGACCCTTCCTAGTATTCCAATCTCCTTATATTTTACTCTTCTCTAAATACTCTGTGATCCCTAGTGACATTAACTTTCTTGCTGTTTATTGTACAAATGTTCCATCTCTTAATGCCATGCCTTTTCTTTATTTGTTAAAATTCAGTTTTCCCTTCCAGATATTCTCCCTCTTCCTCTGCCCTTTTTCACCCATTGAGAAAGCAAGAAAACTAGAACCTGTTACAACTATGTAGAACCATGCAAAACAAAATTCCATACTAACCATGCCTCCCCACTCAAAAAATAAAAGAGAAAAAGAAAGAAAAGAAAATAGGTTTCAGGTGGTACTCTTTAGTTCATCATTTCTCTATCTGGAGATCAAAAGCATGTTTCTTCATGAATCCTTAGGAATTTTGTTTGGTCATTGTATTGATCAGAATTTCAAACATTATTATTATGATATAAGTTATTCTCCTGGTTCTTCTCACTCCATTTTTTATCATTTCAAACAAGTCTTCCTAGGTTTTTCTGAAACCATTCCCTGGTCATTTCTTACAGCACAATAGCATCACATTCATAAACCATCACTTGTTTAGCCTTTCTCCAGCTGATGGTTCCAATTTATCAACACAAAAGGAGCTACTATAAATATTTTTGTACATATGGCTTCTTTTCCTTTTTCTTTGATCTCTTTGGTGTATACAAACAGTAGCAGTATAACAGTATCAAGGTGGCATTCAGTGTAATAGCTTTTGGGACAGAGTTCCAAACTGCTTTCCAGAATGTTTGGAGTAGTTCACAGTTCCACCAAAAGTGCATTAGTATATTTATTTTCCCCATGTACCCTCCATCATTTGTAATTTTGCTTTTTCATCATCTTAGCCACTCAGATGGACATAAAGTGGACTTCAGAGTTGTTTTAATTTACATTTCTCTATTTTTGATTTAGAACATTTTTTCATATGGCTATTGATAGTTTTTATTTCTTCCTCTAAAACTGCCTATTCATATCCTCTTACCATTTATCAGTTAGGAAATGACTCTTATTCTTATAAATCTGACTCAGTTTCCTGTACATTTTAAAAATAAGACCATTATCATAGAAACTTGCAGCAAAAATTTTCCCCTCAATCTCCTGTTTTCTTCTGATTTTAGCTGCATTGTACTATTTGTGCAAAAGCTTTTAAATTTTATGTAATCAAAATTATCCATTTTCTCTCCTACAAATCTCTCTCTCTTGTTTGGGCATGAACTCTTCCTCTATCCATAGATCTAACAGGTAATTTCTTTGCTACTCCACTAATTTGCTTATAATATCACTTTTTAATGTCTAAATGATATACCCAACTTGAGCATATCTTGGTTTGTTATGTGAGATATTGGTTTCTGCCTATTTTCTGCTAGATTACTTTCCAATTTTCACAAAAGTTTTTGTCAAATAGTGAGTTCTTGTCCCAATAGCTGGGATCTTTAGATTTATCATATATAGGTTACTGTGCTCATTTATGTTTGTATATTGTGTACCTAATGTATTCCACTGATCAACCTCTATATTTCTTACCCTTTACCAAAATGTTTTGACTATTACAACTTTGTAGTATAGTTTGAAATCAGTACAGCTAGTCTGCCTTCCTTTTCTTTCAGATTCCCTTATATTCCTTAGTAATTTGATTGGTATGACACTAAGTAAATTAATTTAGGTAGTATTACCATTTTGTCCTATCCATGAGCAATTAATATTTCTCAGGTTATTTAAATTTATTTTTATTTGTGTGAAGAGTTTTTTATAATTTTGTTCATATAGTTTCTGTGTATGTCTCAGCAGGTAGACCACCAAGTTTGTTAGCAGTTCTTTTTAACGAATTTTCTCCTCCTATCTCTTCTTATTGGATAAAAAAATTGTATTTGTGGGGGATTATTTTATATCTTGCAACTATTTTGCTGATATTGTTGTTTCAGTTAGTTTTTTGGAGAGCCAAAAGTGAAAAAGGTGAAATCACAACCAGTGAAGAAATAAAAACAATTATACTGTTTCACCAAACTATACTATAAGCCAATAAAACTGATAATCTAAGTGAAATCAATAAATAGTTACAAAAATATAAATTACCTAGATTAGTAGAATACTTAAATAAACCTATCTTAGGGAAAGAAATTGAAGAAGCCAAAAATGAACTCCCAAAGAAAAACTCCCAGGACCAGATTTACAAGCAAATTCTATCAAGCATTGAAAGGACAATTAATTCTAGCACTATATAAACTGTTTCGTTTTTTTTTAAATAGGTAAAGAAGTCCTACCAAATGCCTTTTGTGACACAAATATTGTCTTGATACCTAAAGAAAGGAGAGTCAAAATGGGGGGAAAACCCACTATAAACCAACTTCCTTAATAAATATTGATACAATAAATAAATGTTATAGCGATATATCACAAAGATCATACACTATGACCAGGTTGGATTTCTATATATAAAAAAAGTAGGACTGGTTCAATATTAGGAAAGCTATAAGCATAACTGACCAAATTAACATCAAGCACACCTACCCGCAAGTCATATGATTATTTTAATAGATGCAGAAAAAGCTTTTGACAAAACACAACATCCATTCCTGTTAAAAGCAACAACAAAATTGGTTTTACTCATCCCATTTGTTTTAATTCTTCTATTCAACATGACTAATGTGAAAATGTGTTCAATAAGAATGCATATGTTGAGCCCATATAAGACTGCATGCCATCTTGGGGAGGGAGAGAATAGGGAAGGGGAGAAAGTGTAAAACTTATGGAAGTGAAACTTATGCAAATCAAAAACAAATAAATAAACTTGGAGGGGGGGAATAACAATAACAAAATACAAGTATAAATGGAGCTTTTCTTAAAATGATAACTAGTATCTAATTAAAATCAAGGCAAGCATTAGCTGTAATGGGGATAAGCTAGAAACCTTTTTAATAAGAGCAGATGTGAAGCAAAAATTTCTATTATCATCATTTCTATTCAATATTGTACTAAAAATGCTAGCTATAGCAATAAAACAAGAGAAGGAAATGGAAGGAATAAGAATAGGTAACAAGGAAACCAAACTATCACTTTTTGTAGCTGTTTCTTCATGGTTACCAATTCATCTTTTTCATTTTTGATACTGGTAGTTTGATGTTCTTTCTTTTTTCATTCAAAGTAGTCAATGGTTTATCTAGCTTATTTTTTATTTAAAAAAGAATTTTCTAGTTTTATATATTGGTTCATTATTTTTAACTTTCAGTTTTGTTAATCTCTGATTTTCAGGACTTTTCATATTTAATTGGAAGTTTTCATTTGTTAATTTTCTATTTTTTTCCAGTGCATGCTCAAATCATTGATATTCTCTTTCTTTCTTTTATTGGAGTAAGCATTTAGAGATATAATTTTTCATTTAAGTACTGCTTTGACTGCATCCCACAAACTTTGATATGTTGTTATCTTTAAATTATTGTTTTTATGATTTGTTCTTTCACCCACCCATTCTTTAGGATTGAGTTAACAATTAATTTTTAATCTCTGCTTCAAAGACCTACTATTAAATGTAATTGTTATTGCGTCATGGTCAGAAAGAGACCTTTAACATGTCTGCTTTTCTGTATTTGTGAGGTTTTCATACCCTAATTATGATCAGTTTTTTGTGAAAGTGCCATGTGCATCTTAGAAATAATTATACTTTTTAAAATTCTCATTCAATATTTGCCAGAGGTCTATCATATTTAATTTTTCTAAAATTCTATTTAGCTCCTTAACCTCTTTGTAGTTTACTAACTCTAAGCCGTTTCACTGAGTGTCCATTCTTGGAATGCTTTTTCTTGTCTATACTTCCTTTCTTCCTTCAAGACTGAGCTAAAATCCCACCTTCTTCAAGAAGACTTTCTCAATCCCAGTTCCACTTCCCCTTCACACCACTACCAATGTCTTCCCTCTGAGATAACTTTCCATTTATCCTTTCTATATCTTTTATGTCCATAGTTGTTTGTCTGTGGTCTCCACACACTGAAGAAAGGGACTGTGTTTTGCCTTCTTTGTATTCTCAGTGTTTAGCACAGTGACTCCTACATAGTAATGGGTTAATAAATTCTTGTTGACTCACCTTCTGAAAGAAACCCTAAACTGAAAATATCCAGGAATGTCATAGCCAAAATTCAGAAATGTAAGGTCAAAGAAAAACACTGCAAGTAGCCATAAAGATAGAGTTCAAGTGCCAAAAAGCTACAATCAGGATCACATAAGATTAAGCTGCAGCTACAACAAAGGAGAAAAATACTTTCCAAAAGGTAAGAGATAAAGGTTTACAAACAAGAATCACTTACTGTGCAAAACTAAATATAATCCAATGAGGTTACTAAATAGTTTTATAATAGAAGACTTTCTAGCATTCCTGATAAAAAGGTTAGAGCTGGGTAAAATCTTTGAAACACAAACCCAGGAGAAAAGAGTAACCAAGAAAGCTAAATATGATTTGAGTAACTGGAAAAACTATGATGAAGTGCTTAATTGTAATAGGAAGAAAAGGGACATTTAGGTGGTGTGGTGGATAATGCTGGACCTGGAGTCAGGGGGACCCAAGTCCAAATCTGTCCTCAAACTCTTACTTGGGTAACACTGGACAAGTCATTTAACCCTGCTTGCCTCAGTTCCTCATCTGTAAAATGAGCTAGAGAAGGAAATGGAAAAACACTCCAGTATCTTTGCCAAGAAAACCCCAAAAGGGATCAGGAAGAATCAGACACAACTGAAACAATTCCAACAAGCAGGAAAAGAGACATATATCTTTTAATAATTCCATTATCCTATAGTGGCACTGAAAGAGTACAAGACAAACACAAAGGCTTGATGTGGTTTTGTCCCATTTTTGTTCATTTTTAAAGGGGAATGAAAAGAATAGGGAAACAAATATACTAGGAAATAAAGCAGGTGGAAGGAGGAGGACTTAACTATTTCTCATAGTTAGGGTATGCAAGAAGAGTATACTACCTTACAGAAAAGGAAAGGGAAACAAACATCTTTTAAGTCTTACTCTTACCTGAATCAAACAAGGAGAGCTGAAAGGAAACATACAAGAAGAGAGAGGAATTTAAGATGATAGATAGAGCTGGGGATGAAATAATCACAAGTAAAATAAACCAGCTTTTAAGGTTGGATCATGAAGGAGGAGAAAGTGTAGGAATCAGTCAATAGCCTGGGGTGGTTGAAGAGAGGAGGAGCAGTAGAATAGGAGGAGACTATTTCATTTATAGGTTACTAGTGTTGATCCATATCCATTCTCTTTCACCACTTTCTTTCTATAATAAGGGAGGTGGGAGCAGGTAAAAGGAAGGAAAAGTATAGGAGCATATAATGGAGGAAAATACATGATTAATAATCATTACTAAGAACATGAATGGGACACGCTTGCCCATAAAATGGAGGAAGTATTGCAACATCGATTACAAAGTAGAATCCAGTGATTTCTTTTTTACAAGAAATACACTTAAAACATATATATTGTCAAAGAATTAAAATGATGAGGTAGAGAAGGATTTATTATACTTTAGGTGAATTCAAAAAAGCAAGGATAGCAATTACAATCTCAAAGCAACAGTAAAAATACATTTAAAGGAAATAAGCAGCATTGTGTTTAAAGGCATTGAAGATAATGAAATAATACCAATATTTAATCTATATGCCTCAAATGGCATAGTATCTAAGTACTTAAAAGACAAATTAATCAAACCAAAGGGAAAAACAGAAAACCCATAAAATAGTTGGGAACCTTAATTTGCTCATTTCAGAACGAGACAAATTTAACCAAAAAAATTTAAGGTCATGAATAAAACTTTAGAAAATATACATGATCCATCACTGATTTTACACATACACACACGTGTATATATATATATATACGATACGTGTATATATATATATATATATATATATATATATATATATATATATATGCATGCATGCATGTATTTTTCAGCCTTGTACGATCTTTACATAATTCAATTTAAATAATAAAAACCCTGTAAACAAATGTAGAAAAGCAAAAATATTAAATACATTTGTTACTGACTACACACTATAAAAATTATAATTAAAGTCTTTTGAGGAAAGGCTTCAAACAAATAGAAACTAAATTAATTAATCCTGAAAAAAATGTAGTTCAAAGAACAAATCATAGAAACAAAATTTTTTTTCAAAGAAAATAATAGGGACACAAAATATCCGAACTTTTGGAATGCAGCCAATATAGTCCTTAGAGAAAATTGTTGTTGATCATTGCATTGATCAGAGTTCTGAAATCTTCCAAAGTGGCTTTCTTTAAAATGTTGTTATTGTATAAATTATACTTCTGGCTCTGCTTACTCTATTCTTCATTAATTTATATGTCTTCCCAGATTACAAAACCATCACTCATTTCTTATATAAAACAATGTTCTCATATTGAACAATGATGTTCAATTAGGTTCAAATAACAATTTGTTCACCTTGCCCTCAACCGATAGGCTACCTTTCTAGTTTCCAGTTCTTTGCCACTATAAAAAAGAGCTGCTTATAAATATTTTTATACATATGGGTCTGTTTCCTCTTTCTTTGATTTTTTTAGTGTATAAACCTAGTAACAGCATCTCAGGGTCAAAGGAAATGCACAGTTTGGTAATTTTTTGGACATAATTCTCAATTGCTTTCCAGAATATCTCAAAAGGTTTTGCAGCTCTACCAACAATAGATAAATGTACCTATTTTCCCACAACCACTCCAAAAGTTGTCATTTTCTTTTTTTAAAAAAATCAATTTTGTCAATCTGAGGGGTGTGAAGTATAACCACAGAGTTGCTCTAGTTTACATTTGTCTAGTTATTTATGAGTTGGAGTATTTTTTCTTTTGATTATTGATAGTTTGAATTTATTCCTTTGGAAACTGTTCACATTGTATGATCATTTATCAATTAAGGAACTGCTCTTATTCTTATAAATTTGAATCAGCTCCTTTATATACCTTGAAAATTTGATCTTTGTCACAAAAACTTCCTGCAAAGGTTTTTTGTTTTCCCCTTTTCTAGCTGTTTTCCTTCTTAGTTGCATTCAACCAATATCCTCTTTTTAAAAACTTAATTTTCATTTTATTTTTTCAGTTTACACAAATCTACCTTTTCTCCCTTCCTCAATTGAAAAAAAAGAAAAACAAAACACAATATAGACAGTCAAGAAAAACAAATTCCTGTATTGACTGTGTCCAAAAACATATACAGCTAAAAATCATAATGACAGCAAATAACGAATCTTTTGAAATGGTCTCATTACTTGAATTTGCACACATTATCATTGGGCTAGAACCAGTTACCATAATTGACATAATTATAAGTTCAAATACTGTGAATTTGAATACATTGATTACAACCGATTCATAGGATTCATTATTCACATCAATAAGGGCCAACTGTGTGTCTCAATCTTACACTGAGTCCATCACAACTCTGACAGGAAGTGAGTATCATGTTTCATCATAAGTCCTTTGGAAAAATGGCTGGTCATCATGTTGATTAGTTTTCCATCTACTCTTTATTTAAAGGAGAAAAAAAGGTAGCATGTTCAGCACTAGTGCTCTAGGTTTCATTCAATCTCTTCCTTCGCATTTCTTCCCTTTCCTTACTCAAAGCCCAAAACCTAGTTCTTCTCCTTTCTTTCTTTCCTTTTAAACCTCTCTTCAAGATCGATTTTTCATGGTTAGAGTTAGTTTTTCTTAGGACGAATCCCTCTCTTATTCTACCTCCTCTTTTATTTGCCCCTCACCCTTCTTTTTCCCTCCTGTTTCCCTGTTGAGTGAAATGTATTTCTACGCCCTAGGCATGCCGTTTGTTCTTTCATCCTTTCACCAGATCAAATGAAAGTGAAGTTTGTGTTGTCTACTCCCTCCAGCCCTTCCTCAATGCTTTCATAGTTTTTTACTTGCTAATCCAAATTATATGAAATAATACCCTACCCTTTCTCTCTCTTCCCTTTTCTTAGTGTATTCCTGTCCCCCTCCCTTTCCTTTCTTCTTTTAATATCATAAAATTCTTTTAAAAATCCATTCCCAACCCCTCTATCTTATTGCTTTTTCCCTGATGATGATGATGAGATCTGATTAAGGACATTTATTTTCTCCATTGCTGCTTCTTCTAGAAATTGAAAAGTCACCGAGGCAATGCCTTCTCAAATTGTTCAACATTAACCTTTACCATCTCTCCATTCTACAATATAAATATAATTCATCCTGTGTATTGCTTATGAGTGTTTGCTCATGTTTACCTTTAAGTTTCTCTTATCTCTTGTGTTTATATTTTAGTTTATAAACAGACACGTTCTTTTCATCAGGAATGCTTGGAAGTACTTTATTTCATCAAAGCTCTATTTTTCCCCTGTAGGATTATACTCAGCTTTGCTGGTTAAGTTATTCTTGGTTATAAGCATGTGTCTTTTGCCTTCTGAAATATCATATACTAAGCTCACCACTCTATTATAGTGGTGGCTGCTAAATCATGTGTGATCCTGACTGTGACTCCTTGACATTTGAATTATTGCTGGATGCCTGTAGTATTTTTTCTTTAACCTGAAAGTACTGAATTTGGGTTAAAGTATTCCCACTGATGAAGAGGGAGAGAATTCCAGGCATGGGGGACAGACAGTGAAAATGTAGTGTTAGGAGAGAACAGTAAAAGGGCCAGAGGCACTGGATCACAGAGTACATGCCAGGGAATAAGGTGCAAAAAGCCTGGAAGGGTAGAAGACCACCAGGTTGTGAAGGGCTTGAAAAGACAAACCACTAGAACTTATCGAAGAGAGGAGTGACATGGTCAGACCTGCACTTCAACATGATCAGTTTGACAGCTGAATGGAGCATGACCTGGAATGAGAGAAGGCGTGAGACAGGGAAAGTAAGGAGCAGGCTGTTGCAATAATCCAAGTGACATGTTCTGAGGGCCCTGCATCAGGGTGGTGGCAGTGCAAGAGGGGAAAAGGGGTATATGTAAGAATTGTTACAAAGGTAGAATTGGCAGGATTTAGATACTTATTGGAAATAGGGTGTGAGAAGGAGTGAGGAGTTAAGTCTGATACCTAGGCTATTGTGAGCCTAGGTAACCGGGAGATGATGTTGCTTCATATCCCATTTCTGTCATTTTTGCCACTCTGATGGGTGTGAATTAAGACACTCAATTACTTTACATTTCTATAATTAATAGAGCATTTTTTCATATTTCTATAGATAGCCTGGGTTTTTTCCATTGAGAGCTACCTGTTCATGTCTTTAAACCATTTATTAATGGTGGAATGGCTCTTTTTTATGTCTTGGAAATTAGACCTTTATTAGAGAAAATTGCTATAAAGTTTTTCCCCCAGTTGTTTGCCTTTTAGTCTTAGCTTAATTGGATTTGTTTGAACCAAACTTTTTCAACTTTATGTAATCAAAATGATCCATTTTCTCTTCTGTGATCCTCTCCATCCCTTTAGGGATATAGAAGAACTGAGGCACAGATAGGTAAAGTCAGAACTGGAGTGGGGTGACCAGAGTTTTGATCTAACCTGTTAAATTTGGAGACTACTGACAGCATTTACAATCTACCAGCAGGATAGAAACAGTTAGCAAGAATAATTACTTAAAAGATGCTATCAGATAGCAGGCTGAGTTGGGCTCCTCTCTTGCAAAGCTTCAGCCTACCTCCCATCCTAGTCATTTGAGAGTCCCAATAGCCCTAGATATGGTTTGTGGTTATTTTCCGTGTAAATGGTTATGCGAAAAATAGAGTCACATAGAATAGCATCAGTGGAACTAGCTGAAGTCCTTGGGTAAGGTAGAAGAATAAGTAGAGTATTTCCTCCTGGGGAGTCTGAGAAAGTGTTCTGTCTTGTATCTCAACAAGACCCCATTCACTCGCCTCTCTTATCTCCAACTGGAACACAGAGTCCAAATTTCCTTCCCTTTTATTTAGGCTATGAATCTTCTCTGGTAAGTAGTGCCAATTTTGTTTGCTCTGGAAGAAGGTTAATTGGATTGGTATTCTCTTTTCCCAAGGCATCTTGACATGAGGGAAAAAAATGATTGGACATTGAAGATAATGTAGACCCAGAGGCACAACCTACAGTAACTTCCATTCTCCCTTTTATTAAATCATGTTTATAATCAGAAACTACTTTAATGATGTGCCTTTCAGGCCGGGAGAAGCAACTGTAGCTATCTTACCTCCCCTGGGCATCCATTTTATTGTCTGTTTTATTTCCCATTATGTGTTACGGCCATTTCAGCTTTATAATCTGTTGTAAAAATGAATCATTTTTACAGACATTACCCTAGAACATATTCCCCCAAAGGATAAACTGGAATAGGACTGGGTGTGTTTCCAACTTGCCTTAGCTGCTCTTTTTCAGAGCACTGGAGGGGAGAGCTGTGTTCTCCTATGTGGGGACCATCTTGGAACGTTGACTGAACATGGCTTGTACCTGGATGCTACTCCTCTGGCATAATTAAGGTGCCAACCTTCACAGAAAAACATTTAAATGAAAGTTCTCTTCTTTTGTGCCCTCACATTTTCTTTCAAAGGCTCTAGAGCTAAAATGTAAATGAAACACATAGGATAGCCCCTGGAATCACAAGTTCACGCACGTGTGAGGGGCAGAGGGAAGGTGTCTACTACCTTCATTTGCTATCTACTCTCAATATCAATTAATGAGGAAAACAGAAGTACAGATAATAGGAATTACTGAATATAATCTGAATACTGCATGTTTTTTTTTACTTTGCAACACACAGTCAAACAGAAAAAACATGTGCAGATATAAAACTGTCCAAATCTCCCATCCTTCATCCCTCTCCCTGTTTTCTCCATGCTCATCCCTGATCCAAATCCAGACTTAGCCCCACTGCCGCCAACAGCTGGAAGTTAGAGAGAGTCACAATTCTGACTTCAGAGGGCATAACTAAAAACAATGAGTAGAAACCATAGAAGCAGATTTAGGTTCGACATGCAGAAAAACTTTCTAAGAATCAGAAGTCTAAAAATAGAATGGGCTTCTTCTTCCTATCAGTGAAGGTTCTGATTTGAGGAAGTTGGATTGCTTGACTACCAAGGTCCCTTCCAACTTTTAGAATCTGTGCATAATCCACAAATGAGTTAGTTAAGCAATGATACATGTATTCTCCATATGCTTTTACTTTGAGGTCATACTTATAGGTCTTATTGTCATACAGCAAAAAAAAAAATAAAGAAAAAAGAAAAATACTTATGGTAACAGATTGTAGGTCCTCTCATCCAAGTAGATTTATAGCTTTTGTGTGATTGTATTTCACAGATTAAAGAAAGGATGCAATGGTTGAGTTGGCCTGTTTCATTCACACTGAGGCCATCATCTTATTTATAGAGCACATAACTATGTATACACATAAAGAACAACTACTTGGCTTGCAGACAGTCAGGCACAGGATTCCATATTCCAATAAAATCATTTTATTGTCTAGAAGAAAGTAAAATTTTTCCATGGCCACATGCTGTCTGGTCCTAAGGAAATGCCTAAGAAGGACACAAGGGCAAGAGCTGCTACTCCTCAGCACTCTGACTGTTCAGATAGTCCTGGAGAAGAGCCTGCACTTCTGCCCGTCGGCTCAGTTTGGTGGCCTTGCCCTGAAAGCGGCCTTTCTTCCCAGCTCCTTTGCCTTGCAGCAGTTCAGCTACCCTGAAAACCAACAGATAACATCAGACTCAACTGAACTCGCTTAGGAAGAACACTAGGAAGAGCAAAGATCTTGAGTCATCCTTTACCACTTAAGAGCTATCTCATAATGGTGTTCATAATTGTCCCTTTTATATCTTTCTTTTATAACCAAACACCTGGAAAAAACTATCTATACTTGCTGCTTCCACTTCTTCCAATATAAGATCCCAAGGTGGGGCCTGGTGGCTGACCCAGGACCAGGCTGTGGAGGCTTCTTCCCCTCCTCTTCCTGAGCCTCTACTATCTAGTTCCCAATAGGCACCAGATGCTCCCTCCCAGCTAGATGCTAACTCCCCCATCCTCTCTCTAGCCAAGAGTTTAACCAAAACCTCCATTCCATGCTGACCCTCATGCCCACTGCCCATTTCCCAACAGCCAGAGGTCAGGGATATGACTAGTCATATTACTAAGATAAGCAGAGTGTCACCAATTAAGATTCTTCTGACAAGATGGCAGACTACTGGGACTACTGGCCACATGCCCAGCCACTGTGCTCACCAGACTCTTAGAGAATCACCATCTGACGTACAACTGCCCTCTAAGAATGCATGGGCCTTGCTTCACTGTAAGCACCATTGTGCCTTTCCATCTGCCCTGAAGCTGACCCATCCTACATGTGTGTTCTCACCGAAGTAGAAATGAAGCTCCTCAAGAGTACAACCTAGTGCAGTGCTGGCTCATGGTAAGTGCAGCAATAAGTTCTTTTTCATTCATTCCTTCACTTCTTAATTCCTTATAGTCAATCTAATTTTGATCTCCTAATGGCTAAATCCAGTGACCTTTCTCCCAGTGGTCTTTCTCCTTGATGTCTCTTCAGCTTCTGTCTACTGACTGCCCTGTCTTCTTCCTAGGTTTTTATACCACTTTCTCCAGATTCTCCTACCTGCCTGACCATTCCTTCCCATCTGCTGGGTCCCCTTCTACATCCTGCCGCTGCTGCATGAGTGTACCCCAGGGCTCTGTCCTGGGCCCACTACTCTTTTGAGTGTAATCCTTCTCCTGGTGATCTCTTCACTTCCCAATTAATATCTCTATACAAATGACTTTAAAATCTCAACATCCAGGCTTTGCCTATCTCCTGAACCTCACCTAGAACGAACTCTGCCTCAAAAACATCTTCATCTCAGTATATTAGAAGCAACTTAAACTCAACATGTCCAAAATGGAACCTATTACCTCTCCTTTCAGCTCTATCCCAACCTAGCCCCGACTCCAATTTCCCTCTTTTTGTCAATGGCATCACCATCCTTTCACTCAGTCACTCAAGTTCACCAATTTGGAACTCATCCTCCACTCCTCCCTTTCCCTTACTCCCTCTACTCAATCAGCTTCCACACACTGTCCATTATACCTCCACACCTCTAAAATCTGCTTCTTCTTTCTACAAAATGATTCACAGTCCCAGCTGTTAGTGTCCTCTCCTCATCACCTAAAATAACTTCATACATATTTTACACTTACTGACCTGTATACATGTGACTTCTCTTTAGTAGAATGTAATCTTCTTGGCGTCAGAGATTGTTTTGTTTCTGTCTCTATATCTATTCCTAGTGCCTGGTACTCATACATGCTCAATAAATGCTTACTGATCTGAATCGAAGGATTTCTTGTAGACTTACCTGGGTCCCAACATATCCACTGCCTCAAATGGCCCTGCAAGTAAGAAAAGCCCCGCACCTTTCTCATCCCCTACAGTTAAGAAGAGAAGGGTGTCCTGAAAGACAAGATGGAGAAATGAATCCTAATACCCAGTAATATAAAACCTACCCATTCCCAAAACTATTCCCCCAAGCATGGGTACACATTTCCTAAAGTTTCACAATTAAACTCCCCGAGCAAAAAAACAAAAAAAGGTCTCCTCTGCCTGGCCATAATGCATAATACAAGAAGTGGTTTGAAAACAGCTGGAAGATATAGGGGAATTACAAGAGCTTGGAGATTGTTAACTTAACAGATGACTAAGGAATGCCACTCTAACTTCATTCCAGAGGGGCTGTCTGAAACAGAGGTAGGAAGGATGAAAGTCCCGGCCCCACAGAAAACTATATGGGCATCTCCCTCTAGGCTCCTCCTCTGAAAGGACAGGCATACAAAGGAATAGCAAATACCAGAGGCCCAGAAAGACCTATGTCACATTCTGACCTTAGATGAAGTTAACAGGTTGTGTTTAGACTAGGAAGCCAAATATGAGGAGGAAAAGTCCCTGAGGATGGAGGGGTAGGGGAGGGTACCTCACATACTCTCACCTCTATCCCAAACTCATTAGCAACGATGTTCATAAACTCAGAGTCACCATCTTTCCTACAATAAAGGACCATTTAGATTTTACAGATAAGAAAACTGAAGTCTAGAGAAGTTACATGATTTTCCCAAAGTTGCACAAATGGTAAGCTGAAGAGACAGGATCTGAATCAAGGTCCTCAGACTTCAGATCCAACATTATCTCTACCACACCTCATACTCAAAGCTTGCTCGTGTAAGGCATCAGAGCCAGGTTGGGGTCAGAGAGCAGCGAGAACAAGCTGAGTGCTATATGGTCAGTTATTTGTTCCCCAAAGGTAGCTGTCTATGGCACATAAAACCTTAGACTCCCCTAAGAAGGAAAAATATACCCGAGAGAGAGCATATGGTTCCTCCATAACCTCAGCAATTAAATCTTTGGGTTTGGTTTATTTTTCCTTAAGTGGGGTCTCCTGGGACAACTGGAACTTTTCTGGATGGTTGTAGAAGTTATGGGGCAATGAAGGGAGGGAAGAAGAAGACTGCAGGTTATCACCCTGTCCAAAGCAAGAAATCAGGCATTTGACACCCCTCCGCCCATCCAGGTTTTACAATATCATAAACTCAATCCGTAACTCAAATAAGTACAGACTTGTTTTCACAATGTTTTTAGGCAAGCCATCCACTGCAGAAATGCTCCAGCTCTCCTCCTCACCACTGCTGCCAGTTTCTGAAACCTCACCTGTGTAATACAATCACTCCTCCCCTGTCTGGACTGTCTCTAAGATTGTGGGCAGTGAGAATGGCCAGGTCTCTGAGTAGATTCACGTTATTCTGAAAATAATATTATAACTTAGCAATGCAGGTGGCAGGGAGTAAAGGTGACACAAAGGAAGAAGGTGACATACAGCAGGTCCCCTCCCATCTCCCCTCTCCCCTTGCACCAAGCCATATGTCTAGGAAGTCAATTCTGCAAAACAGCTGCAGCAATCAGGGCCAGGCCTAGATATCACTTATCCTCACAACTCAGCCTCAAGGGAAACCCACTGTAGGATAGAGTCTATTTTCACTGCAGCCCCCCTCCTTGTGGCTCTAGTATAAGTCACCTTCTGGAGCAGCTTGGCTGAGTTCTGCAGTTTCTGAACAGCTTCTGCATGGTCTTCTACTCCACACCTTGAGAGACACAGAAATTTGGAGACCCATCTCCCAACTCCCCATCCCAAATCCCAGCAATTTTATGAGTTGCTGGAAACAGCGATGCCTGGCCTCAAACAGTGGCTCCTCCCAAGTGTGGGGTTAGCAGACAACAGCATCAGGAATAAAACTTGAGGATGGAAGGTCACTCTGTACTATGTACAAGAACTGGGGGCAAGAACTAGCCATTTAATAACAGCTGGCATTTGTATAGTGCGCTAAGGTTTGCAAAGAACTCTGTATTCACTGTCTCATTTGATCCTCATAACAACTCTCTGAAGTTATTGCAAACTCAGGTTCAGAGAGGTTATAACATTTGTCCAGGGCCACGCAGCTGTTAAGTGTCTGAGGTACTATTGGAACCCAGGTATTCCTGGCTCTCAGCCCAGCACTCCTTCCACCAGGCTGTTCTGCTTGGGTTTACATGAAGAACTCCACCTCTAAGAGCACTCTCACACCTATGAGCTTCTCTGATCCTTGTATCAAGAGAGAAAGTAAAGGGAAACATCCCTCATATTGCTGATGGGGAAACTGAGGCAATTCCCTAATATCACTCAACAAATCCACAAGAAGGAAAAGATAGGCACCTACTTGAGTAATGAGGTCAAGGCCTTTTCAACTCCATGACTTTTCTCCATCCACTTCAGTACCCGGTTCCCTGCTAGAAACACTAGGTTGGTCTTGTTCTTTTTCCCTTTCTCTGTACCTAGGATCTTAATGACCTGGATAGGGTTTGGAAGAAACACAGAGTGAAGTGGCTGCTAAAAGCAAGCTAGACTCACATTGTCTCTCCAGAATAAATCAATGGTGGGGTCTTTTAGGGATCCTGCAAAGAATCCGTTGTATAAGGACTCACTCAATGTACTTTCACTCCTTTGACCAATGGCTTTCTACATTTTTGAGCTTCTCCTCTCCCCTCCCCTAGTCTCAAGCTCATCTTGCTCCTCCACCCCACTGAAAGGACCTTTCTGGAACTCCAGCCGTTCCCTCCTCCTCTCACTCCACTTACTTGCAGATCACTGAGATTTCTCACGTGGGTTCCACAGCACATATTAGAATCAACACCCTCAATGGTGATGACACGGATAGGTCCTGCGTGGTCATCTGGTAAACCCAAGCCCTTCACCTGGGATGGGTAGACGTATCTGAGCTTCTAAAAGGTCCTTGAAAAGAACCCTTTAGACACCCTGGAGTTGTCACTAGTTAGCTCCTCCCAACAGATTTTACCTTCTCCACCTCAGGATCATCCAGGCTCAGTTCCATCACAGTCACAGGTAGCCGATTTCGGATCTTCTCATTGACACTCTGCTCGATAGCAACTATTTGTTCTGGTGAGACCTTGGGGCTATCCAGCTCTATTGTGCTCCGAAAGCGTCCTAACTCCCTACATAGAGAGAATGGAATTCATGGGCTGAGAATGAAATGTAAGATTGTCAGCTCGTAGGAGCAGAACTTAAGGGGTTCTTAATCTCTGTTGCCAGACTCACTCTGGCAGTCTGATGAAGACTATGACCTCCACTGCAGAATGTTTTTAAATATATAGGCTTGCAAAGGAATTCAATTAGACTGAAATGCAACTAATGCAATACTGAAAAAAACCAAAATCACAGATGCCCTGAAAGACAATGGGTCCATGAGCCTCAAATGCCTGAGTCCACCCTTTGACACAGAGACATTACTCCATCTTCAGGGCTTATAGAAGAGGACTGAACAAATGCTAGGCACTATTTCATTCCAGGACATTTTCCTTTCTCTCGCCTCTAATGCTAGGTCTTTGTTAGGAAAAAGCTGGAAAAGGAAGTGGTCTGTATCAAATAGTCTATTACAAAACTGCAAAATGAAAAAAAATCAGAACAAGAAAATGGAATACACACTAAAAGTACAACTTTGCCTTTTGACCTGTAATTTCAGCAGTGTAGCAGAACTCTGAATGAGAAAAGTCCCTCCACCAGTGCAGACTGTGTAACTGTTCTGAAACACATACTTGACTGGGGCAATGGGAAGTGAAATGACTTTCCCAGGGTCATAGAGGCAGGACATGAAATCCAATTTCGCCACTATCCCATGAGGACTAGACAAGTGGTATAGAGAATTTAAGAATGAGGACACTTTTTCTACCAACAGGATGGCACCTTTTTCTACAATTAAATCCTTGAAAAGATGCCAATAGCTCTGAGTGGTTCAGTGAATTGTCCAGCCAGGTTCATAAAGCTAATAGGCAAAACATGAACCCTGGTCTTCCTCAATCTGAAGCTATCTAGTTCTCTAACCAGAATATCATGCTGCTTCATCATCTCTGTAAAAATGACTATATAAAAACAAAAATGAGGGGGAACAAATGGCAAACGAATTCTGATGAGGATCCCTTTTGTAATAGGGAGTGACTGAAAAATATCAAGACATCTTATGAGTTAAATTTAATTTAAATGTAAACATCAGCTAAGCCAGCTTAGTTGCTTGTATTGATGTTCCAAGGTTTTAATAAAACAATGAAATTTTTAGTCAGTAGTCTGATGCCTTTCACTCACCACGATGTTGTCTTTAACCCAAACAGGTGGTCAGCCACAGCTGTGATGAGATGCTGCCCTGGGTACCAAGAGGAAGGGAAAAGGAGAAAGGGTAATATTAGGAGAGCCTAACATGCAAAGGCTTTCAGGTTCAGGCACAAGTCTCTCTACACAAGTGTTAACTACACGGGTAGCCATGATGTTACAATCACCTAGACTGAATTCCCAACGAGTCTAAACACTTTCTCCACTCCCACTCCCTCTATACCTGAATGCTGCTGCATGTGGTCAAACCTCCGCTCCCAGTCCAGCCGCACCTGGACCTGGCTCCCCGGTGTCAGAGGACTAAGCAAGAAATGCTCGGCTTCCGGTCCCCGGCGGGTCACTCTGAGCACTGGGATGTTGTCAATGGAACCTCGGTCATCAGGCTGGAGGATAAAGGTTTCTACTATGGACTTAGGAAAGGAAGGATGAAGTAGTAATTCACACTCATAAAGCAGTCTAGCAATTAAACAGTACACATTGACCTGTAAAGTAGGAGGTCAGATTTATCTAAGCTGCAAGGAGATAAGGAGAGGTTCTGGAATGGACACTACTAGCTGCTGTCAGTGGACCTAAATTTGAACACTGTCTCTGCCACATACTTGTATGGCTTTGGATAAGGTCACAATCTTTCTGGGCCTCATTCCTCCTATGTATAATAAATGAGTGAAATGAGATGACCTCTGATGATCCCTCCCAAGTCTAAATCTATGATCCTTTGAAACTTGGTATGTTTTTTTTTTGGAAGGAGGGAAATAAAGTATAATCTGAGGTTCTCATGGGTCAGAGGTCAAATACAGAGTATTTAGTAATAGGTCTACTAAGCTCAGGCTATTGTTTTAAGCTGCTTCTGGTAGCTGGGGAGGTGAGAGGAAGGTCTGTCCCACGACCTTCCTCTTCTGCCAGTTTACTTTACTCTTAAGGAAGACAGGGACAGTAACTGGGCCTGTGCTTTCACTGGTATTATGGTATGAGGAATTCCCTTTACCAATGTCTGTCAGCCTTCTCTGATAATTATAGAAAGTGACCTACAGCCCAGAGAGGTTAAGCCTGGGATGACAGAGTATGTGTTATAAAGGCTCAACCTGGACTCAAGGTTGGCTCTTTAGCTAATATGAACATATCACAGCAATTTAAGTTTGCAAATATGTTTCAGACATAACTCTATCTACCACAACACTTTTATTCTCAAACTTGCGGGGATGAACTGGAGCTGAAAGAGGTATTAGAAATCATCTAGTTGAGGGGGGCTTAAAACTGAGGTCTGGGAACATTTTTTTTAATGTTCTTATAACTAATGTATAATTGGTAATATAGATATTTCATACTATGGATTTAAAAACATGGTGAAAAGGGCACCGCCGGCTTCATCAGACTGCCAGAGGGGTCCAAGACACCAAAAAGGTTAAGAACCCCCGATTTAGTCTAATCCCCTTCTTTCACAGGTTAGGGTAACGAAATGTTAGATCCAGAGAAGTGACCCACGGTAGGGGAAGGAGAGGGTTTGTCAGTCTTAGGGATCCGGCCTTGGACATAAGACTAAATAAATAGATAATCCTAAAGGCTTCTGGAAGAAGCCAAGCCTTTAAACCCTGAGGACTTGGACTCTTGGCTCTGCCACCTGCTGGATGTGTCACCCTGGGCAAGTCCCTTCCCCCAAGGTAAAAAGACGTGATCTCTAAGGTCCCACCCAGTAAGAGCCCTCTCTTTTGCCCTCGAGGGCAAGAGAAGCAGGACCGGTGCACGGAGGTGGGGGCGGGGCCCCAGGGGCGCAGGAGGTGTGTCTCTGGGGGTGGGGCCAACTCCGGGCACGGTCTACGAGGACGGGGCTTCGGGAGGTTGACTGTTGCTCTGGGGCGTGGCTGGAGGGAGGAGGCGGGGCTCCGCGGGATGGGGGAAGGGCGGGCCTCGCACCTGGCCCCCGCCTTCAGGGAAGAGCACTGTGTCTTCCAACACCACGTGGTAGCCGCTCAGCTTCTCCAGGTTCTTGCCGTCGCCTTTCCCAACGGTCTGCAGCTCCGCGGGGCGGCAAGAGAGCACGGTGGTGCTGAACTGCGTAGAAAACGGAGGCCCTTCAAGCGGGGCCCCTCCCCTGCCCCTCCCCTTCCCCTTCCATCTCGGTCCCCCAGCCTTCTCAGGTCTCACCTCTCGAGCGTAGCTGTCCCGCTGGCACTGAAACGTCATGGCTGCCGGCTCCTCGGCCGTGGGCCGGAGAACGCTACGCCGAGCGACCTGCTGAGGGCGGACCTCGGCCCTAGGTAGGACCTGCGTGGTAGAGTCGGGAAAGGGATTACGGACGGTAGGCGGCGTGAGACAGAATTCGCGAAAACGGAAGTCAGCGACTCCTTCCCCCGGTCGTTCAGTAACCTTCGGCGAAGCGCTCAAAAACCGGAAGCGAAGTGCGGACACCGGAAATCATGGAGCCGGGCAAGATGGCGTCGCCCAAGAGCTCTCCGAAAGATGCCCAAGTGATGGCCCAGATTCTGAAGGACATGGGCATCACCGAGTACGAACCGAGGGTCATCAACCAGATGCTGGAGTTCGCCTTCCGCTACGTCACCACGATTTTGGACGATGCCAAGATTTACTCGAGCCACGCCAAGAAGCCCGCGGTGGATGCGGACGACGTGCGGCTGGCCATCCAGTGCAGGGCCGACCAGTCGTTCACGGCGCCGCCGCCCAGGGACTTCCTGCTAGACATCGCCCGGCAGAAGAACCAGACCCCGCTGCCTCTGATCAAGCCGTACTCGGGCCCCCGGCTGCCGCCCGACCGCTACTGCTTAACAGCGCCCAACTACCGGCTGAAGTCCCTGCCCAAAAAGGTGCCGGCCCAGGCGGGCCGCATCACGGTGCCGCGGCTCAGCGTGGGCGCGGTCAGCAGCAGGCCCGGCACCCCGACCCTGGGCGCGCCCTCGTCCGCGCCCGCGGTGGCCGTGGCCGCCGACGTCGCCACCCCGCTGGCGCTGGCCGGCCAGAGGTTCACCGTGCAGATCCCGGCCTCGCAGAGCCCCGCCGTCAAGGCGGCCATGCCCACGGCCCCCGCCGTGCAGAACGTGCTCATCAACCCGTCGCTCATCGGCTCCAAGAACATCCTCATCACCACCAACATGGTGTCGTCCTCGTCGTCGTCTTCGTCGTCGTCCTCGTCCTCCTCATCGTCGTCGCAGAGCACCCCTGCCGAGTCGTCGAATTCGTTGAAAAGGAAACACGAAGAGGATGACGAGTATGACAATTTGTAAAGGACGGAGGCCGGGTCTGGTGCCTCTGTCAAAGGTGAGGTTGGGCTGCAGTGCCGGGTGTTGGAGTCTGGGGTTGTGGGGAGTGCCCCCCAAATCCTAGGGCAGCGTGAAGCTACTAAATAAAGCAGGAGCTTCTTAGGCTACCCCGTGTCCCAAAAGTCCTAATGCAGGTTTAAGCTGATAAAGTCTTACTCTGCACGGGGTGTCCCGGGCAAGTCCGCTATAAAAGCCTAAATTTGCACTAGGACATTTGGAACGCCATGTATTATAAAAGTAGTCGCTGGCATTTAGCTAGCACTTTGAGATTTGCAAAGCACTTCTTCACAACAACCCTAGGAGGTAGCTCTATTGTTATCATCCATGTTTTACAGATGGGGATATTGAGGCAGACTGGTTAAATAATTTGCCCAAGGTCAGACGCCTAACAAGTGTCTAAGGCTGAGTTTGAACCCGTCTCTTGCTGATTCCAGGTCCGGGACTCTCCACTGTGCCACCTAGCTGCCTCTAATATTAAAAACAAACAAACAGGAAAAGTGGTGTGGCAGCAATATTTTTCACTGGAATTATAATTGTTCGATTTTCTTTAGTAGCGCAGTTAGAAAATATAAAGTAAGAAGAAAATGAGGGAAACGGTACCTGTACTTGACTATGACTCTTTAGCCCTTGTGCCCCTTGGGACCAGTATTCTTCAAAGAGCTATTCTGAGCCCTACTTCATAGCATTTTAGGATTTAGAGCTAGAAGAGACTTTAGAAGTAATCTGGTACACTCCTCTCTTTTTTAGTTGAGGAAACTGGTGAGGATCAGGACTGGCCTGTCTTAATAAGTTGCAGGTACTAAATGGATAAGTTAAAATTGAACCAGCTGTCTCCCAGTATAGCACATCAAGTGATGATAACACTAAAGGGTCCAAGCCAACATGGGACTGCTTGAGAATAATCATTTCCAAACATGGGGAAAATTCCTTATTCCAACAAGTTCACAGAATCAGTGTTTCAGTGTTAGTTATAGTAATAATACTGATTAGCATTTATATAACTTTTTAAGAAAACTGAAGCTTGCTTGAGTTTAAACCTAGTTAAGTGTCTGAGGCAGGATTTGAACTGTGGTCTCCTAAATTTATACACTACAGCATCTAGGGGCCTGATTTGAAGGGTTGCTTGTGGCCATCTAGTCCAGCCTATAGTCAAAAAGGAATTTCCACTATAACATATCAGAAAAGTGGTCAGGCAGCAAAAAGCTGGATAAGATACATAAGATCAATATTGAGGACACTCCCCTCCCTCACTATCCACTCTGTAATTTTCACTTTCTGCTTCTGGTCCTGGCCTTTGGGGCTAAACAGAATCTTTCAAATGACAGCTTTTCCAGAATTTGAACTCAGCCATCGTATCATTTTCTCCCCCTCCCTCTACCTTCTCTTCTCCAGGCTAAACATCTCCAGTTAATTCAAGTATCCTCATATGACATGGAGTCAAGATCCTTCACCATCATGCTCTTTGGACAACGTCCTGCTTATGTGTGTCCTTCCGAAACTATGGTGTTATGGTGAAACCTAGCTTCCAGCAGAATTCTTGATATTTCTGATGCTTCCTGAAAGTGTTGTTTCCTTTGAAAAAAAAAAGTTTCCAGTTTCTTTTGCCTCCTTTCCTACCCCATACATTTTCTTCTTTAAAAAAACAAACATCCCTCTTTTCAGAACTAGATCTGGCTATTATGGCCAAAGTCATGAACATCATCCAAATGAATTTTTTCAAATAATACCTTTTCACAGGCAACCACATCATGTTCTGGGTGCAGATAAACTAATATGAAACCTAAGAAAAAACCACCACAGCCCAGTTTTGAAAGAGATGCTTCATGATGGTATGAAGGTGACCCTTTGTTTTTTACAGCAATGAATAAACATACATTCTGGCAGAAACTTCTGATCTGGGAAGCTTCAAGTATGATCTCAGAAAGTTTAAAAGAGGGTCATCATAAAAACTATAAAATGACCCTCTGCTCTGTACAGCAGACTTCTGTGATGATGGTGACAGCGTAGTAGGAAAGGAGTACTTTTAAGACTCGGTTCTTGGACTGTCTAGACAATTTAATTGTTGGTTTAAGTCTGCAATCTCTGTTTACTAACTGATAATACTGAAGGAACTGAAATATTTATGGACTCGTTATTACAAATGTAAGTGAGAAGACATGAATTTGTTGGTTAAATGAAAGTCTCGTTTCCAGCTTCCCAGGGTGGGGTTTGTTTTGTCAGCAAGGAAAGTCATTCTGTGGGATGTGACCTTAGAACTCCTTGTCTCCTTTTCCTCCCTCAACTCCCTCCATTAGGGAGAGGGAAAGTCACTGCAGTTTGAAAACCTGAATTATAAGCATAAAGGAGAAGTGGATCATTAAAAGCAAAAGCTATGAAGCAGCCTATATGTTGTGATCAAATAATTCTCCCTTAGGCAGTATACCCCAAGGAAATAACTTTTAAAAAGTTATTTTACAAAAGTCATCTTAGCACCGTTTATAAAATTGGAAACAGCCCCAATAACTACCAATTGGGAAACTCAATAGCCTAAGGATACTAATATGCCAGTAGTTTGCATTTAGATAGCACTTTATAGGGAACTTTCTTCACAGCCTAATAACACAGGAAGTATACTTTTACCCCATTTTACAGACAACCAGGCTTACAGATGTTGAGTGAGATGCCTGTGGTCATACTGCTAGTTCATGTGAGATCTGGAACTTTAACATCTTCTGGCTTTATATCCAATGTTCAGTCCAGTATATGATAATTAAGAAATTTGTATAGTATATTGAAACATGCAAATTGTGTATGTGGTATCATGTTAAGTTAAAAAAATACATGATAGAACTCTTCAGAAATGTACATAGATTTACAAAGGCAGGAAGGAAATATGGAGGGATGAAGATAGCATGTTCATTCTCTTCTGTAACGTTGCTTAAGTTCCTAATAAAAGAAAACATTACACAAGTTTTAGTGAAATCTTTGCTCTTTGCCTTTTCCCTTGCTATATACACAAGCATAAAAATTCTAATGAGTGTCCAAAACCACGAAATTAAAAATCTGATAATAGGAAGTCACCAGGACCCCCATCAGCCTATTTCTTTGCCATCCTATTCAGAAACAATTGCCAAAGTCACATGCCTGGTGGAGGACCTAAGAGAAAGGGCTCATTGGGAGTGTAAATGTTAAAGGTGAAGGTAAACCCAAGGCCCAGAATTGTTTCACCATAGGCCATTGACCATACAATCAAAAAGAGAAAAGACCCCAGTATTTTATAGGAAATGGTTTCCAGATCCTTATCCATCTTTTTCACAGTAATTACTTGCCATATCTTCACCACTGGAATCATCCTAAAAAAGAACAGAGGCTAATGTTGGTTCAGGGAAGAGAAAAGGTATTTGTATTTATATGCACAAATGGGACAAGAGGGAAGAAGGCTCTGCTGGGGATGCCCACAGAAGGAAGGAGAAAACCCATCCAAGCAACTTTGTCTTTGCTCTCTGGAAGGAGTCTGGAACTAGAGAAAGCAGGCTTCACTGAGGAACATATCATCTAAGGGCCATAACCAGAAAGCAGAACCAATTTCACTGACAGTCCCATGAATTAAGCTCTACTTACATCAAGGTCATCCATGGCAGGGGGAGGTCCTTTGGCACTGGCTTTCTTTAAGAGCTGGAAAGGAGACAGAGGAAGTCACAGAGATTAAGGGTATCTAAATGTTAACCGATCAAAGAGAGCCATCAAAACCCCACATGACAGCAAACTAGACAGAACTTAGAGAAAATTACAGGAAGAGAGGTATAAACCCAGGGACAGATGTAAAACTCGCATCTTCTCTCACCTCTGCGTAATGTTCCACCTGAGCTAGCTCCACCTCTTCATCCCCTTCCCAGTCTCTCCAATTATCAAAGTCCACAGATAGCCACACTGGCTACAAGATGAAAAAAACAAAGGCATTCAATAAACATTTATTAAGAGTCTGCTGTGTGGTAGGCAAATTGTAAAGTCCTGGGGATACAAAAAAGGCCCCAAAATGGTACAAGACTTACACTCCTCCCTAAGAAATAAATACACTGAGGAATATCAGAGAAGGCCTCATGTAAGAGGTGGTTCTTGAACTGAGTTTTAGAAGATGCTAAGCATTTTAAGAGACAAAGGTGAGGAGGAAATTCATCTTATACAGGGGGAGCAACCTGTACAAAGTCATGTTGATAGTAGGGAGAATGTCATGATTATAGGGGCAACATTTACCCATTGCAGGCTGTTTGTTTTTTTAAAAAAAGGTATTGTGGATGGGAGAAGGTAGGAGAGAATTTGGAACTCCAGATTTTAAAAAATGAATGTTAAAAAAAATTTTTACATGTACTTGGGAAATATGATGAATAATTTTTTCTAGATGTTGCAACCATCTTAGAAATTTAATTGGTCCAGGGAATTAAGGCTCAGACCACTGAGGTAGAAGGCTGGTGACTTAAATGCATAAGGAATCAAAAGCTCCTCAAATATGACATCTGGTGTGTGTCAAAATATTTTTGATATACCCTCTTTTCCAGAGCTAAGCAAGCAAGCTGTGCCCTGAATTTGGCATAACAGTAATCCTTTGTGCCCTGGAATGATCTCACCCTCTGATGAAGTGTACTGCTTGGACCAGCACCAGGTGTTCATAAAAAATTTAGCTGCCCTTATTTCCCAGGGCTGTCCATCACATGTTCACAATCCCTGTTCCTTGTCATTGGCAGGTCCTGCACTCCTGTTCTCATCACCAAACTCTGGTTCTGTGCCTCACAACCCCTAGGACTTAAGACAGTGGCTGTTCCCATGGGATCCAAGAACGCCTGTGTGGTCCCAAGAAATGCTAACCATGAGAACTATCTCAAGATCTAAGAATGATTGTGTCGTGAGCCAATACTTTTTGTGTATATAAGTGGCCCCAGCCTTAGCACTCTTAAGTCTTCCTTCTGTGGGATATGGAGGGGAGGAAAGAAGGGCTTCTGCCTGTAGATGTCCCTTTCGTCATTCTGAAATTAAACTTCTGTTTGTGTCCTGACTCTCCTGTGTTCAGCCTGCCCTGCTTTGGCTCCAGCCACCCACAGGCAGTTCTGGACCAGCTGACATGTGCCACCATGGCAAATGTGAACTTAGGGAAGTTGTCCCCACAACTGAATCAAAGCAGTATTCTTGCTGACCATCCATTCCATACTGTGGCTAAGTAAACTTTCTTTCCTTAACTGTCAGATGAATTACAAGTATATAATTTCATTCCAATGTGGAATGTGAGCAGGTCAGGCCTAACCAACTCAGCTGCAGAGAGGTCAAGGGTGAGGCCTGAGAAAAGGCCATTGGATTTGTCAGTAAAGAGATCCCTGGTAACTGTGTTGAACACCCAACAAATGAAGCCAAACAAATTACAAGGCATTAGGAAGTAAGATGTGCTGAAAGAAATGAACCACGAGTTCAGAGAAACAGGAAAGACATGAACTAAGACAAAGTGAAGTAAGCACAGCCAGGAAAACAAAAGATACAAAAAGATGTGTGACTATAAATGGGAAAAGTACAGATACAAAAGAACCTTGCAAGGTTATAAATGAACAAGTTTGGCCTCAAAGATTTATGAGAAGATGCTTCTCTACCCCTACTCCTATGCTGTGGGGAGAGGAGGGTGTGAGGGGACTTCGAGTACTGTGGTGTGAAACATTATATATAATGTCATACTTTTTCTAGGTATTGATCAATTTCACTGACTTTTTGTCTTTTTCTTGTTTTTAATTCTTTGTCAGAAAGAATGGATCTCTGGGAGGGAGGAGGAGTTGGGATAGAGGAGAAAATCTAGGCAATGTTAAAAGACATCAATAGTTTTTTTTTTTTAAAGCAAGACAAAGGGTTTACAGTCTACTACTAAAGATAAGAGACATGTACATGAAAGAGTGCAGACATTACAAACTCCCTCAGATGAAGCCTGACCCTTCAAAGATGAGGAAAATGGATATCTGATTCTGATTCCCTGGAAATCAACTCATGCTTCTTTCTTGCCTCCGTATCCACTCAGCTGCCAAGTCTCATCAAATCTACCTCCATCGCAGCTCTGTCCTCTTCACTCACATAGCTGCCACTCTAGGATTTGGGGCCTAGAACAACAGCTTCCTAATTAGCTTTGGTGCTCCTAGTTTTTCCCCATTCCAATCTATACTCCGGGCTGCAAAACTGATACTCCTACATCATGGGACACTTATTAGCTGTGTGACCCTGAGCAAGTCACTTAAATTTTATCTTCCTCAGTTTCCTCAATTGTAAATTGGGGATGGTAATAGCATCTTCCTCCCTGGGTTGTGAGGATCAAATGTGATGTCTACAAAGCACTTAGTGCTCTGTCTGGCACTTCGTAGTTAGTTAATAAATGCTTCCTCCTTTCCCATCCCTTTCTTTTCCTTCTCTTCCCATAAGTAGGTACTTCCTATTACTTTCAGGAGCAAATACAAAATGCTTTTTGGCATTCAAAGCCCTAGCCTCCCCTTACCTTTCCATTCTTCTTATATCTTCTTCTTCAACACTTACTCTTTGATGCAGTGAACACTGACCTCCTTACTCTTCCATGAATAAATACTCCATCTCTCCACTCCCTGAATTCTCTCTGGCTCTCTCCTATGCCTAAAAGGCTCTCTCTCCTCTATTCCATCTACTCTCCTCCCTGGCTTCCTTTAAGTCCCAACTAAAATCTCACCATCTACAAAAAACCTTCCCTAAATCCTTTTTAATTCCAGTGCCTTCCCTCTGTTAATTATTTCCTATTTATCCTGTATACAGCTTGTCTGCATATATTTGTTTGCATGATGGTTCCCCTGTAAGGGCTATATAAGCTCCTTGAGGAAAGAGACTGACAGTTTTTTGCCTTTTTTTTTTAATCTCCAGCACAATACCTGGTACAAGGTAGCTACTTAATAAGTGTTAACTGATGAATTGATTGAAAGAAGCTGTAATGATTATCTCCTCTAAGATAAATATATACCCCTCCATTTGGCCTTTAAAGCCTTTCACGATCCGTTTTAAGCTCTCCTTTCCAGTCCTTTCTTCACACTCTGCATTCCAACCGAGCTCCCCTTTCATACTGTCTCCACCTCCAGTTGCTCTTCCTTCTCATTTCTGCCTCCTTCAAGCCTCAGCTCAAATAACACTTTTACCTCAATTGTTAGTGCCTTTCTCCCTGCCACAATCCTTTGTCTTTATTAGTATATATCTAGTTCTTGTTTATCTGGGCATCCAGGAAGACCTGAGTTCAAGACCTGCCTGTTGCACATCATGACTCTTCTTGGTGCTCTAGGTCTCTGGTTGAACAGGTGCTGCTCAGCATTACCTAGCAAATAGGGGGCTAGTCCTTATCCCCAGCTACTTCAAAGTATATTCCACCTAGAGAAAGTAAGTTCCTTGAGGGCAGGGACTGATTTGTTTTTCAAGGTCTTTGTTTCCTAGCATTGAACTAAAAGCTGAAAGAAGCTGAAGCGAAACCTAAATCTCTGCAGGTTTAGGCCCCAAAGCCATTCACCTTTATGTCTTCTTTGGTGAGCCGGGGCCAGGCTACCTTCTCCTTCCACTTTCTCACGAAGCAAGTGATCGAGCGGCTTGAACGTTTATCCTGAGAGTCCTAGGGGGACAGTTCATCCCGACAGTCCTAGGTTTCAGTCCGGTGGGGGTGGTGTCCCCCCTTTCCTGTCATTCTCCATGCCCCCCCAACCCCCTTTACCTTGGAGTTCACCTTGGCGTAAAACTCAATCTCATTGTACATCTCCACACCGTCTGCATTCCTGCAGCTGGGGAGGCAGAGAAAGGGGAAGGGAGAGGGAGCTGAAGTGAGTGAGAAGGAGGGCCCTGTCTCAAGTCAGGGGTGGTCCTTACCTGAAAACAACCCGGTGGTCCTCAAGAAGCACCTGGACGTCGGTGCTGTCCTCTACACAAAACTCCATGAACACATACTTGGGGCGGTCATACCACAGAGTCCGGGCATGCTGTCTGCAGAGAAGGGGAAGGGACAGGCATGAGGAGGGGATGGGAGGGACATCTGAATCACACTGACCAGAAAGGAGGGTCACATTGTGGGGGATCCTCTGCTTCCCTCTGACCGCTCACCCTCCCACCCTCACGTTCTGATCTCGGGGGCCTCGGGCTCAGTGAGACCAGACTACCTGGAAGCGCCGAGTCCTGGGGTCCTGGCCCGCACCCCCGCCCCCCCACCTCCGGACGTCCAGCGGGACGCCAGAGACACTTGCGGAGGGCCAGAACCTAAAGAAAACTTGGCTGAGGACACTCACCGTGCCATGGCGCTTAGGGCTGCCTACTTGGGGCTTCTGAATGCAGCCCCTTCCCCCCTCCCCAGCTATCTTTAGAGCCAGGTGCCGCCCCCAACAGCCGGGGCTCCTTATATGGCTGTAGGAAGAGCAGGCGAGGGACAACAGGGTCCAGACTCCTAGTGGATAGGGTTTTTTCTAGTCTTTTAGAGCCACGTGCGGAGCAAGGATAGGCTGCGCTGGGGTCCCCTCCCGTGCAGCTCCTTCCAGAATTCACCATTGATTTTCCAACATAAAGTTTTATTACTGTATTTTAACATCATCTACATTTCTCATGGCATCTTTTTTTCTTCCCTCCTCAGAGAGCAATGTTTTTTTAAAGGAAGGAAAAGTAAGTTCTGCACGATTAATCAGTGTATCAAAAAAGTGTGTTATGTGCAATACTATTATACACACCCACAGAACCTCCCACACACACTCTTCTGCAAATAATACGGGAAGGGGTGGTAGATGTCTTTTCACGTTTTTTTCTTTTGGGCTAGGTTTCACCAAGTATTAAAAGAGTGCTATGCATATACCAGGAGAAGAGGAAAAGAAGGAAGAAAGGACGGAAGGAAGGCAGGCAGGCAGGAAGGAAGGAAGGCAGGCAGGAGGGAAGGAAGAAAGGAAGGAAGGACAGACCTTTTCCTTCAAGGTCCTTAGTCTACTTCTAGGGCCTGAAACATGTAAAGGTAATTACACTTCAGATAATCCAAGGCTCACAGCACAAATGTGGAGTTAAACGAACATTTATAAGTAGGGGAAGCCCACAGGAGGTAGCACCTGAACTGGGCCTTGAAGGAAGGAGGCAAGCAAGCGAAGGATTCTGAGGGGTGTACACTCTAGGTCACTGGGAACAGCCTGTGCAAAGGCTCGGAGGCGGGAGGTTGAACGTGGAGTTAACTTCCAATAGGCCCGCGAGTCTGTTTGAAGCGGCTACAGAGGCAGTGTGGAGGAAGTTTGCAGAGCTGGGAAAAGAGGTGTCCTGAGAACGTTTCGGATGGGCGCTGCTCTCCACCCTTCTAAGCTGAAGGTCGACCTCCGCTCCTCAGGATCCGCAAGGAATGCCCCGCCCCGATGACGCCACGCGCCCAGGCCCCGCCCACCGCCCAAAGCCGCTTGCGCGCGGCGTTGCCATGGCAGCGAGGGGGCGCGGTTGATGGGGCGCGCTTCCGGGAAGATGGCGGCCGCGGGGGGGATGGCGGCAGCCGGAGCGGGGGCCTCGGAGCCCAAGGCCGAGGCCGAAGGGGAGGAGGCGGAGGCCGCGCCGCCGCCGTGCGAGGCGGTGCGGTGGGCGCCGGTGGGTGCGGTGGCCGAGGCGCGGGCGGCGCTGTGCGAGGAGGAGGACGGCTCGGAGGGAGGCGCGGGCTCCGGCCCCTCCTCGCCCCCGGAGTCCCCGGGCCGGGCGCTGCGGCGGCTGCGAGCCGAGCGGCGGCGGCTGGACTCGGCGCTGCTGGCGCTGTCCTCGCACTTCGCCCAGGTGCAGTTCCGCCTGCGGCAGGTGGTGCGTGGGGCCCCCGCCGAACAGCAGCGCCTGCTGCGAGAGCTCGAGGACTTCGCCTTCCGCGGCTGCCCGCACGTGCTGGGCTGGGGCGCCCCTGGGGACCCGACCTCGGAGGAGGCGGACGGAGACGGGCCGCGCGAGGGCCCGCAGGGACTGCGGCCGGACGAGCCGGTGAGGCCCGCCCGCGGGCTGGGGGTGGGAGCTGAGAGAGAGGGAGGGAGGGAGGGAGGGAGAGAAGGAGGGGGAGAGAGAGGGAGAGAGAGAGAGAGAGAAGGAGGGGGAGAGAGAAAGAGAGAGAGAAGGAGGGGGGAGAGAGAGAGACCGAGAGACCGAGACCGCTGTGCCTGGAGGCGGCCCCGCGAAGAGCAAAGGCCTGGCAGTGGGACAGTGAGGGGACCCAGAGGGGTCAGGCCTGGCCACGGGACAGGGGTAGAGGGGCACAGGAGGGGGGTGGCCCCAGTAAAGAGGCCAGGCCTGGCCGTGGCAGATCTAACTTCCAGCCCCCCATAGGATCCAGCTTGACATCTGGTAGGAACCTTAGATGCCATCTGGTCCAGACCCCTCACTTTACAGATGAGGAAACTGAGGCTCAGGAAGGTTAAGTAAGTGACTTGCCCAGAGGCCTGTGACTCCAGCAGGGATCCGCTCAGCCCAGCCCTGGTGTGGAGTGAGTCAGGGCAGGTGGGTTTGCTTTAGGGCCCGAATCCCTGCCCCTGCTGTTGCCCCCAGGCTGAGCAGCATGGCACAGCACAAGTTGTGTCCCGGGCTCTGCAGCTTTGGGCAGACCTCACCTCTCCAGGCCTGTTTCCTCCTCCCTAAAATGAAGGGAACCCATTATAGTCTCTAAAGACCTTTCTAGTGCTCTCACATTCCGTGAATGATTCTAGAGAGGTGACTCCCATGCCAGTCCAACCTTGACTTGATGCAATGAAGATATTTATAAAGACTTGGAGTAGCCGTCCAAGGAATCTGGAAGGGGCCTTTCCATTATTTCCTAGAAAGATCCGGAAGACGTTTCATCCTAAATCCTGCCTCTGGTTTAGGGTTTTACATAAAATGGTCTAACCATTGAAACTCAAATCTTGAGTGATTTGGGCACTTTGACCCTCCCTGTCGTCCCCCCCCCCCCCCACAAGCACACCCTTAGGTTGAAGTCCTACTGGTTAGTGATAAATCAATTCATGGAATAATCTCACCTTGTTTTCTTTACCACAGGAAATTTCCTTTCTGGGATGACCTAGGTGGACACAGTTGGATATGCTGAGGGCTCTGTATCTTTTAGACATTCTTTTAGTTTGCTATTAAGTCCCATACACACTCTCACATAAGGCTTCCTTCCCACCAGAAGTGAAGTCCCGGAAGCTTCTTATCAGCAAAGAAGGTTGACCTACTTCTTTTAATCTGAAAATCTCCCTTGTTTAATCCCTTTCATTTATACTCCTGCCTTTCTTCTTTCACTTTCTCCACAGCCCCTGGAGGAAGGAGGGCCAGATAAAGCCATCCCCTCCTCTTACCCAGGCCTATTTGGCCGTGATTGATCCACAGGCTCTAGCAGAAGTGCTGTGAATGTGGTCAGGCCCCTTCTTCCAGGGGCATCGGCACCAAATGTCCCACCTGCACTTGATACCATTTTTCTACTTACCTGTATCTGCTTTAAGAAATCAGTGTAGCTGGTCATGTCAGAGGATCCACATTTAGAAGAAGTACTGGTTGCTGTTTTCAGCATTAATGGAATAACTCTTTTGATTTTCAGATGGTAATAAATGCATGGAATAAATAAAATGAATATTCTTTTTAAAACATTCCCTTGAATTTTGAATAGAAAATTTTCATCATAGTACTTTGAGTTAAAATAATACTTAATGATTAATCTCTGTCTACATGTAACAAAATACCATTTTAAAATCTGATTCTCATGAGTTGAATGAGTACACTTAGAAATGTCTTTTTGGGTGTCTGTTTAATTGATGTTTTTGTTGTGTCAGATAAGGTTCCCACAGGGCAGTTTTCAACTGCTCCCACAGCTTTAAATAGAATGCTGCTGTGAAAGAGAACTAGTTTTGTCTTTGGAAGACTATAGTCATTCAAATTTATAATTATGATGCTTTAATTTTATTTTTTTATAGAATTTGCTTATGTCTTTGACATTTAAAGGATTTTTTAGAGTTACATCCTACTTTTAAATATCTGTCTGCTTTAAAATCACACCCAACCTTGGTGCTTAGGATGTTAACCCAGGTAAACTAATAATACAAAAAATATTACTATAGTTCTGAGCAATGTTGAAATATCTGGAGATATTTTGAGAAACTGTCACGGGATATTTCAATAGAATTTGAAATTTTATTTGAGCACAGGCTTTTTTTTGTGAAAAAATAAAATCACATTTTTCAGAGAAAAAATCAGTATAGAACTTTTAAAAAAAATTGACACTCTCTATCATTACCATGCAGTTTTCTCAAATCCTTTATTAAGTGGCTGTGAGCCTGTATACAGGGAAGCTTTGAAATGAAATGAGAAGACCAGTGGACAGATCAGAGAACCTTCGATTGAAACCCTGGCTTTGCCCCTTAGGTGCCTTCACCTCTCTAGGCCTGAGTTTCCTCATAAGTAACATGGTCCCAGTGACCCCTGAGCTGCCTTTCCAGCTCTACATATGTGATGATGGGACCTTGGAGGGTGTATTGACTAGATATTTATCTAGTAATTACTAGATATTATTTAGAATTCTTTTTACAAGGGTTTCCTGTATCTTCAAGAGATGGAGGGAGCAAACAGACATTGTTTTCTACCTTGCCACCTTTCTCGAGTGTTCATTAACTTCCCCTGTAGTTTAACCTTGTTGCGTTTGCCCCCATTCCAGTAAATACCATATTGTTCTTGCCCCATAGGAAAGTTTACTACAGAGACTGTCATGCAAACTGGCTAATTTTTTTTTTCCTTTCTCTGCAAAGAGTTAGGACTCTGAAAAACAAACTTCCCCCTTCTCTCCTGTGGCTGGTTAGACAACTTTCCATGACCAGAGTTCAAGACTAACCGGAATCTGTGGTCAGAGCATAGTTGACACTGCTATGATTCCCTTAGGCTGTAGTCACTATTTCTAGAGAAGAGGGATTTTTATTTAGAGCAAACCAAAAGCAAATGAAGTGTTTATTATGATGTTAATTTGCTGTTTTTGTTCTTTCTCATGCCTTACAACTACAGGGATTGGTAAGTGCCACTTTAAGGCTATATCCTATACCCTTGTGGACAAACTAAAGATAAAGGCATAGAATTCTGTGTGATTTTTATGCTTTAAAAAAAGAATGATTTTCTTGTTTAAGAAAACAAAGATAGATTTATTCTGTCCAGAATACATCTGAAAAGTCTTAATTGTGAATTAAAAAAAAAATTCCAGGCATAAATTGGAAGCTAAAAAGTGGAGTGGGAAGTGCCAAAAAAAAAAAAGAGTCTGAGGCCTAGAGATTTTTAACCAGCAGTTTACTCTGTGCTGCCTTAACCCCCATTTAGTATTTAACTCTACAACTCCATCAGTGCACTGAGTGCCAGAGAATGGAAGAAGAGATCACTGATCACTGAAGAGTTCACTGGTAAGAGATTTCTTACCTTGATATGATAGTCAGTCAATTAACATTTATTACGAACCTCCTGTTAAGTGTAAGATGCAGTTCTTGCTCTCAAGCAGCTCAGTAATAGAGGAGACAATATGCAGACACCTATGTGCAAACAAGCTCTAGATGGATGGCTAGATACTCTATAAACTGGAGAAAATCTTAGAAGAAAGGCACTGAGATTAAGGAGGACTGGAAAAAGCTGCTAGCAAAAGGGTAGTTTTTAAAAAGCCACAGGGTTTGGAAGAATGGAAGAGGTAGTGAGAGGACATCTGTATATCTGCTGGTATATGTTTGTCTCTTTTATTTTTTTTTTCTCACAGAAATACATTTCATTCTTGACTCAAGATGGGCTATTAGTACCATAACAATGCATTGCCACATTTGACAGAGAATGAATAGGAATGGGAATGATGTTACATTCTTTTCTCCTCCCCAAGACAGAATTTGCTAGGAGTTAGAGAGGGAAATAGCCCAGGAACCAAGCAAGGCAGGATACTTGAGTGATGTGTCCCCAGACAAGGTTTTTGAAGAAGGGAGAAGGAAGAAATAATGGGTTACCTCAGACTTGTGCTAAACATTCAGTGACTGACTGAATTACAGTTTCATTAGGATGAGATGTTTGAGTCCCATAAGCTCAATTTTTTTCTCTTGTATTTTATTTTACTTTATCTAGAAAATTTCCTTTCAAAATACTGAAATTTTTCCTAGGTTGAATAAAAGACAAAACAATGGTTTGTGCTCTTCTCTAGAAAACTAGAATACCCTCTCGAAGCTAAATGTGGGGGGCAAGCCACAGGTGGAGCCCATTAGAGAGGTGATAAGGAATCAAATTTGAATGATTTTCCCTGCTACTGGCCTAGTACTGTTTTTTGTTCCCCAAGATTCCCGGAGACATGGGTATGAGCTATAAAATCCACAAGTGGTAATGTTACCTGAGGAAAGTACGGATTATTCGGCTGGGGAGGATGCTCATGCCTAAGATCCAGGAATCCTTCTTGACAGAGATAATCAACTAGTTTCCGCCCTGATGGTTTAGTGTGGATGAAGAAATTAGAATAACAGGCTCTACTGTTTCCATAGACTCCTGTCAGAGAGAGAACACTCCATGTCCCTTGTACCAGTCCTTTTGATAGCATAAGAATTCTGGGTATTTCCTTATTTTAGAGTGAACAGGAAAAACGGGAGCGTGTAGAAGCCCAGAGAGAAAAGCAGCGAGAGCTCATTGTTCAACTGAAGACTCAGCTAGATGACCTGGAAACCTTTGCCTACCAGGAGGGCAGCTACAACTCCCTGCCACAGTCCGTGGTATTGGAAAGACAACGGGTAGGTACATCCTGAAGCTTCCTCTGATTGTGTCTCTGATTAACATGTGCCATGGGACCCCTCCCCCTCTCTTCTGCATCCCAGACTGACAGAATTTGACCTTCGTTAGCATTATTTCAACTGCCTCTTCCCAGAACTCTTTTTGGGCTACTTCCTTCCCCCACATCAGTTTTTAAGAAATAGGAACAGATTTTATTATAGCATTAATTTAAGCATGACAGACATGGTAAATCTGCTGTATTCTTTATATACATACACATGTCCATAGAACTATAGATCAAGTTATATAATATATGGTTTTGTAGCTAGTAATCAGTAGGTTTATCTTCGTACCTACATCTTCTTTAAGGTAATACTATATTAAAATTATTTTGCAGTAGTACATATTTGTATACTCACAGGAAACATTTCCCTTAGGAACACTCTTACTCTAGAAATATGTGAGAGGCAGGTCCCACAAAGGTCACATGACTGAGCCAGAGTTCCAGAAGCTGCCCTAGAATGAATTTCCAGCAGGTCCTGATAAAGTGGCCAGATTATTTTTCCCTCAAATTTGCCACAATATTCCTCAGTGTTAACTGACTTTTTTTTTTTCTGTAGTCACCTGGGATCTCTAGTTACCTAGTTGACCAGAAATTTGAAGAAATCAGAATAAGTCTATGCTGAGGCATTAAGGAAACAAATCTTAGTCATATCCTATCTGATGTCATTACCTGATTTTTAGAAAAATATGATGTTAGGAAAAACACAGAGGCAGATAATTTAGTCTCATAGTGTTATAAACAAATGATTTTCCAAATGGAGGTGGAGAACATGTTTTGGCTTTATGATGGCATTTCCATCATTCTGGTACATGCAGAATGTTACTGGGAAACCTCATGAGCAGTGTCATGTAGGCTATGCACAAGTTTATAGAGAGGGCCCTACATCATAGAGACCACAAGTGAGTTTGAAAGTCTGAAGACTTTTTGGTTAATCAGCTGTAACTTCATTTCCACTGGTCATGGGCTTGGGAATGTGTATGTTTCCCCCATGTGGAACTCTGTTTCAAGGTGAAAGTGTGCCAGATGTCCCCTGTGGTGAGCAGTGTGTCATTGCTTGTGGTCTCATACAGGTGATCATAGATGAACTAATAAAGAAGTTAGACATGAATCTGAATGAAGACATCAGTTCACTGTCTCCTGAAGAGTTACGGCAGCGTGTGGATGTAGCTGTGGCCCAGATAGTCAATCCTGCCCGAGTGAAGGAGCAGTTGGTGGAACAGCTAAAAACTCAGATTCGAGATCTGGAAATGTTCATTAATTTCATCCAAGGTCAGTGGGCCTGCCAAGGCAAGGGGTGAAGGCATTTCAGCATCACAATTCTATGTCCATGTATTTAGAGCACCAGTAACTGCCCATTATAACTTATTAAGTGATCATAATAAATAAAAAATTATCCAACCCCTCAGAGAGGCTAAGTAAGTGACGTCTCCTTGTGACTTGGTATTCCAGATGAAGTGGGAAGCCCCTTGCAGACAGGAGGTGAACATTGTGAGTGCAGGACATCAGGGAAGACTGGAAATGGCTCCTCCAGGGTTGGTACTCGAATGCCTTCTGGAAATAAAAAAGGTGAGTGTGGCCTCATCTTTGGCATCTCTACATCATGTCTGGGGTTTGTATCTCCCCACTGTGGGCAATGTGTGCCCCTCTGACAGGTGGTTTCTTTCCCCAGTGAATGCTGAAGAGGCAAAGAAGATCCGTGAGACAGGGCTGCACTTGATGCGGAGAGCGCTGGCCGTGCTCCAGATCTTTGCAGTGAGTCAGTTTGGTTGCACTGCTGGTCAGATCCCCCGTACCCTGTGGCAGAGGGACCAGGCTGATAGGGATTATTCTCCTCTGTTGAAAAGGTTGGAGGCCTCAGTGGACAGGGTGAGGCAGCTAGCTCTGAGGAACCAGATGAATGAACATGTCATCAGCAGTACTAGCCTTCAGGACATCCCCCTTGGGGGCAAAGATGAGCTAACGGTGGCGGTGCGAAAGGAGCTAACTGTGGCCATGCGAGACTTGCTAGCCCATGGACTGTATGCCTCTTCACCAGGGATGAGTCTTGTGATGGCTCCTATTGCTTGCTTGCTCCCTTCCTTCTCTTCTGCCCCCCAGGCCATGCACCCCTGGGAGCTCTTTGTGAAATACTACAATACCAAAAATGGCCGAGCTTTTGTGGAGTCCCCAGCTCGAAAGCTGTCCCAGTCCTTTGGGCTGCCTATGACAGGGGGTGCTGTTGTGACACCCAAACAAAGCTTGTTAACTGCCATCCATGTAGTGCTGACTGAACATGACCCCTTTAAGCGCAGTGCAGACTCAGAGTTGAAAGCTTTGGTGTGCATGGCCCTAAATGAGCAGCGTTTGGTGTCTTGGGTCAATCTGATCTGCAAATCTGGAGCGCTCATTGAACCACATTACCAGCCTTGGAGTTATATGGCACATACAGGCTTTGAAAGTGCCCTCAATCTGCTCAGCCGCCTGAGCAGCCTCAAATTCAGCCTCCCTGTGGACCTGGCCGTCCGACAGCTCAAGAACATCAAAGATGCCTTTTGATGACCAGGCCCTTGCCCCTGACTAGTGCCTCTCCATAGGGATGAGTTACCACTTTAGTACATGAGGCTGAGGGAGTTGGAGGAAGAAACAGCTGGGTTACAGGTTACCCAAGGTTTTTCTTAGGTGGCCAGCCCTAGTGCCTCTAAAGTCTGTTACCCATACTTAGCACCTTAGAAATTCATGCTGGAAAGCCCCTGGTTGAAAATGCCCTGCCCTGGTATATGACCACCTGCCTGTGTATATCTGGGTGCACATGTGGATGTGCATGATCTTTCTCCCAGAGGCATCTTTGCCTTCCAAACTGCTGTGTTGACCCACAAGTACCCTCGTCAGAAACTCAGCAAACCCAGGAGTGCATTCATCATGTGGCATTGAAAATAAGGCTTGGCAAAGATCTGTTCCCAGTCACGTGGGGAGAAGTTAAGGCCAGCATTCTGCTGCTCAAATGAGAGGCTGCCTCTTTTTATTTTTTTGTTCTGGACTTGACCCCAAACCCCAGTAAGATGAACACTTCCACATACACAGTAGAACAGAGAAAAGATAATTGCACCTGGAACCCTAGATCTCTATACACACAGCTTGATTTTACTTTTAATCCTTTTTTTAAATCGAGGGGACAGCTAGGTAGACACAATACATAAAGTAATGACTTGGAAGTCAGGAAGACTTGAATTCAGAACCACTTGTATAACCCTGAATAAGTCATTTAACCTCTGTCTCAGTTTCCTCTTCTGTAAAAATAGGGATAACAATGCCTACCTCCCAAGGTTGTTGTAAGGGTCAAATGAGATAATATTTGTGAAGCTCTTTGCCAAACTAAAGCACCATGTAAATGCTAGCTATTTTATCATTTTTATTTTTTCTTGAAGCAGGTTTGAGTGACCCAAATCCAGGGCTCCTTGTGACCATAATTTCTCCTTTGTACCCAAAGACGGTCTTTGTGCCAGAAGTTTCTATATCTTTTCTCTTTTCTAAGCCAGTAAATATAGTTAGGAAAAATTGCATTCTCTTATACCTTCAGACAGAAATATAGGCAGGGCTATAAGGGAGTTAGCCACATGTTTTATTTCTATTGTTTTTATTTTAAATGAAGCAGTTTAGAAGCATCTTTTCTTGTGGAGATCAGAACCTAAATCTGAATGTGCAAATGCTCTGCCAATTTGTGTGCCATGACAAATATTTTTCGGGCCTTTAGTGGTTTGTGGTTTCTTCCACCTAACCACCCTTCTTTTAGCAAGACTCTTGTGTTCCTAGGGATTTGAACATGATTTCCTAGAGGCAGAGCTGTTATTGATCTATTCTGTCAGGGACTCTCATGCTGGGGCAGACTTGTACATCGAAAAATGCACATGCATTACCATTCTCAACTTAATTCAGGAGCTACCTTGGTGCACACTGAGAGAAATAAAGCCTGGCCTAGCTTTCTTCTTCCTCCAGGAAGGCTTTAGGTTGATCTAGATATGCTGGTAGTTGGCCCCTCCAATAGTGGGTGTTGATGCTTGTCTGCTCTGATTGTTACCAAGAGTGAAGCGGGAAGAACCGAAGAGCTAATTCTGGAACAGCCCTGTTTAGGAGCTATTCTCTCTTGAGTCTTTTTATTCCACTTGTTTTTTTCAGTCAGCTTGTGGCAAATGTCAGGACATAACTGTCCAAAGCTGTGAATGTCCAACTTTGTGGGCAAGCCTCTGAGGTGTCAACACTCAAAAAAGCTTTGTCTTCTGTGCAATTGTGGGATGATTTTGTGTCTGCTGGGTTATATGGTGCATTTTAACTTAATTTTTTTTTTCAGCAAATGTCACTTATTTAAAATTATGTTGATTTTGATCCTAATTTATCCACTGTATGTGACAGAATAAATGTATATGTTGTGGACTATAACCCCTCCTTGTTGCTAACAAGGCTGTAGTATTTTGTGTAAACTTTCCCAAAGTCATTAGTGGGAAGTGTTTCCTTGAAAGCTGGATTGCCATCTCAGATTCAAAGAAGGTCTCTTGGGTCTTCTGATTTTTGACCGACAAGTATTAAGCATTCTAGTCCCTCTAACAAACAACTCCATTCTTTGACAAGCTCTCCTTTTGTAGATGGGGATACACAGAGGAGTAAGGTTAGTTGTACCCTGGAGTTCATAAATTGTGCTACTGCTCCCCAAGAAGACTGTCAAACAGTAAGCTTCCCCAAGGGGGTTCCTGCCCCTGCCTGCCCATGTGAATTTTCTGACATCTCCAGGAAATAGACGGAAAAGATTTCTCCAATGCCCCAGGAAGGGAACCATAGTATTTCACAGATTTCTCTTCTCTAACAGGATCTCTTCTTCCACCCTACCTTACCTCCTCTATATTGTAGTCCCGCTAGTATATATGAACTCATAGTTGATATATACAGCTGTTCTTGACTACAAAGAAGGAATCTGGAGTACAAACTATAGAGGATGTAAATAATATGTATTCATTCAACAAACATTTATTAAACATTGGCTGTGAGCAGTGTACTGTCCTAGACAGCATGCACAGATGAGGTTGGAACAGGCCCCTGCCTTGTCTTTGTATGTTAAATGGTAAAACTTACAACTCAGCTAGGTACAGGTTTAAAGCATTTAGCTTCTTCTGTTGTTAGTTCCACTCTGCAGATCCCTCTTCTAGACATTTGTCATCACTGTTGCCATTCACCTGTTGCTACTTACAGTCAAAAGCCGAGTCCTCTTTCAGCCCTCTACGCCCATCCATTGCAGTAGCCACTTGGCCTGCCACTCTGGGTTCTGCCCACAGTAAATCTCTGACTTTGAGCTGAGCCTCCATCTCTTCTACTTTCCCCTTGAACCTCATTAATCCCAGCCCCTCCAACTCTGGATCAGCTTATTCTTTCTAGGTTTCCCTTTTTTCCTCTAAACTTTACATTTCATTAGAAAGCCACTGTGGTTCTTTATAATTTTATTCTCTGGCTCTGTCATTGGCTGTACTCACTGATTTTATTTTCCCCATCCCCTCAAAGCTTGCTACACATCTTGTCCCTCTTCCAGGCAAATTGACAACACCGTATTGTACTGGGTTAGTCACAGTTCTAGGTCTTCATCGGCATATAGTAAAAGGACTGGCATTTAGCTCCGAGAAGTCCCAACGCTGCAATCTGTTTAAAACATGTTTTGGTTAGACCTGTAATTTTATCTATGCGGAGGAACTTCCAGTATGGAAATGCCAAGAGAGAAAGCTTCTCTGTAACTTAGAGTAGCTTGGAGTAGTTGCTTGCTTTCCAGCCCAGCTCATTTCGACTGGGCCCTCAGGGAAGTCAGGCAATCCTTTTACTCCTCCTGAATTGGTTCTCTGTCACACTTATCCACAACCTCTCCTAAAGCCTCTCATAAAATGTTCTCCCACAGCTTTACCATGTTGAAAAAAGGAGGCAATTTGTTGAGTTCTCCCTCATTTTTCCTCTTCCTTGTCTCGTAGCATGTTGACATTATGCCTCACCATTTTCACTGGGATGAAGAGATGACCTTTCTCACCCAGGGCAACTCTCTGGATGCACCCTTGATCCCACCCTTGCCCTTTTTTTCTAGCACACTACACCCACTATCGCCTCCTGATTTGACTATCAGGATTTTCAATCTCTTCCCCTACCTATTGGTTCCTTACCTGCTGCCTACAAGCCTCCATGTCTCCCTATCTAAAAAACTCTTACTGGATCATACCATGCCCACTATCATCCTACATCTGTCCTTTGTCAGCCAGTCTTTTTTCATACACATAGCCATCACCTGCACTTCCTCTCCTCTCCTTAGTCTTCTGCAATCTTTAAGACTGGTTTTTCCAAAGTTACCAAAGATTTCTTTATGGCCAAACCGAATTCTTCTTAGTCCTCATCCTCGTTTACCTCTGTACATTATTTGACATAACTGACCACAATTTATTCCCAAATAATTTTTCCTTTTTGAATTTTTGTGACTTTCTTAACTCCCAGTTCTGTCTGCCCATTCTCTGCCTCCTTTGTTGATTGATTCATCATCAATATCCCAAGGCTCTCTTTCCTCCTCTCTCTACCCTCTCACTAGGCATCCCCCAAGGTTCAGTTATCTCTAAGCAGATGATTCTAGGATATATATATCCAGTATCTTCTGAGTGCCAGTCCCACATTGCCAATCGTCTTTTGGGTATTTCTTTCCAATTGGTTGTCCTATAGGTATCTCAAATTCAAGTCCAAAGTGAAACTCATTTTCTTTCCCTCCAGTTCCAGACATCTGAAATTCTAGATTACTGCCAAGGATACCACAATCCTAGTCATCCAGGCTCACAGCTTTGGTGTCATCCTTGACTCCATATTCCCACCCCACTTCTCCAGGCCCTTGGCATGGCTTGTCACTTCCAAACTCTGCATCTCTCCCATTACATGTCCCTTTCTTTCCACTTGTACAACTTTCACTCAAGTTAGGGCCTTTGACTGCTCCTGTCTAGCATATTAGAATAGCATCCTCTTTGGTTTCCTCACCTCAAGCCTCTGTCCACTCCACTCTACTTCACTTGTAACCTGATTTTCCTAACATACATGTGTGATCATGTTACCTCCTTTCTGATCATAACTTGTGATTCCTTGTCACTTCTAGGCTCAAATTTAAACTCAATGTTTAAAACTCTTCACAACCTGGCTCTTACGATATATCAGTTTGCTCTGCTCACTGTGAGGCAGCCAAACTGCCTTTACTATCTATTCTTAGTTTCTGGTCTCTGTCTTTGTACTGGCTCTCATCAATACAAGGAATGGATCCTCACTTTCTCTCTGCCTCTTGGAATCCTGAGTTTAGTTTAAGACTTAGCTCAAGTGCCATCTTCTTCATGGAGACTTTTCTAATCTCTGAGTAGCTAGTGCTACTTCCCAAGACTGCTCTGCATCCATTTTGTACACATTGCATTATGGAGTTGTGTATAGATTGTCTCCCTGTTAGAATGTAAGCCCCTTGAGGATGGGAAAAGTCATCTTTGTACCTCCAGTGCTTAGCATAGTGTATAGCACATAGTAACTACTTGTTTGTTAATTGACTAATTGCAGAAGGCCAGCAGAGGTATGTTGGGAAGTGTTTAATAGCATACTTTCTAAGGGAAAAAAAGTATGCGTGACAAATTTTAATCATCTCCATCACTTCTTTAAGTCCAGACAACCAATAAAACAACCCTGATTTGTTGCATTTATCTGTTTATGAGGTGCAAAAGCTCACACTGAAAATTTAGCAGTCAGCCACTGGTTAGCTCCAGCACATCACTAAAGTGGATGCCTATCTCATCTAAAATCATCTCTGTGACTGATCACCTGAATTCCAGTCCTGAATCTTCCTGGGGAGAGGGGAACCTGTGGCCTTGAGGGCCACATGTCCTTAGGTCTTCAAGTGCAGTCCTTTGACTGAATTCAGACCTCACCGAACAAACCCCCTTAATAAAAGGAGGTATTCTGTAAAACTTGAACTCAGTCAAAAGGCCACATCCAAGGACCTAGAAGGCCACATGTGACCTTGAGACCTCAGGTTCCCCATCCTGGCCTAGACACTAGCTGTGTGATCCTGAGCAAATCATGTAACCTTTTATGGGCCCCAGCTTCCTCATCTCTAAAATAAAGGGGTTGAATGACCATCCAGCTCTAATGCTCTATGTCTTAAATTCAGATTTTGAGTGGACACAAAAAGGTACTAATGTCAGTATATCCTGAGGGAAGACTGTAGAACAAGGGCCCTTCACCTGGGGTCTGGATTTGTTATTTTAAAAAAATATTTTTATCACTATTTCAGTAAAACTGGTTTCCTAAGTAATTCTAAGTGTTTTATTCATTTAAAAACATTGTGAGAAGGGGTCCACAGCCTGCACTTGGAGTGCCAAAGGGGTCCGTGAAACCAAAAAACTCCCTCTTGTTAAGTCCCTGGGACAGCTTCAAAAAGAGAACACAAAATCTAAGTATACTAAAACTAGGCCGTTTCATTATCATTAATCATGTAACAGCTCCTTTTATAAAGAGCTTTAAGGTCTGCAGAGTGTTTTAACTCATGCACTGTCATTTATCCTCAAAGCTATCCTAGGGAGTAGGGCTTATTGTTATTCTCCTCATTTCACAGATGAGGAAATTAAGGGGTTAAGTAACTTACCCAAAGTCAAAACAGCCAGTAAAGGTCTGAGGCAGGATTGGAACCCAGGTCTTCCTAACTCCCATGGGCTGAGCCCTAGGGGACAGCTGGATGGTACTGTGGATAGAATGATTTATTTTCCTGATTTCAAATCTGGCTTCAGACACACACTAGCTATGTGACCCTGGGCAAGTCACGTAACTGTTTGCCTCAGTTTCCTCATCTGTAAAAAGAGCTGGAGAAGGAAATGGCAGCTCACTCCAGTATCTTTGAAGTCGACAGGGTGGAACGATCCCTAGAGGGTTGAACGAGGTAGTTTTAGAACAAATAGGACCAATAACAGTTGCCCCTACTATGTGCACGGTGCTAAACGTTGGGGATACAAAGACAGCGAATGAACAATCCCTTGTCTCAGTCTAATGAGAGACAACCAGCTGTGCCGGGCAAGATCTATACAGGATAAATTGGGGATAGACACAGCGGCAAAGGCAGAGGGTAAGACTGGCGGGCCTCGAAGGGGGCTGGAGGAGGGACAGCATTCCAGGCAGAAGGGCCGGCCTGAGAAACCGCCTGGGAGCGTGGAGGTGGAGGACTGAGTGCCAGCACCGGCACGGGACGGAGAGCTCTGACAGCCGAACGGGGTGTCATAATTGATCCCGAGGCGGTCGGGGGCTACAGGGATGTAGGGGGTGGGAGGGGCGGTCACATGGTCAGACCTGCGCTTAGCAAAGATGGAGCTGACCGAGGAGTGGGGCGAGGACAGAACAGCTTCAGGGAGGGCGAAGGTGGGGTGGGCCACCATTTGTGGCCGTCTGTGGCGGAGCGCAGGCCCCGTCTGGTGCCTTTCTTTGCATCCCCAGCGCTTAGCCCAGCCCCCCGCACAGAAGTAGGCACTTAATAAGTCTGACTCTGGAGGGGAGGAGCTCCTTCCCAGGGCCAGAAAGGAAAAGCAGCGGAGGTTGGAGATCCCTCCACCAACCTGCCAGGGAACAAAGCCTCCCCTGGAGGAGAGCCAGCGTCTCCAGATTCCAGTCTCCACCCTCGTCTCTTCCTCCCATTCTGAATCCTGCCCTAGCTGGGGACAGGGAAGCGGCTTCCTGTCCCTGTCCGTGTCCGGGCTGCTAATAAAGTTGGATTCCATGCAATGACTCAACAGGCCCCGTTGCCCTCTCCAAAAGCTTCTTCCGCCCACAAGCCGACTTCCGCAGACCGTGACTGGAATGCCCAGGTTCGGGGGCGGGGCCTAAGGCGGCAGTGACGTCATCCGACCCGGTGCAAAGGTCATCGGAAGCGTGTTGTCTTCCTTTTACCTCTAGGAGCAGCCCGCTTGGTGTCGGTGAGTCCCGTGCTGCGCACCGCGGTAGGATCCACTGCCATCCGCGCCCCACAGGGCACCGGGCCCTCGAGGTCCTCTCATCTAGGACCCGGGGGCCTCCGGGCCTGCGGGAGGAGCCGGGATGTGGGCCCGCGGGGGGAGCCGGGATGTGGGCCCGCGGGGAGGCTGAAGGGGTCGGGGCCAGCTCCGGGCTCCGCGGTGCCCGAGGCTTTTCCGCCGCTTACGGGGGTGTCTTTCCTGCTGCATTCTCTTCTCAGAAATGGGCAAGTTCATGAAACCCGGGAAGGTGGTGCTGGTCCTGGCCGGGCGGTACTCGGGGCGCAAAGCCGTCATCGTCAAGGTACCGGGAGGATGGGGGCGGGGGACGGGAGCCGAGGGGGGCGGGCCGAGGCCGGCGCCTGCTGTGTGCCAGGCTCCGTGCTAAACCCTGGCGGTAGAGAAAGGCCAACACAGCCCCTGGCCTCCGGAACGGTCGAGGTCTGTGGGCGCAGACAGCACGCAGACCGTCGTGCACCCTAGAGACGGCATGAATTGGAGATACTCCCCAGTAAAAGGAAACCACCAAAGCGGGTGGGGAATGTCCTTCCTGGGGGAGGGGGGGCAGCCGGAGAGGGCAGGGCTTGGAGAGCTCGGCGTTCTGCGTGAGGAGCCGGGCGGTGAGGGCTACGCAGGCCAGCTTACGAAAGCTGCCCCAGCACGTCCTTAACGCAGCCCTGAATGTTCCTGGGGCCTCAAAACGCGTCTTGTTGAGCAGAGAGAACCGGGCTAGGTGTAGCCCATCTGAAGAGTGGGTCATTTTTTACCCAGATTCCAGCAGAGGATGGGACATTTCTTAAGCATTCTTGTTGTTGGGCCCTCCCAGCCCTTCTGATGTACTTTGGCAGCCCTGGCGTTCAAGGGAGCCTGGTCACCAGGGCTTTTGTAGACCAAAACCTATGACAGAGCAAGTTCCAAGGCAGCCTACGTTACCCGGCTGTGATTTTGATTATTTCAGAACATTGATGATGGGACCTCCGACAGACCTTACAGCCATGCCTTGGTAGCTGGTATTGACCGATACCCTCGGAAAGTGACTGCAGCAATGGGCAAAAAGAAGATTGCCAAGAGATCGAAAATCAAGTCCTTCGTGAAAGTTTATAACTACAACCACCTCATGCCCACCAGGTGAGCCTCTATAAAAGGAAAGGGTACAATTCTTCTAGCATTAATTCTCCAGTTAGTCAGACTTTGTATTGGATATTGGTACAAACTCACGATCAGAATTGGGGAAAGGAAAAGTAGTATAGATGAATGCCACAAGATTTCAAAAGACAGAGGAGTCACTGAAGGTAGAGGAGATAGGTTAACTTTGAAAGACCAGTCATTTTGTCTGTGCTTTATATGTTTATAGGCTTTTCCAGAATGAAGTTGATATCATCTCCTTCTACTCTTTAGGCTTAGGTCTGCCATAAATGATTAATGACTTTAAATTAATGCATTAAAATTTATTGATTGGACATTCTGTGTCCCAGCCTTTTCCTTTCTGCCTTAGAGAAATGTCCTAGTGGGCATGGTCCTCCTATGTCCTCTTGACATCTTTCTACCCCAAGACAGTTTGAGGTAACCTAGGAATCTGAAGCAAGGGAAAGATAGCTTAGTCTTCAATTAGAGTTATTCCTTGGCCATCCTCAAGGATTGATAGATTCTTCCCAAGATTAAGATCTTAATTCTTTCTAAATAGAAGTAGGGAAAGGAAACAGACATTTATTAAGCCCCTGGTATTGACCAGGCCCAGTGCTAGTAAAGTACTTTACAAATATTAAGTCATTTAATCCTCACAACAATCCTAGGAAGAAGTAGGTGTTATTCTTCTCATTTTATAGTTGAGGAAACTGAGGTAGATAAAGGTTATGTGACTTGCCCAAAATAGCATAGCTAGTAAAGTGCCTGGGGTCATATTTAAACTCAGGTCTAACCAATTTGTGGGTCTGCAGTCTTATCAGCTAGCCCCCCTAACTGTCTCTATGGGTACTACCCTCAAGGGGATATTAAGCCAGTTTTCTATGAATAGGAAGTTCAAAGTTAGATTTCTATCCTTAATCCAATTCCCATCCCTAATTATATAATGGAATATATAATTAATTAAATATAGTATATAATTAAATATAGTCCTAGTCATGTCCTTTATCCTTTATGTGTTCCTTAACTCAGCCACCTACCACACCCTCATTTCCCACCTCAACCCACCCTCTCGGTGTGTCCTGTATTTGCTACTAGCACACAAAGTTATTCTAATGGTCTTGATAGATAGACTGCCTGTGTTCTGACAGTAGAACATTGCATTCTTAGCTTCTTGGGGTTGGTAGGGGGCTGGGGCTAGTTGTCTAATTGCTAGTTCCCCATAACTTTTCATATCTCTAGATACTCTGTGGATATCCCATTGGACAAAACAGTTGTCAACAAGGATGTGTTCCGTGACGCTGCACTAAAACGCAAGGCGAGGAGGGAGGCCAAGGTCAAGTTTGAGGAAAGGTTAGTAATATGAGAGAGTATAATACTAAACTATCTCTCTGTCATGTGGAGGATTTGTCCTCTTCTTCCCTGTTCCTTATATTATCTCTTCATCAGTGCCTTTTTTTCTCTCTAGGTACAAGACAGGCAAAAACAAGTGGTTCTTCCAGAAGCTGCGGTTTTAGAACTGCTGTGTTGGTCAATAAATAAAACGTTTACCAGAAATGAACATTTGTGTGTCTGATTCATAAAGTACATGGGACCTAAATCACCTCTTCACAGATGAGGAGACTGTATTGAATTACTTGTCTAATTAAGTAGAGGGGAGCAGAGAGGAGTAGACTATAGGGGTAGGGGACAGGATGCTAGTGATATGTGCATATGTACACACAGGAGCACGCAAAACATCATTTATTAAGCATTTTAATTTGTGCCGAGTACTGTGCTAAAGCATGGGTGTGTACAAAAGTAAAACAGCTTCTATTCTTAAGGGGCTTACGTTTCAGTAGGAAATATGGACGTATGTGTAAGGTTAGTTTTGAGGAGGCAGCACAGTAGCAGCTGAGGAGATTAGTAAAGGCTTCGTGTAGAACCAGGGGTTTATAACCTGGGGTACATTAACTTGTTTTTTAAATACTTCGATAATTGCATTTCAATATACTCATTTTAATGCATTTAAAAAATCACTCTGAGAATGGTTCCATAGGCTTGGGTTAAGAACTCTTAATAAAGATGGTAATTCACGAGTTTTGAAAGAAATCGGAGGCTCCAAGAGTCAGGAGTACATTCAGATAGGCAGCACAAAGGTAGGAGAAAGGTGGAGGGTTGAGTGTAAGGAGCAGTAAGTAGGCTAGTGTGTCTTCCCCATAGAAGAATCCTGGGACGGTAGGGTAGAAGCTAGCTCATCCATTTAGAACTTCTTTTCCTGTTACTTTAGTAACCCCATTTTCTTTATCACGTCCTGTACCTTAAAATGCCTTGCAATTAAAACCAGCTAGAATCTAAATGACCCTAAGGAGCTGTGTAAGTCCTAAGTCTATTTTTTTATGACAGATTTGGACATTGTGATTCCAAAAGACTTATAATGGAAAATACTATCTACATCTAGAGAAAGAATTGGTAGTCTGAAGATTAAAGCATGCTATTTTCACTCTTTTTTTCTTCTGTTTCATCTTTCACAACATGGGCTACTATGAAAATAAGTTTTACATGATTGCACGTTATATAACATGTCAAATTGTTTATCTTAGGAGGGAAAGGGAAAAATTTGAAAACTCAAAAATATTACATAAGAAATAATTGAAATGGTTCTTAGATGTAATTGGAAAAAGTAAAACAGTATTTAAAAAGTTTGTGAGGATAAAGTGAAAGAGTTGTAAAGTGCTTTGCGAATCTTAGAGTGTTAAATAAGTGCTAGTTTAAAAAAAATAATAGGTATATTGTGGGAAAATCTAGATCTGACCTCAGACGTGAAATTTTTGTTTGTTTGCTGATTAATATATAGCACTTTAACTTTTAAGAATTGGAAGTTTTTTAAAAATAATGGGGGTTTCTCCCAGCTTGGTCAGCTCTTTGAGCAAATTGTGACTTAAAAAATAGTTTTATTCTATAATAGCTGAAAATCTGTTTGTAAAGAGATTTAAAAATTTTAAAGAGGAGTTTGTATTTGATTCTGCAGGTCATAGGGAGCCAGGCACTAGAGTTAGGGTGACAGGATCAAGGTTAGCTCTAGGAAGGTAACTGGAAGTATATGTAGACCTTCGAATTAAGAACCAAATGAGCTTTTAAGAATAGTCCAGACAAGGGATGATAGGAGCCTGAACTAGAGCAATGGCTGTATAAATGGAGATCATGTCTATTCTGGATATGTAGGGTGAGTGAGGAAGGAAGCAAGGATGACACTTGAGCAGAAGAATGGTGTGGCCCTTGAAAGTGAGAGAAAGCTTGGAACAGTGAGTTGTTTCAGACACTTATAGTTGTCAATCTGATTCAAAATGTTCAGGAAACAGGTAATACGAGTCTGGCTCTAGATCATGAAGTTTAGGGTTAGATAGGTAGATGTGGGAGCTGGTCACCTGGAGATAATTGAACTCATGGAAATGATGGAGTCACCAAGAAGAGCGTCTAAGCCTTGGAGTTCATAAATGTAGCAGCTCAGGGAGAACCAAGCACTGTTGAGAAAGTCCAGAGAAATGAGTTATCCTGGACAAGGCAACCAACAGTATCAGCTGCCGAGAAGTTAAGGAAGTTTGAGGTCGTTAGCAAGGGAAATGACAAATGTGGAAAAATAAGGAAACTAATTCTGGACAACAATTTGGAACTATGCCCAAAGGGCTATAGATCTGTATACCCTTTAACCCAGCAATACCACTACTATGTATCCCAAAAAGATGAAAGGAAAAGAATCCATATGTGCTAAAATATTCATAGCAGCTCATTATGGTGGCAAAGAATTGGAAATTGAGGGGATGCCCTTCTATTGGGGAATAGCTGAACAAGTTGTATATAATTGTGATGGAATACTGTTGAGCTGTAAGAAATGAGCACCTTTATCAAATTGCACATTGCTTGCAGAGGAGGGGGAGAAGGTAGAACTCAAATTTTTTTAAATGAATATTTAAAATTATCTTTACATATAATCAGAAAAAATAAAATACTATTTAAAAATGAAAGTAATGAGAAAGATGCTTTCAAAAAAACCTGGAAAGACTTATATGAACCTATGCATAGTGAAATGAGCAGAACCAGAACATTGTACACAGAAATAGCATATTGTAATAGTGACTGGCTGTGAAGGACTTTGATGTTCTTTGACATAAGAAATGATTCTCTGGGCGGGGATATGGGGAGAGATAATTCTAGCTGATGTAAAACAAAAGATTTATATAGTTTATTAAAAAGAATCAAATAGAAACAAAAAATAAATTGATGAATAAACTGATATTCTAGGCCTTCTACAATCTGATCTCTTTTGCCTTTCAACGTTTATACTGTTATCTATATAACATCCTAGGTACCTGTCTCAAACTTAATTGTTCCTGGACATGTACAACACTTTTATTCAGTCAGATGCTAAGTGCCTGCTATGTTCCAGACATTGGCAGACTTTCCCTCTTTCCTGTGTTTTTTATCCCATTCCTTAGGTTTTTAATAAGCCTTCCCCAGCCTCACTTCAACAATTCCTGTGCCCCACCCCAGTTTGAAGGATCTCTCCCATCAAAATACTACCTTTCTTTTATACCTCTTCTATGCCCTAATCAAATTTTTTTTTATGTAATATAATTCCTGATAGACCTTCCAACCCTTGAGATTCTGTTAGAGCTTTCTCTTTGAGCTAGCTAGCTGATTAGTAAGGCAGGTTGGAACTTGGTTTTGAGTATGATGCTTTGTAGTCAATCAACAAGCTTACCATGTAGCAACTCGGATCCTCTTGCTGTTCTCAAAAAGAACTCTCCCTCCCGACTCTGCATACGCCTTTCTATTATCTGATGTCCCACATGCCCAGAATGCCGTCCCTCCTCACCTGTACTTACTGGCTTCCTTCAAGATTCAACTCTGATTGAATCAATGGGACGCCATTTCCAGTGCTGTGTACTGCACCATCACCCTGCCCCACACACATGATTTGCCATTGCCCTCTGAAATTACCTCTAATTTACCCTCTATGAATCTTGCATAGGCTGCTAGGTGATACAGTGCATAGAGTGCTGAGCCTTGAGGCAGTAAGGCCCAAGGTCAAATCCAGACTGAGACACTTCATTGCTCTTTGACCTTAGGCAAATCACTTTAACTCTGCTGCAGTTTTCTCATTTATAAAATGAGGGTGGTAATAGCAGCCACCTCAGTGTTGTTATGAGGATCATGAGATGTAAATGTTAAGCACTGTGCTAACTTTAAAGCATTAGATGATTGTGATGGCGGCTCTGTGAAGGAGGTGAGTCAGAAGCAAGAACTGGTTGTTGAGTGGAAGATTGATGACAAATCTGTAAAAATTGATAAATTGGATACATCAATAGTGAAAAATTCTCTGGATGATTCTGCTAAAAAAAAAAAAGGTTCAGGGAGAATTTTGGTCTGATCCATGGGTGCCTCTGTACAGTCTGTTCCTTTGCCATTGTGACTTTGGTCTGGGAATACCTACACCCCTTTCCAGTGTTCAAGCTGGTCTTTGCCTTATGTATTATATTCTGTTTCATCATGATAAAAATCTTCACCATCTACATTTCATATAAGGAAAAAAGCATTTTCCTTTTAGCACATAGGAAAGATCTATCAGAAAGGGATCTTGATGATGTTTGGCACTTCTTAAACAGTTTGATGACAAGTACATCCTGAAGCTAATCTTCATGAGTAAGGAAACCAAGCATTAGAGGAAAGTAGGGTGTCCCTAAGTGTCACAATGGATAAAGCGACAGACTCATCTTCCTGAGTTCAAATCTGGCCTCAGACACTAGCTGTATGATGCCAGGCAAGTCACTTAACCCTGTTTGCTTCAGTTTCCTCATATGTAAAATGAACTGGAGGAGGAAATGGCGAACCACTCCAGTATTTGTATTTTTGCTAAGAAAACCCCAAATAGGGTCACAAAGAGTCAAACAAACTGAACTTCAACAACAAAAGAGGAAAGCAGTTTGCTAACAACATTGCCAAGTTTTTAGCAACAATGGGATGCTGGTCATGGAAGCCTACAAGCCTGAAATCTCTAAGCTCCACAACGGTCTCCCTACAGAAAGGAAAAGGAAATAACTCTTCCACAGGAGCAGGTTTTTTTCTGCTGGGATCAAGCTGACCACTAAAGGGTTAAATTTTTGTGTATGACTTTCACATAATGCCTTAATAAGGGAAACTACTGGATCATGCTGATCCATCCAGAGAAAGGAGGCAGTTGGGTTACTGATAAACAGCAGGGTTGTTTTTACAGGCGATTTCTGGATATTCTTGAAAACAGAATGTCTTCAGGATAAGAAAAAGGATTTGCGTCAATATTATATCAGCAGGAGAACAATGTTTGGTAAAGAGAAGAAACTGGAGTTGCTTGATCAAGTTTAAAAGTTGGGGAATTTCATAGCCTCTCTAGTGGGCTACCTGCATGCACATTTTCAGCCTACGTGTATGCCTTCTGGCTACTGCATGTGACAAAAAACTTCTCATTAATTTGAGACAATTTCTGCTTCTTGATTTTTTTCTGACCTAACAGTTGTTCAGTTGTGTTCAATTCTTCATGATCCTATTTGGGATTTTCTTGACAAAGATATAGATACTGGAGCGGTTTGTTATTCCCTTCTAAAGTTCATTTTACAGATGAGGAAACTGAGGCAAACGGAGTTAAGTGACTTGCCCAAGGTGACACAGCTAGTCAGTCTGTGTGTCCAAGACCATATTTGAATTCAGGAAGATCCATTGTGACACCTAGCTGCCCCAACCACATGTATACACAAAACAAACACAAAAAACCAAAACAGAAACAAATACCCCACAAGCCAGAAACTAAAACAGATGAGAGTAAAACAAGGAATCTTTGAAATGTCTCATGTTTTGTCATGAGATTCTGTTTCCTTCTGGATATTTAGGATTTCCTAGAATGGAACTAGTTGTTGGGAACTAGTGGAGGTGAGGTCAGCTGCCTTGCCCTAACTTCCCATTGGCCTTGCCACTGACCAGGCTGAAGAAAAGCTGTTTGATTTGTCAAGAACATTTGGAAGGAGTTTTTGCAGGAAGCTCTACCTGGTAATGCTTTTACCATGCAGAAGCTTTGTGCCACTCTCACCCCTTTTGAATTTTTTCACCTGTTTCCTATGAGACAACTTTGTTGTGTATGAAAATGTATACATATGTGTACATGTATATATATGTGTACATGTGCGTGTATATACCGTGTGCATATATTTGTAGATAAATGTATATTTGTACATGTACATATAAGTGGGTATTTGTATGTGTATATGCATATGTATATGTGAATGTATGTGTGTACACATATATGTGGATGTTTGTGTATACACATGCATACATATACATATATTTGTGTATATGTGTATGTGTGAATTTTTAAATCCCAGGCCCTGCCTCCTTAAGGGATTTAGAGCAAAATCTTTGGGGTACAACAACCTCCAGTAACAGACCTACTTTTCTTTAGTTTTGTATTGGACTCTGAAGGCAGGGTTAATTTTAAGAAGTAATAATACCCAATACCCAACACTCTAATTTGTTGAAAGCATACCTGGAGAAGGAGAGTCCTGTCTTCTGGATCTCAGGATTTGTGCTCCTGTTCAATCAAATCCATCCATGGCATTTTTAGTCCTCTATGTCCTTCATGCTTCCCCTTGCTGCTGTGCCCCGCTCCAACTCTCACATTTCTTAATTTCTGTCCTATGTCTATGAACTGCCATTTTATAAATGAATTTTTTTCAATAAAAGATGCAAAAAAGGTGCTTTAAATCATTATATCAGTTTGTTTGTGGACAGCATTTCTGGATCATCTCTGGGCTAAGTGCTGCTCTTAGAGATCTCACATTCTAATGGAGGAGAAAGCACAGGGACAGTTACATGAAATAATATATATATATGTATGTATGTATGTATGTATGTATGTATACACAGGATAAATTGGAAATCATACACAGAGGGAAGGTGCCAGAATTAAGAGGAATCTTGTCTCCCCTATTAGAATGTGAACTCCTTCAGGAACAGACTTTTTGCCGTTGTCTGTATCCCTGGTACTGAGCACAATGCCTGGTACACAGTAAGCACTTAATAAGTGCTAGTTAATTGACTACTTAATAGGCACTTCTTGTTTCTTGTTGAATTGAGTGGAACTCTGAGATCAAGTGGAGAAGTTGGAATGGTGGGAGAAGGGGTTAATATTTCTTCATCTGAGGCTCCCCTGGGAGACAGGGTATCACTGATTGTTCAACTCATAGTTGGGGTTGGGGGGATTGTCCCAGCTTCCAGTTGATTGGGGTGCTGAAGGTTGACTCTTATAGCTGGGCAGACTCCATAGAAGGAATAAGGAAATAAGATACAAGGGAGGCGTGGTCACCGAAGGGAGGGTATTTATAAGAAACGAAAGTGGAAGTGCTGATGAGGGGAGAGGTTGGGGATCCTGTATACTGCGTTTCTGAAGAGTGTTGAAACCAAGGAATTTCTCCTGTATAGTCCACTCTCACCTCCATTCCCCCACCCTGAATCCTCACCTCCAGGTGGCACTCAGTCTTCGTGTTGCCCCTAAGCAGGACAAGAGAAGAACCTCATGGATGAGAAATATAATCAGGTAAGTGTTGGGTATGATGGTGGTCGTCAGAGGGACACCCTTCCTGGCTACTGAGATTACAGATTGAGGGAATGGAAAGGGATCAGAAATCAGGCAGCTTATTTCTACCACCACCCCTTTGGCTTCCTTGCAAAAAAGAGGAGAAAAACACTTAGCCCTTGGAGTTGGCCCCCAGGACCTCACCCACACATAAAATCCCACATTGTCTCAAAAAGCAATCCCATTCTTAGGATCTGAAGGTGTCTACCTTACCTTCACCCTCTGAAGAGAAATATTACTCCCCTCACTCCCCAAAAAATCTAATGACAAAGATAAACATCAGTCCTCACTCTCAATTCAGTACAATCTCTCTGCATATTGATCTATTCTCCTATCTTAGGTGTGCTTTCCTAAAGCTAGTTGGTTTTCAAAAAAATTTTTTTTAACTAACAATCATATCTTTTCTCTACTTTTCCCTCCCTGCTCCCTATTACCTGGTGTTAAAGAAAGCAAAACTCTTTTAATAAATACGAATCATCAGGCAAAACAATTCCCCATATTGTCCATATCCAAAGATACATGTTTCATTCTGTATATTGAGTCCATCTATCTGTCAGGAGATGGGTAGCATTTTTCATCATCAGACCTCTAAAATTGTGGTTGGTCATTGCACCAATCAGACTTAAGTCTTTTAACGTTTGTCTTTATGATGTTAATATAATATAAATCGTTCTCCTGATTCTGCTTAACTCTCTCTGTGTCAGTTCATAGCACAAGTGTTGGCAGGTTTCTCTTAAAACCATCCCCATATCACATCTGTACAAGAGTATACTATAATTTGTTCTGCCATTCCCCAATCGATGAGGAACGCTTTAGTTTCCAATTCAAAAAAAAGCTGCTATAAGTATTTATACATATAAGTCTTTTCCTTCTTTCATCTCCTTTGGGCATAGACCTGGTAGTGGTATTTCTGGGTCAAAGGGCATATAGATATATATATAGATATATATATATATATATATATATATATAAACTTTATATGATATAAACATATTATAAAACTTTTTACACATAGCTCCAAATCGATCACCAAAATAGTTGGACCAATTCAACAACAATTTTCACTTACCATTTATGTAATAGACAAGTCATTAAACATCTTCTTGATGTTTATCGTCCTTGATTTCTTCATTTCTAAAATGAAGAGGAGATGATTAGATCACAGGCTCATAGACTGAATGCTGAAAGGGACCTTATGAAGCCATCATTTTATAGATGAGGAAACTGAATCTCAAGTGACATACCCAGGATCAGAGGCAGGATTTGAACTCAGGTCTTCCGAAGTCCAAGTTCAGTGATTTATCAACTGTGCACACTGCCTCTAGGGTTCCTTCTACCTCTGATTATGATGCTTTGCATGCGTATCTCACCACAAAATGAAACCACGAGATTGCAAACTCCTTGAGGGACCATGTTTTATATAGTGCCTAAACCTACAGAGCTTCTTATGTGGTTGGTAGATGGTAGGCACTAATAGCTGCTTGTTGATTGACAAGGATCAGCCGACGTTTGAGGCTGCTTGGGGAGCAGAGACACATAGACCTCAGCAGGACACTCAGCGGTGGAGACTGAAGCTTCAGGTGAGTCCCAGTGATCCGCAGGGACCCTCTAACAGGAAGGAGAGGGAATGGATTGTATGGAATGGGGGAACCTTTTCCTTGGGTATGTACATTGTTTGGAAAGGCAAGCAGTTAATTCATCCTCACTTCTCTCCCTATTCCTCCTTCTTGAGCAGGAGCTCCTCACTCTGAAGAAAAAGCAGCAAAGACTGGCACTGAGAAAGGAGGAACTAAAGCGTCTCCAGATAGAGCAATGTGTCCCCCCAAAGGAGGAGGTAAAGGGAGGAACAGATAGCAGGAGAGGGTGGGGGACGATGAGGAGGGAAGGGTTTTTGTTTTTTCTTCTCTCTCTCTCATCCATCAGGTGCCCAATCTGATCAGTCCTACATCTGAAAATCTCTCACCCACATAACTTCTATTATCACCGCTGTCACCCTAGTCTGGACTCTTACCTCTTTCCTAGACCATAGTACCGTTATCTTTTTCACCTTGAAAGCATTAGGGGTGCAGCACCCCCGCAATCTGCAAAAGCCACGTAAAATGTTTTGGCTTTCCCTTCATCCTAGAGAAGAAGTCTGATTTGTTCTTTCCTTTTTAGGGAGTATTTACAGTACCTTATTGTAAAATTTGAGTTAAGTATTTGGTCTTAGGCTCTATGCATCTATGAGCCTTCAAGTATCCTCTTCAGCTTCCTCAAAAATCCCCCCAAATTCCCAATTAATTTCTTACGCCAACCCCACATGATATATCGAAGCCTGCAATGGAGAAAGTTGCTATGTGGAAGAGATAAGTAATAGCCTCTCAATTGGTGTCTCTGCCTCCAGATTCCCTCCTCAGTTGGGATACCCAGGTGAGCTTCCTAATCTGCTGCTCTGATTATGCCTCCTTCCTGAACAATGTTTTTCTATCCCCTTCTGAATAAAATACAAACCCCTTAGGTGGGCATTCAAAGTCTGCAGTCTAGGTGCAGCCTCCTGCTCTAGCTTTACTTCACTCTTCATTACCTGCTCTATATCCCAGCCAAACTGAACTACTCATCATTCTCCTGTATTGGGGGAATCGTTTTAATATTTATTAACTATTTCAGTATGATTGATCTTTATAGTCCTATATATTTTATTTTATGCATTTAAGAACATTATTCTGAGAAGCGCCCCTGCCTCAGAAAGGGTCCCTAGGTTTTACCAGACTACCCAACGAGTTCATGACCCCAAAAGGTTCAGAACCATACTCTCCTACCCTACTCTTTGCCTTCCCAGAGACCAGCTACAATGGCCTCCCCTCACATTCTCTCTCCCTTCAAAGTTCAGTACGTGTCCTGATCCCTTGGCTTGAAGTGATCCTTCCTGTCTCAGTCTCTCCTTGATTTCTCCTGTACGCCTTTCTCTAAATTTTATGATAACAATTTGTGTATTTATATACATGTTTTATATCCCTAAGATCCTTGAAGGCAAGAAATGTGTGGTAGTTTGGGGTTGTTTTCAATCTTTGTTATCTCCCATGATGCCTTACAATAGGTAGGCATCTACTGCCCGAATTTTAATCAGTGAATTGTTCACATAACTTATGTAGCCAAAGGAGCCATGTAAGAATTAGGAGCAATGACCAGGAGTTGATGAGGAAATTTAGACTTAATGTGAGAAGGAGAATTTTCCTTAAAATTAGGGTTATCCAAAAGTGAAATGAATTGCTTCACAGAAGAAGGAAGATCCCCCTACTCAGATAAAGGCTCAATGACTACTTGTCAGGTATGTTGTTGAAGGGATTCTTGGTCAAGCATAGGTTGGACTAGATGGCCCCTGAGGTCCCTTCTGATCCTGAAATGATGTGACTTGGTAGAAGCCCTTCTATTCTTGGGTACTAGATTGGACGTCAGAAGACCTGTAATCAAGTCATCAAGTCTGAGGTTTATTTGTGACCGTGGTCATGCTTCTTTCTTAAAAAAAAACCCAACAAACTAATGATACAGATACATACACACACGCACGTATGTATATATTGATATCTTTTGGTTTTGCATTACCTATATTTCTTCCTATATCCCAACTCCTCCACACTTTCAGAGAGTCATCTTTTATAAGAAATTATTTTGAAAAGAAAAAGAAGAAAAAAATTTCAGCAAAATACCAGTACCTAAAAAAAATCTGACACATATATATATATATATATATATATATGTATATATATATATATATATATATATATATATATATACAGTGTTACCCTGGTATCTCTGAACTCTGCAAATGAGTAGAGGTAGGTATATTCTCATATCTGTCCTTTCAGGCTAGGAATTCTTGAGAATTTTTTTATTTAGTTTTATTTTTTATAAATACATTTTTATTGATATCTTTTGTTTTCACACTGCTTAACTTTGTCCTGGTATCCTTCCTCCTTCCCACTCCCAGAGAACTATCCCGTATAACAAAGAATATATATCTTTTAATTTTTTAACAGTTTTATTTAAAATATTGAGTTCCAAATTCTCTCTCTCTCCTTCCCCCCCTTCCCTGAGACAGGAAGCAATCAGATACATGTTATACATGTGCAATTATGTAAAACATTTCTATATTAGTCAGTTTGTACAAGAAGACTTGAATAAAAGAGAAAAAAAGAAAGTGAAAAATACCATCAGTCTATATTCATTCAATATCAGTTCTTTCTCTGGAGATGGATAGTATACTTCATCATTAGTTCCTTGGGATTATCTGGGATCCTTGTCTTGCTAAGAATAACTAAGTCATTCACAGTTCTTCACTGAATAATATTGCTTTTACTGTGTACAGCTTTCTCCTGGTTTTGCTTCACTTTACATCAGTTCATGTCTTTCTACATTTTTCTGAAATCATTCTGTTTGTCATTTCTTATAGCACAATATTCCATACAATAATATACCACAGCTTGTTTTACCATTTCCCAACTGGGCATCCTCTCAATTTCCAATTCTTAGCCACTACAAAAAGAGTTACTATAAATATTTTTGTAGAAATAGATCCTTTTCTAGTTTTTGGATGTCTTTGGGATATAGATATAGCAGTGGATCAAAAGGTATGCACAGTTTTATAGCCCTTTGGTCATAGTTCCAACTTGCTCTCCAGAATTGTTGGATCAGTTCACAACTTTACCAACAGTCCATTAGTGTCCCAGTTTTCCCACATTCCCTCCAACATCTAACATTTTCCTTTTTTTTTGTCATATTAGCCACTCTTATAGGTGTGAGATAGTAACTCAAAGTTTTTCAATTTGCTTTTCTCTGATCAATAGTGATTTAGACTATTTTTTCATATGACTATAGATAGCTTTGATTTCTTGCCAGTTCGTATCCTTTGACCATTTATCAATTGGGGAATTACTTGTATTTTTATAAGTTTGAGTCAGTTTTCTATGAATTTGAGAAATGAGGCCTTTATCAGAGATACTTTGTTGGTAATATATACAAATGCTGATTATTTATGTAGGTTTATGTTGTATCCTGTAACTTTGCTAAAATTGTTAATAATTTCAAGTAGTGTTTTAGTAGTTTCTCAATGATTTTCCTGTCATCATGTCATCTGAAAAGTGATAGTTTTCTTTTCTTATTGCCTCTTCTAATTCCTTCAATTTCTTTTCCTTTTCTTATTGCTGGAGTTAATATTTCTAGCACAATATTAAATAATAGAGTTGATACTGGGCACCTTTGCTTCCCCCTTGATTGTACTGGGAAGGGTTCTAGCATGTCCCCCTTGCAGATAATGTTTACTGATGGTTTTAGATGTACATTACTTATCATTTTAAGGTAAGCTCCATTTATTCCTGTGCTCTCTAGTGTTTTTAATAGGAATGTGTGCTGTGTTTTGTCAAAGGCTTTTTCTGCATCTTTTGGATAATCATGTGATTTCTATTGGTTTTATTATTGATATGGTCAGTTATGCTGATAGTTTTACTAATATTGAACCAGTCCTGAGTTACTGGTATAAATCCCATCTGATCCTTGTGATATATTGCTGTAATCTCTTTGCTAGTATTTTATATAAAATTTGTGCATCAATATTCATTAGGGAAATTGTTCTCTAATTTTATTTCTCTGTTTTGGCTCTTCCTGGTTTGGGTACCAGCATCATATTTGTGCCATAAAAGGAATTTGACAGGACTTCTTCATATAATTTTTCCAAATAGTTTATTGGGGTTAATTGTTCTTTAAATGTTTGATAGAATTTATTTGTGAATATATCAGTCGTAGGGATATTTTCATAGTAAGTTCAGTGATGGCTTGTTGAATTTCTTCTCTAAGATTGGGTTATTTAAGTATTTTATTTCTTCTTATTCTGTTAATCTGAGTAATTTATGTTTTGTAGATATTCATCCATTTAATTTAGATTGTCAAATTTATTGGTATATAATTGGACAAAATAGCTCCTAACAATTGTCTTAATTTTCTCTTCTTTAGTGGTGAATTCATCCCTTTCATTTTTGATACTAATAATTTAATTTTCTTCTTTCCTTTTTTAAATCAAATTAACAATATTTTATTGTTTTTCTCTTCATAAAACCAGCTTCTAGTTTTATTTATTAGTTCAATGGTTTCTTACTTTCAATTTTATTCATCTCTCCTTTGATTTTTAGGATTTCCAGTTTGGTGTTTACTTGGGGATTTTTAATTTGTTCTTTTCTAGTTTTTTAGTTGCATGCCCAATTCATTGCTTTGCTTTTTCTCTATTTTATTGATTTAAGCAATTAGAGATATAAATTTCCACCTCAGTGCTGCTTTGGCTGCATCCTATAAATTTTGGTATGTTGTCTCAGTGTTATTTTCTTTAACTAAATCATCTATTTCTATGATTTGTTCTTTGATTCACTTGTTTTTTTAGGATTAGATTATTTAATTTCCAATTACTTTTTAATTTCTCTTTCCATTGTCCATTGTTGAAGTAATTTTTATTGCATTATGATCTGAAAAGGTTACATTAACTATATCTCTTTGTCTGTAATTGGTTGTAAATTTTAACGTTCTCATACATGGAAAGTTTTTGTGTAGGTGCCATGTACTACTGAGAAAAAGATATATTCCTTTCTATTCCCATTCAGTTTTCTTGAGAGATCTATCATATCTAACTTTTCCAGAATTTTGTTCACTTCCGTAACTTCTTTCTTGTTTATTTTTTGGTTAGAGTTATCTAATTCTGAGAGGGGAAAGTTTTATTATCTATTTCCTCCTATAACTCATTCAACTTCTTCAAAATTTTAGATCCTTTAATGTGGAAACTGCCAAATCCTATGTAATCCTGACTGTAACTCCATGATATTTGAATTATATTTCTCCTTCATCTGTGAACTCTGGAATTTGACTATGATGTTCCTGGGAGTTTTCATTTTGGGGTCTCTTTTAAGTTGTGATCAGTAGATTCTTTCAATTTCTATTTTGCCTTTGGGTTCTAATATATCAAAGTAATTTTTTGTGATAATTTCTTGAAGACTTTTTTTTTTTAACCATAACTTTCTGAGAGTCCTATAATTCTTACATGAGCTCTCCTGGATCTATTTTCTATGTCAGTTGTTTTTCCAATGAGAAATTTCACATTCTTTTTTTACTTTTTTGATTTTGATTTATCATATCTTGATGTTTTATGGAGTCATTAGTTTCCACTTGTTCAATTCAAATTTTTAAGGAATTGTTTCCTTCATCAAGCTTTTGAACTTGACCAGTTCTATTTTTTAGGGAGTTATTTTCTCAGTAAATTTTTATATATCTTTTCCCATGCTTTGACCCTCTATTCATCATTCTCTTGCATTATTCTCATCTTCCCACCCAATTTTTCTTCTAGTTCTCTAATTCTCTTTTTAAAAATCCTTTTTAAGTTCTTCTAGGAATTCTTTTGGGGCCTGAGACCAAATTACATTCTTCTTTGAGGCTTCACATATAGCCATTTTGACAGTATTGCTCTCTACCTTGATCCACTTTATCATCATAGTAACTTTCTATAGACAAGCTCTTTTTTTTTTTTTTATCATTTTTCTGCCTTTTTTAAATGAATTGATGTTTATACTTGAGTTGGACTCTGATCCTATGCTGTCCTAGTTTTTTGTTCTGGGGCTTTGGCTTTTACTGGACTTCAGGCTTAGCTGCTTACTTTCTCTGGAGGATAGGCTTCCCTTCTGGTTTGTACTGGGGGTTGGGGCCTTCTGATAGGCCTCCCCAGGTGTGGGTTCAGCTGCTGGGTTGCTATGGTAACAGAGTCCTGGTGGCTGGCCCTGGAGAAGAGATCTTGTTGCTGGTTGGTCCCAGGGCTGGGAACCTGTTGCTGGGTTGCTATGGAGACAGAATCTCTTAGGTAGGCTCCAGGGGTGGGGCTTCACCACTAGTCAGCAGGCCTCACTGGTGGCTTGTACTGGGGGTGGGAGTTTGCTGTGCTGCACAGACTGCTCACTTGCCTAGGGGACTCCTGGTTTGCAGGAGGGTGGGGCTTCACTGGTGAATTACCTGAGTCTTGGAGCCTTGCTGCACGCCCCCTGCTGTGAGCTGACTGAGCCACTCTTGGGTCTCACTCCCCTCTCACCCCAATGAGAGATCTTTCCTGCTGGACTGGTAAGCTGCTTTCCTGTTCCTAGAACAACTCTGATGTAGTTTTCTAGTTACTTGGAGGAGAATTTGGGAGGGCTTCAGAGGGTTCCTTCCTCACTCAACTATCTTGGCACCAAAATAAAAGAATATTTTTTTAAAGCAAAGGAGAAAAGCAGAAAAAAAATCAAAATCAATTAATGACACTAAAAAATTTAGAAAATATAGGTACTATTCCATACACATGGACCTCCCACTTCTGCAAAGTGGAGTGGGGTATCTTCTCATTTTTCTTCTTTAAGGGCTGTTCGTTTTTTTAAATTCTACTTACTTTCATTTGTTGTTGTGGTGGTGGTTCTTTTCATTTACATTGTTATAGTCATTTTATATATGTTGTTTTCTTAGCTCTGCTTACTTCACCCTGTATCAGTTTATATAAGTCTTTCTATGCTTCTCTGTCTTCCCCATATCTGCCTTTTAAAGTAAGGTGATAATCCATTACACTCTTGCATCATAACTGGTTTAGCCATTTCCTATTTAATGAGCGTATACTTTGTTTCTAGTTCTTTGCTACCACAAGAAGCGCTGCTATAAATACTTTGGTGTATATAAGGACTTTTTTCTTATCATTGATAAGATATCATTGTTAGGGGAGTTGGGTGTTACCTAGAATGAGAATCTCCTAATCAAAGGGTATGAATATTTAGCCACTTTCTTTGCATAATTCTAAATTGATTTTCAGAATGGTTGTGTTAATTTAGAACTCCATCAGCAATCCATTAACATGTCCGTCTTCCCACAAGTCCTCCAGCATTGACTATCCCCATCTTTTGGGATCATTGACAATTTGCTGAGTGGAAGTGAGACCTTGAGATTGCTTTGATTTGCATTTCTCTTACAACTAGGGATTTCGTGTGACTTTGGAATCGATAGACTGGTTCAAATCCTGGCTTTGCCACCTCATATCTGGGTGACCTGGGGCAGATCACTTTACTTCTGTGGGCCTCTGTTTCCTCCCCTGTAAAAGGAATGGTCTAACATTACTTCCAATTATAACTCTAAAGTTTGGCTAGTATCTTTCCATCTTCCCTGATATCAGGAATGAGAGTGTCAAGGTCTTTGGAAGTCAGGTCCTTGATCCAGAGGATCACTTTTCCAGATGCGAAGAGGGAGGTAGTGGCAGGTGACAAGATGCCTAGGTAAACCCTTTTCTCCTAGTGGTGGGTGGCCTTCTTCATTTACTTCCAAGCTGTCCAATAGGTTTGAGTAGCTCTGAGGAACAAATCTGGGCTTAGTAACTTAATGACATTCTTTCATGTGGTTGTTAATAGATAAAAAGTAATTTTCTGAGAACTGCTTAATCCTCAGCAAAGAAATGGTCAAGCCATTTTTTATCCTTCTTTCTGCTTCAATTTCCTTGTCTGTAAAAGGGGGCTCTTCCATTCAGTTCAACAAAAATGTATTAAGTACCGACTGCATGCAAGAACTATGCTAAGAGATAAGCAAAATTTGGGTGAGGTTGGTCCTTACCCTCATGAACTTTACCGTGGAGAAGGGAGATGTGCCTCCTTCAGCACTTAAATAATTTGTGAATTCATCAGTGAAGTTGTCTTCTTCATTGAATCAGAGGGAAATGGTTTTATATCTCAGCAGATTATCAGGGAGAGGTGTTATGGCCTAAAAACTCCCAACACATATACAAATAAGTATATTTGATATATCACATTGCATGGGATAAAAGCAGGAGAAAAGTACAATCACAGGCAGCTTCCTGGAGGAAGAGGCATTTGAACTGAATTTTATAGATGAAGCAGGAGTGTGGCAGACATAGACACAGTTGCCATACTGTCTGTTTTGATCTACTTTCCCTTTCTTAAAGGAAGGGTTCCAGATTATGAGGGAAGAAGGCTACATAGAGAAATTGTTGTGATTTTTGAAAAAGATAGATTACTAAGATTTTTTTTAAAAAGGCAAGGCAGGAATTCTCCTGAGGATATTGCAGGAAAGAAAGGTATCCCAAGTATGGGTAACAAACAGCATGGGCAGAAGGGCAGAGATGGGTAAGAATAGACTATGTATTGGGAGAATGAAAGCATCTAGGTAGAACAGCGGTTTCCAAACTTTATCTTTTTTTCATTCATTGATTCTTACCAGTTAAACATTTTTAACCATGCAGCTCCAATGTGTGTAATATTTATAAATAATCAACATGCAAAATATATACAAAATGGATTCTGAAAAGGAAGAGCTAAAAATGAAATCAATATTTTAATCTTTTCAAAATGTAAGAAATGTTCAAAATATCATTTAACAGTACAGAAAGCCATTTTGCTCTCACTACAATTCCATTTTTTCTAATGAGAACAATATTAGTGACTGTATTTCATTATTTTTGAAAACATTGGATTAACACTTGATGATAAAGTGATTTGAAGGCTTATAAGAGAATATATTTAGATTTTTAAAAATTTTATTTCAGACACAAACAGCGAAACACAAATACAGAGTAGAGAAAAGAAACAAAACCATATCATAAACTTAGATATTAGAACTTAAATACAAAGTAAGAAAGGGGGAAAAAAAGCATGTCGTGTGCATATCAGAGAATGAGAGGATTCAAAATATGTAATAATAAATTTTCATTTCAAGAAAGCCTGTATGATAAATACTTCACCTTGTATTGAGAGCTGTTCATCTTTTCTTCCTTATAAGTTTTCTTTGGTTCTCTGCTGTGCACTTTTTTTACTTTGCTCTCTTGCCCCCCCCAAAGGATATAGTTAAATGCAGATATATTTCTCTATAGCCATAGATATAAATATACACATATACATATATATAGACATAATGCTCCAAACAAATACATCATCGTTTTTATATTTGTACTTGTCTCTTGTTTCGTCCTCCACTTTACTTCTACCCGGCTACCTTGCTCTCCTATTACTTGCCTACCTGCCCTATTCTTCCATTTCCATAAATATAAATGCCATTCTATACTCCCTTTTACCTATTCTCTCATCCTCCCCTCTAAAGATCCCTCCCTTGTTCTCTTCCTGCTCCCTATCCCTTTGCCCTTTTATTTTGAAATTAGAAGATTTTTATATTCTTTTAAATATATATGTATTGTTCCTTCTTCAATCTATTCCCCATGAAAGTAGGTTACCAAAACTACCAGCCTCCCTTCCCCTGTATCTAATCTAATTCCCCTGTATCAATTATTCCTCTCGGACCTCATTTGTATAAAATAATTACTCTTTTTAGTTGTTCCTAAATGGTTTTACTTTTAAAATTTCTGTCATACGCAGGTTCTTATGAGCTACCCAATTATTAATAAGATTCTTAGACATATGCTTTGCATTTTACATATATGAAAAGTAAATGGTCTGTCCTTACTGAATTCCTTGTAATCAGTCTTTGGTATGTACTTTATGTTTCTCTTGGCTCTTGTATGGCAAATCTTCTATTAAGTTTAGGTTGGTGTTGTTTTATTTTAGGAGTTTCTCTTTTTGGATCTCTTTCAGGCAGTGATCGGTAGATTCCTTGAATACTTATTTTGCCCTCTGGTTCTAGAATATCAGGGCAGTTTTCCTTGATAATTTCATGTAGGATGATGTCTAGGCTCTTTTT
>CM053770.1:531891334-531962784 GCA_028658325.1 Potorous gilbertii
ATGAAGGTTGGAATCATTTTTTCAAGAAAATAACCTTCTATGGTCTTAGTTTTTTTCCCTTTTCTGGGCATTTTCCCAGCCAGTTACTTGACTTCTGAGAGTCCTCTCCACCCCCGCCCAGATCTGCCCAGCTAGTGTGCTTGGGGTCTGAGATTCAAATGCTGCTCCCCAGCCTCAGGGTGCTATTCAGGGTAAGATTAAATCAGGTTCTCAGGTTGGGGCAGGGCCACCTCCCAGGCTCAGTTCCCTCAGGGGGTTTATGCAGAGACCTTTTGTAATAGAGCTGCTGCCGAGCTCCTGCCTGCTCCAGGAGCCTCTGGTCACCTGCTCCAGGAGCCTCTGGCTGCCGCTGCCGCTGCCGCTGCCTCCCGAGGGAGTCTGAGTCCCAGAGACACCCCACTCCCCTCTCAGCCGTCTCTTTCACTGACCTGCGAGTCCGTGGGTGGAGGGACCTTCGTGACCACAGGAGATTCCGTCCCTGATGCCTGTTCGGATCTGCTCGCTCCTCTCGGTGCCCTATGGCTGGGGCAGGGGAGGGCTCCGCTCCCATCTGGGGCGCAATGGACCTTTGGGATCGGTTTTTCAGGGCTCTCTGGAACGGAAATCTCCTTCGCTGTGTTGCTGCATGGCTTCCACTGTTCCAGAATTTGTTGGGAGTTCTTTTTAGAGGAAATCCATGGACTGTGGGTTCAGACCTAGCATAGGTGAGTCTTTCTTTCTACTCTGCCATCTTGGCTCCGCCCCCGTGTTGTTTTATTTTTTAACAAAGTCTTGAAAGTCCGACAATTAATCAAATGTCTTTTTTTTTTCCATTCAGGATTATGTTTAACTTTGCTGAGTGTGATATTTTCAGCTAGAGTCTTTTGCTCTTTGATATATAATGTTCTAAGACCTGAGGTCCTTTAATGTCTCTGCTACTAGGTCTTGTGTGATTCCAATTGTGGCACCATCATATTTAAATTGCTTTATTTTTGTTGCTTTTAATATTTTATCCTTGAGCTGGGGTTTGACTATAATATTCCTATGAGTTTTCCTCATAGGATCTCTTTTAAGTGGTGATAATGGATTTTTTGCTATTTCTGCTTTCCCCTTGTTCTAATGCTTCAGGACAATTTTCTTTCATTATTTCTTGTATTATTGTATCAAGATTCTTTTTTTGATCATAACTTTTGGTTAGTCTGATTATTTTTATGTTTTCTCTTCTTGATCTGTTCTCCAGATCTGTTTCTTCTTTTTTTATGTTTATTTATTTTTAGTTTTCAACATTCATTTCCACAAAATTTTAAGTTCCAAATTTTCTCCCAATCTCTCCCCTTCCCTCATCCCACAATGCCTTATATTCTGATCACCCCTTCCCTCAATATGTCCTCCCTTCTATCACACCCCTGCCTTCCCTTATCCCCATCTTTTCTCTTTTCTTTTAGGGCGAGATAGATTTCTGTACCCCATTACTTGTATTGCTTATTTCTCAGTTACATGCAAAAACAATTCTTAACATTCCTTCCTAAAACTTTGAGTTCTAACTTCTCTCCTTTCCTCCCTCCCCAACCATCCCCCTGAGAAGACAAGCAATTCAATATAGGTTATATATGTATAGTTTTACAAGACTAATAGACATATTGCGTAAGACTAACTACATTTCCCTCCATCCTATCCTGCCCCCCATTTCTTCTATTCTCTCTTTTGACCTTGTCCCTCCCCCAAGGTATTTACTTGTAATTACTCCCTCCTCCCATTTGCCCTCCCTTCTACATCCCCACCCACCTCACTTGTCCCCTTCTCCCCTATTTTCCTGTAGTGTAAGATAGATTCTCTTACCAAATTGAGTGAGCATGTTATTCCCTCCTAGAGCCAAACATGAAGAGGGTAAGCTTCACTTTTTCCCTCTCACCTCCTCCCTTTTCTCCTCCATTGGAAAAGCTTTTTCTTTCCTCTTTTATGAGAGATAATTTGCCCCATTCCATTTTACCTTTTCTCCTCTCAATATATTTCTCTCTCACCTCTTAATTTTATTGTTTTAGATATCATCCCTTCTTAATTCAACTCACTCTCTGCTCTCTGTCTGTGTGTGTGTGTGTGTGTGTGTGTGCGTGTGTGTATATAATCTCTCCAACTACCCAAATACTGAGAAAAGTCTTAAAAGTTACAAATATTGTATTATCTTCCCATGTAGGAATGTAAACAGTTCAACTTTAGAAAGTCCCTTATGGTTTCTCTTTCCTGTTTACTTTTTCATGCTTCTCTTGATTTTTGTGTTTGAAAGTCAGACTTTCTATTCAGTTCTGGTCTTTTCATCAAGAATGCTTGAAAGTCCTCTATTTCATTGAATGACCATTTTTTCCCCTGAAGTATTATACTCAGTTTTGCTGGGTAGGTGGTTCTTGGTTTTAATCCTAGTTCCTTTGACTTCTGGAATATCATATTCCAAGTCCTTTGATCCCTTAATGTAGAAGCTGTTAGATCTTGTGTTATCCTGATTGCATTTTCACAGTACTTGAATTGTTTCTTTCTAGCTGCTTGCAATATTTTCTCCTTGAGCTGGAAACTCTGGAATTTGGCTATAATATTCCTAGGAGTTGTTCTTTTCAGATCTCTTTCAGGAGGTGATCAGTGAATTCTTTCAATATTTATTTTGCTCTCTGGTTCTAGAATATAAGGACAGGGGCATTTTTCCTTGATAATTTCATGAAAGATGATGTCTAGGCATTTTTTTTTTGGATGATGACTTTCAGGTAGTCCCATAATTTTTAAATTGTCTCCCCTGGATCTATTTTCCAGGTTGGTTGTTTTTCCAATGAGATATTCCACATCATCTTCTATTTTTTTGTTCTTTTGTTTAGGGCCTCTTTTGTTTTGTAATTTCTTGGTTTCTCATAAAGTCATTAGCTTCTATCTGCTCCATTCTAATTTTTCAAGAACTCTTTTCTTCAGTGAGCTTTTGAACCTCCTTTTCCATTTGGCTAAATTCTGCTTTTTAAAACATTCTTCTCCTCATTGGTTTTTTGGACCTCTTTTGCCAATTGAGTTAACCTATTTTTAAAGGTGTTATTTTCTTCAGCAATTTTTTGGGTCTCCTTTAGCAAGCTGTTGACTTACTTTTCATGATTTTCTTGTATTGCTCTCATATCTCTTCCCAATTTTTCCTCCACCTCTTTTACTTGATTTTCAAAATCCTTTTTTAGCTCTTCCATGGCCTGAAACCATTTCATATTTATTTTGGAGGTTTTGAATGCAGAAACCTTGACTTCCTCAGTTGGTATGCATTGTTCTTCCTCACCTGAAAGGATGGAAGAAAATAACTGTTCACCAAGAATGTAACCTTCTGTAGTCTTATTTTTTTCCCTTTTTTGGGTATTTTCCCAGCCTTTTGAGTCCTTTGTCAAGAGGAGGGTATACCCTGGGGACCTGTAAGTTCTCAGTTCCTCCAAGGTGGTGCAATCAAGGGAGAGGAGTTTACTCCCCTCCTGGCCTGACTAGTCTGAGAGCAACCAAAAATTTTTCTGCCCACAGTCTGTGAGTAGAATTCCCTCTCCACTTCCAGCTCCACCACACCAGCGGTCCTCCTCACCCCAGGGCCTCACTTAGGGCTGAGATTCAGATCAGCAGCTCAGTTCCCCCAGGGGCTTTAGGTGGAGGACTCTAAAATGGACACTGATGCTGTAGTGACTGCTACTGGCAGTCCAGACCATGCTCCCTTCTCCTGGGTAAAGGAATTTTCTCACTGACCTTTGAAGCTGTCTTGGGCGTTTGTGGGTTGAGCAATCTGGGAACTGCTGCTGCTGGTGGCTCCCTGAAGCCTGTTCTGGGTCCTGTTACTTCTGTGCCATGGCCCATCCTGGGCTGTGCTCTGCTTTGCACCTAGTGCAATAGACTTTTCCTGTTGGCCTGCCAGGCTGCCTTGGACAGGGCATCTCTTTCACTCTGTCATTTTGTGGCTTATGCTGCTCTAGAATTTGTTTGAATCATTTTTTACAGGTATTTTATGGGCTACGTTGGGGAATCTTCTACAGGTCCATCTTTCTACTCTGCCATCTTGGCTCCTCCCCCCTTGTTGTTTTTCTTATTAGATGTTTCACTTTCTCTTCTATTCATTACTCATATTTTATTGAATTATTTCTTGATCTCTTATAATTTCACACACTTTGCCTTGCCCAATTCTAATTTTCAAGGTGTAATTTTTTTCCTTAAGATTCTGGATCTCCTTTTCTAATTGGTTGACATTCCTTTCATAACTTCCTTATTTTTCTTGGATTCTTCTTTTTTTTTTTTTTTAAAAGTTTTTCCTCCATCTCTGTCCTTTGATTTTTAAAGTCTTTTTTAAGATCTTCTATGAATTCTTTTTGGGCAAGTAATCATTTGATGTTACTCTTTTGGGGTTTCTTTTCTTCAGTATCCTTCTCTGAAGATGAACCCTTTCTTCTCTATTCCTATAATGACTTTCTATGGTTGGATTCTTTCTCCTTTGTTTGTTCATTTTTGTGATAATAGTTTAATTTTTGTAATCCCTCTAACCCTGGGGTATGGAAGATGGTGCCTCTTGTCCCAAATCTTTAGCTCTCCCCTCTAGCTTGGAACCAAAACTAAACCTCCAACCTCCTGTAAGTGCCAGCAAGCCAGGGGCTTTCTGCTCCACTGCTTCTGCACTCACCAAGTGTATGCTGGTTCCTTTTGGCCCTCGCCACTCTTCCCAGTACAGCTGGGTCTGGTGTTCCTTGTCAGCAAAGGTTCCCTCTATCTTCTTGGCTCAGATGCCCAACTCCCCTCACTGTTCCCAGGTAAAAGTTCCTGTGACAGGGGAGGAGGCAGCCTCTCAAATCAAGTAACCCAGAGCTTGCTGCTTGTTGTTTAAGCCACCCCTATCCTGGAGGTATTTATTCTTCACAGAGACCAAACCTCATCCTGGGAATGTTAGACCCTTCCTTTTACAGATGAGGAAACTGAGGCTTGCAAAAGTGAAGTGGTCTACCCTGAATCACACAGGTAGTAGGTGGCAAAGGATTCTAAAAAATTCTGATTGTAAGTTTAGTTTATACTTGGTTTCATTGGCTATCATAATTGAAAAAGATCCTTCATCATGATCCAAAGATCCCCTGGGAAGAAGGATATCTTTGGGTGCACTTGCCGAGGTGTGATATAAAAATTTCAAGCTCCCAAACCACTTACAAAATGGTTTTTCTTAAAGTTTGGCTGGTAAATTTCTACCTTCCCTGATATTAGGGATGGGAGGGTCATGGTCTTTGGAGGTCAGGTCCTAGTCCAGAGGGGAAGAAGGGTGTAGTAGCAGGTGGCAAGTTGCCCAACTAAGTCCTCTAGTGGTGGGTGGTGTTCTTCAATTGATTCTAAGCTCACCAATGGGTTTGAGTAGATCAGGTCCTAGAGGAGATCTTGGAAAGTTCTAGGCTTGGTTACTTAAGCCTCAAACCCAATGACAGCAGTAGCCAATCTTGCTGCCTCTTGCTGGTTACTCACTCCCACTTTTGATACATCCATGCCTGCCTTTCCCCAGTTGGCACAAGCCTTTGTTCTCTTGGAGGTAGGAAGGAAGAGGAAAAAAAGTGGCTTTACAAAAGGGAGATTACATCCATGGGGAAACATTTCCCCCATCCCAGGTTGTCCTGGCTGGCTGATCTCATGGAGAACCCCTCCCCCTAGGATACCACAGATCATGCCCCTGGTCAGTTCCAAGTTCTAGAGCCCATCTCCCATCTATCCTCCTATGAGGGTGAAATCCCCCACTTTCAGAAAGCAGAGTCTGTCTGTCCCCACCACAGTCCAGCCATAATCACACTGTTGTTTTCGAAAAATGAAGAGCCCTGGCCCAAGGATGTGCAAGGTATGCCCTGCTGCTGTAGGGAGGAAGGGATGCACAGAGATTAGGTAGGGAATGACCTTCTGCCTACTTGCCTGCCTGGGAAGGGTCAGTTGTTTTTCTTGGATTATTCTTTTTTTTCCTCCATCTCTGTCATTTGATTTTTTAAAGTCACAATCTGCCTTTGGGACAGGGAGAAGGAAGGAGTTTAAGCTTTCTGAACAGCTGTGAGGCTTTCTTTGGAGCTTTGCTATTTTCTTTGTATACCTCCACGGATCATTTTGCACACCTGGGGTACCCTGCTTTGGAGGCTACTGTTGCAGAATAGAAATAATAGAAGAAAGCCATTTCCCAGTAAATAAGTGTTCAGATGACCAGAACAAACAGTCCTGGGGGGGAAAATGGTTGGAAACTATTGTTGTGTTTGTCCTTCGTTCTCAAAGAGGACCATGACATCAAGATGATGACCTGCCTTCTGTTGACTTTGATTTGAGTGAGGGAGGGCTGTGCAAGGTCACCAGCCTCACTTTCTTCTTCTGGGCCATCTAGGTCCAGTGGCCTAATATTTATCAGGATGACTGGAGATGGTCCAGGATGCAATGTGAGACCCTGACCCTTTCAGGTTAAGGTCTTATAGCATTCTCACTTTGAGTGAAATACACCCATTCAATGAATACAAGTACACTTGTATTCAATATATATAAGTACACAAAATTCAGGGGAAAAGTGGACCGGTTATGAGAGAAATGGACAGGATTAACATGTGACAAAGGGGGTAAACTATGAGCAGCCCTACAAAAGAATGCTCCACACCATTAATAATAAGAGAAATACAAATTATAACAACCTTGAGGTTTCACTTCAGACCCTTAAACTGCCAAATTGTCAAAGATGACAAAAGATGGGAATAGTCAACACTGGAGGGGTTATGGGAAGACAGGCATACATGCATTATTGATGGAGTTGTGTAGATGTTTAGTTGTTTTCGGCCATGTCTGACTCTTTTGTTTGAGTTTTCTTAGCAAAGATACTGGAGTGGTTTTGCCATTTCCTTCTCCAAATCATTTTATAGGTGAGGAAACCGAGGCAAACAGAGTTAAGTGACTGATTTATTTATCATTATTTGAATTATTTGAAAATAATCTTTAAAATCTGGGTGTATTGCCCAAATTTCAATATGCATATGTTGCTTGGTGCCTGGCACATAGTAACAGCTTAATCAATATTGATTGATTTATTGGGTGGACATATTGTATCATGTACCCCTTCTCTCCCTCTTGGCAGTCTGATGAATCCTATAGACCCCTTCTCAGAATGTTTTTAGAGATACAAAATAAAATACATGAGATTACCAAGGAAACAAATTCTATTGAAATTAAGATGCCATTTATTTTCCCATCTAAGTTCATGGACTCCTTGAAATCCTAGACCCATTGTGGAGCTGCATACTCCACAATAAGAACCCTTGCTGGAGAGCTAGCCCACCTGTAGGTTAATATGGGGCAAAAAAGACTGTTAGACAATGAGTTGACCGTAGAGTTGAAGAGGAGCAGGAGGGTGAGCTGGATTACTTTTTAGACATTGCAGAGCTCCATGCCTACACCCTTCTTTTCAATACCAACACTTTACTAGTATTACCTTATGGCAAGAAGACATGGCACCCCACTGCTTCCAAAAAACTGATGAGAATTGCAAGAGAGGTCCTTGAGAGCAAGTTCAACATAGAACCAATGAGGATTTCTGAAGAACAGGAGTAAAGGAAGTCATCAAACACTGTAGACATGAGATGGTCATGTGGCCAAAGAGGGAGAGGTGATAGGTGGACAACCATAGCACTGCACTAGAACCCTTTGATGTCAAGAGAAAGTGGGGAAGGCCTTCAGCACACTCGGTAGACCCACAGTGATGAACTTTTGGGAAAATATGGAGGGCTGTGATTTACATAGGTGGAAGGAACTCTTTGAACTGGTGAGATTACACATCTATTTGAGACACCAGAGGGATCACCGAAAGGGTGCAGCCACCTCTGAAGTGAAATGGAATAGTAGAGATGACCTGACTCCCTTTTATCTGTCTCTCTCCCCAATCTTCAGGTCTCTTTCCCAGTGCCTCAAGCAGTCCTAGTGTTCCGAGGACAGACAAAGACAGAAAAGGAAATGCCTGAGAGCCTAGTTTCCAATCTTCGTATCCATTATCCACTGCCTGGGAGCTCAGCTTTGATCTGTTTTGAGGACCCAGAAGGTAGTAGAGAAACATGGTTGGTAGAGGGATTGGGTTGGGGGAAGAACGGGGCGGGGGGTAGCCTCTCATAGTGAGGTGCTGACCCTGTTCATCCTTGTCCACCCTCCAGTGGCAAAAGGTCTCCTGCAGCACCAAGAGCATAACATCAAACTGGAGGAATGCCGGTTTCGAGTCCACGTCCAGCCTGTTGAGTTCCCTGTTCCCACCTCCATCAAGGTTCTCAGAGCTCAGGGAGGGCAGGTTCTAAGACAGCAGTAAGACTGGTGATTTTATTCTCTGCCATTCCTTTCCCAGGTACTGACTTTTTTATGTAGCCAAAAAGTGTTAGTCATTGGCCTGCCCCCTGCCCTAGAGCTGAGCGATGAGCAGCTGTTGGACAAGTTGGAGCTTTTCTTTTGCAAACCCTCCAATGGAGGTGGTGAGGTGACGATGCGGGAGCTGCTGCCAGGGGCAGCTGTTCTGGGCTTTAGTGATGACAAAGGTAATGGGGGAGGTCTGGAAATTGTAGGGGCTTCACTGTGTAACTGAGGGAGGTGCAGCCTGGGGCATCTCAGGGCTAAGGAGTCTCCCCTTCATTTGCTCCCAACCCAGTGGCTGAGCACCTGGTCCAGACCTGCCACTTCATGGTGACCTTGGGTGATCGGTCGGTTCCTTTGAGAGTCTTTCCTTATATCGATGGGAACATCCGGGAGATAGAGGTAAGGGGGAGAGGGAAAGGGAGGAACAGACTTCTAGAGGGGTAGCCTGGGGATCTCATCTAAGTACCTAGCACCCTGTTTTAGTCCTGGGGGCCCTGTCACTCCATCCACTCCTGATCCCCCACATGTGTATATGTGTGTGTATATATAGATAGATATCTATATCTATGCCTTTTCCAGATAAGTTGCTGCTCAGTCCCCCAGTCAGTGCTGGTGGCTAATATCCCAGACATCCTTGATGGCCCAGACCTTCAGGATATCCTCCAAATCCATTTCCAAAAGCCATCTCGAGGAGGGGGTGAGGTGGAAGAGCTTCAGGTTGTAGCCCCTGGGACCCAGGGCTTGGCCGTTTTCACCCCCGAGTCGAGTTAGCGGCCACACCAATTCCTGCTGCTCCTTCTCATTGTCCCTTATCTTCTATCTGTGTTTAAGGGGGAGGTCTTCTTTTCCTTCTCTCTAGCCTTTCCCCCTTTAAAACATTAAACTCCCTGTTGGGCCATAGAATGCGTGACCTGACATTGCTGTTTTCATAGTATTTCAAATGTGACTGCCGAGTAAGGCGGAGAGGGCAAAAATGAGCTCTGGTCTTTTGTCTCTTTGTATCCCCAGTGTTTAGCACCTGTGCCTGGCACATTGTAACTAGATACTTAATAAATGCTTTTGATTGATAGTGTGAGTGGGAGAGTAACTGCAGCAGCCTCTAGGGCTAAAGGCTAAGAAGCCTTCGTCTCTCTGCAGCTTCTTTCAGTGTCACTTATCCTCCTTTCCCCACCCAAAACACACACGCACACAAAACTCTGTGGAGCCAAACTAGAGGGGCAGCGCTTTATTGACACAAACACAAAGGCAGCTTCGGCGGCGGGTGGATGGGGAAGACATAACACACAAGAAGAAAATCACATTTCACTTTAGGCCTTGCTTAGAAAATGAGGGAGGGATATGATACATCCACCCCCTTCCCTACACCAGTCATTTGGCATGGCCAGGGTGGTGACCTAACTGCCCATCATCCCCTACTCTCAACTGAGAAATGGAGGAAGAGGGGCTGACAGTGCCCACCCTCAGAATCCTGACCTATGGCCTCCAGCTCAGGGACCTAAGGGGCAAAGCCCAAATCTACCTACTGTTCTCTTCCCTCCCCGCTCCCCAACCAATCCCCAATGTAAACAAGAAATCCAGGGCTATGTTTAAGAAAATTACTTCCCACTTAGAGGAAAGCAAAAGTCCGGTGGGGCCTTATAGGACTCAAGCTGGAATGTGCTTTGAATTTTACTTTGGTCCCAGAGTTTGGAAATGGACACAACTGTCTCTAAGAGCCCAGGCTGGTAAATTCCACAGTTATCTGCAAGGCTGAAAAAAAGATTTTCCCCAACCAGAAACAGACAGATAAGATAGACTGACAAAAGGGCGGTGAGTTTTTTCTCACCAAGCCCCAGAGACTATAGGCTGTCTGAATCCCCACCCCCTCAGACACACACAGGAGATTTTTGGCAGCGCAATGGGACTGGAAACCCCAGCTCCATCAGAACAAGGCACCTGGGGAGTGTTGGGGGTGAGAACCTAGGGGGAAAAATACATTTATACTCCCCATGAGCACAAGAAACTTTTCAGATGCTAAGGCACTGAGAACAGATCTAAGGAACTCAGTGGAAGAGGGGAAGCCAGGGGGATTCCTGCCAAGCCCCCTCAGAGCCTAAGGGGTTGGTGAGGACAGTCTGGCCCTTTCCCTAGGGTGTAAGACACAAACTAGGTTAAGACTGTGGAAAAGCCCTGTGTTAGGAAAGGCCCAGTTGTGCTTATAAAGTCAGGAATAAGGAGGAAGGACATGCCGACTGGGCTAAGCTACTGACTAATAATTGCTAACATTTGTACAGAGTCCCAGAAGTCTTAGGGCCATTTTAAGTAAAACGGCCCTAAGACTTCTGGGACGCTCTGTATATCATTTTAAAGACTGGTGAGCTCTGCAGCTGCTCAGATTTAGTGGGAATCTGGAGTGCAGCTGAGATGGGACATGTACTAGATTCAGAAGGACAGCCTCCCTCACCCCCACCCTGAGCTGGCATTTCAGTTTCTTTGGGGGAAGTAAGGGAATAGGATTGGGAAACATTAAGCAGAGACCAACTCATACACAACAGGGCATGGAGGGTAGGAGGGAGGAAGAGGTTAAACTTGGCACAAGCAGGGCAGAAAGCCCAGGGGAACGAGGCGGGGTTTGGGGAGAAGCAGCTGGGCCCCTGGGTGGGTCCCCGCCCACTCAGCAGGGCCCATACATCCAAGTGGTCACTTCCTAACCTTCTGGGGGAAGAGGAAGGGAGGGGAGGCAGCCCTGAACCAAGAGGAAAGAAATACAATTGGAGAGAGGTCATCACACCACGGAGACCATCCCTGACCCTTGGAAGGGCAGTGTATTTGGGAGAGCTGAAGAAGAAAACAGGCAGAGACATCAGGGGTAACCTGACCTCTCCATTTCAGGGCCCCCAATTCTTTTCCTTCTCCTCTCTGCCCCCCCTTCCTCCCCTGCCATGACCCCCCCCCTCTAGTTCTTCTTCTCTGAATTGGGCACCAGGATGACTTTGCCCACATTCTTTTTCTCTTGGATCTGCTTCATGGCATCAGCCACCTGTAGAGGGAAAGAGAGGAAAACAAACAAAGGAACATTGAAGTTTCATTGTGGAGGAGGCAAAACTGTCTGCTCTTGAGCCTTCATGCTCCCATCCATCTATCCCCCAGACAGGGAGTAATCCAACAGCAAGGTATTCCTAAGGCTCGTAGGATTTGGAGTTGAAAGACAGCATCTAGCTCAATTTCCTCTTACAGATAAGAAAAACTGAACCCCAGAGAGATTTGGAAGTGACTTGTCCAGGGTCACAGGGAGAAAGCATCAGAGTCAGTTTTAGAACCTACATCTCTTCACTCCAAATGCAGTGTTCTTTCCATCTCTTCTCAGCTACTATCATGGTTATGGGAAGTAGGCCTTCCCCTACAAAAGCTATAGAGAAAGCACTGTACAGGGGAAAGAGGATTGGACTTGGAGGAACCAAGGATGGAAATAAGCATGTATACAGCACCTACCGTGTGCCAGGTACAGTACCTTCAAGCACTTTTACAAATATCATCTCACTAGATCCTCACCACAGTCCTAAGAGGTAGGTGCTATTGCTATCCCCATTTTAGAGACACGAGAAAACTGAGGCAAACAGAGAATCAGTGACTTAGCCAGGATCACAGAGCTGGTAAGTGTCTGAGGCTGGATTGGAACACAGGTCTTGCTGACTCCAAACCCAGCACTCTATCCACTGCATCATTTGGCTGCCTTGATGTCAGGCAAGGCCTAGGTTACAACCCCAGCTATGTGAACACAGGCAAGTCTCTCTGACCATCACTGTCCTCTTATGTAAAACAGAGGTAATAATTTCTACAGCACCTTGTATTTTAATATCAGCTGTTACCCTTCCAGCTTCATAAAGGAGACCCCTATAGGCCTGCTTGGGCCAGTCCTCAACTCACCTTTTCAAAGGGCCAGACTGAGTCAATGTGGGGCTTGATGTGGCCCTCGCTGTAGAGGGTCATCAGCTGCAGAACCACCCTGTTGACTAGGTCCACCTCATTCTCCAGGTGGTTGAGGTGGAAGCCACAAATGCCCCGATTGGTCTGCAGCAGCTGCAAGGCAGACACGCTGAACTGATTCCACCAGGTTTTAGCCATTGCCATCAGGTTCCGTTTTGGGCCGGTCACCATGTTGGACACCCCTGTGGAAAAGAGGGAACAGGACACATTTATCAAATGTACAAAAACCATCCACATCCACTACTGGTGGAGGAAGGAATCACATCTCACTGGCCAACCAGAATCGTTTTTCAAACAATCCCCACCAGGGCAGGAAACAGCAGCTCATAACATTCCAAACCAGTGCCTCACCCTAAAGCATTTTCCTGATTGTTTTAGAATGTACCAATCTGCTTTCATGAAGGAGACTGATTTATTGATCCATGTTTGACTCAGGCAGATTTAAAAAAATAAAAACATATACACATACTTACAAACATATAAACACACAAAATATATACATACCTGTATGTGTACATGCATGGGTGTACACGCTATGTATATAAATATGTGCTGTATTATATATATATTATGTACATTGAATACATGAGAAATTTGGTGTGTGTATATAGTATAGATTTAATACTACATTGTATATTAAATATGCATATTCTTTAGAGGCAGCAGCAGAGTATAGTAGATAGGAGAGAGAGTAGGCTTTGGCCTTAGAATTAGGAAGACTTCAATTCAACTGTTGTTTTTGTCTGGCTGTGTGACCTTGGTCAAGTCATTTACCCATCAGATATACCCCAAGATATATCCCTCTAAGATTCTAAGTTGGAAAGCAGGTGTTGATTTGCATTGACAGGAATTTCCTCACTGGGTGTTCTCTAAAACTACAAATCTGTTCAAGTTAAGAAACTAAATGTATTAAATTTAAAAGTATATATATATATTTTTAATGTATGTATATTAAATGCATACAAAGGGGGTCTCTAGGTGGCACCACAGTGCCAACCATAATCTTGAAGACTCAAACTTCCTGAGTTCAGATCTAACCTCAGATACTTATTAGCTGTGTGACCCTGGGCAAGTCACCTAACCCTGCTTGCCTCAGTTTCCTCATCTGTAAAATAATCTGGATAAAGAAATGGCCAATCACTCTAGTGTCTTTGCCAAGAAAACCCTAGATGGAGTCATGAAGAATTGGACACAATGAAAATGACTGAATACATGATATTTGTATTTATATGTATATACACATATATACCCATACAAATACTGTATATACATGGTAAGAGACAGATATACAGAGAGATAAGACAAATGGCATAGTAAAGAGAAGATCAGCTTTGGAGCTAGGAAACCTAGACTCAAGTTCTGTCTCTGACATATGCTAGCTGGATGATACTGACCAAATCATTTCACCATATAAGCAGCAACTCCAAGACAGTAAGTTACTGAAAGATTGTGGTTCTACATCAGTTTCCACACTGATGAAATCACAAGACCAGGCCCCGCCCGAACCCCTCCTCCTGAAAAAATCTAAATAACTAGGAACTTAAGAATTTTTTTTACTGGGGAGGGGGGACTCTTATTGTTCAATTATTTCAGTTGCGTTCAACTCAACCCCATTTGGGGGTTTTCTTGGCAAAGATACTGGAGTGGCAAATGGGGTTAAGTAAACTTGGCCAGGGTCATAAAGCTAGGAAGTGTCTAAAACCAAATTTGAACTAGGGTCCTCCTAGTTGGAGGAACTGGAGCTCTAGCCACTGTGCCATCTAAAGGAAACTTACTGTACTCTAAAGTACTCAGATTGTTTTCTGCTATTTTTGTATGTACTTGTGTCTATTTTCACTGGATCAGAGTTGATAGGGAGCATAGAAGCCATACCTGAACAGGAATCCTCTCCTACAACATTCCTCACAAGTAGTCATCCAATTTTTATTTGAAGACCTCCAGGGAGGGCTTTTCACCAGCATGACTATAATTGTGTGGATTCTCTACATCCCAGATCCTCTCCACGGACTTGACTGCCAAATGGGTAGTCTCTAGTGGCTGTCCCAGCAAGCACAGACACCATTTTTGTTGCACTTGCGCTGGTTGTTGAACAGCAGAAAGGCCCACGGCTAGGCCAAGGCAGCTGCCTTCTTACTAGCAATATAAGGCTTGCTGGAGGCTTTGAGGACACAACATCCAGGCATGAGAAGGCAATGCTAGAAGAACTTTAGCACCATCAACAGGTTATTCCATGTGGGCAGAGTCCACACACCTATCACTTTACAGATAGCCACTATTCCATTGTGATAGTACACTGGTTTGTTCAGAAAACCTAGAATTGCAATCTAGGCTGTTTGCAATTTTTCTGCCATTATACCCGAACAGTTATGCCTTTGTAATTTCTTCCTCTACCTATTCATTTTGGGTCATTTCTTTGTGAGATAGTCATCCAAGTGGAATCGGCAAGCAGGTCAAAGAGTGAGCATTTTTATACCGTTTGTTACATATTGCCAGACTCCTCCCCCAAAAGAAGAAAGCAATATATGATTCAGGGATAACATTAAGATGACTTTGCATTCTCTAGAAAGTGAGAAAAGCAGCACTCAGGCACACTGGGGAATGGAAGGGGAAGAGAAGGGAATGGGCACTTATTAAGCATTTCCTATGTGCTAGATGGTTTATAGATATTACCTCATTTGATCCTGGAGGAAATGTGATTTATGTTGTCATTGGTGGTATTTTTTTTTAAGTGTGCCTCAAAAGTCCCTAGCTTGTCCCCCTTTCCAGCTTTATCTTTCCCTAAATCCCTTCAGTGGGAGTGTGGCATTGGTGGATAGAATGTTGGACACAGAGTCGGGAATATCTGTGTTCTAAGTGACAACTCAGCAGATCTGTGACCCTAGATAACACTTAGTCTTCACCTGCAGAATGAGATGACCAGACTTGATGCCTCTAAGGTTCTTCCCATCTCCAAATCTATGACCTTATGAATGAGAAAAATAAGGGCCAACTCCCTTTCCTTAGAGATTTGGGAATCTCTTCCCCCTGCCCCTCGCCCAAACTCATTTCATCTATAGACCCTTACCCCACTTGGTTGTTTTCTCCATAACCCATTCGTTAAAATAATTGAACCTTTAAATAAGACAAATTTAAAAATAAATCAGTAAAAAAAGTACCTCAATTAATCCATAAGATGGTGAACACAATGCCAAACAATAGATTGACAAACATTTATCTACTATGTGCCAGACACTGCAGATACCCAAACTCAAACCCTCTCCCTCAGTGTTTCCCCTCCAAACTCCTGAAGCAACTCACCATAGGTGACAACTTTACCCATTGGTTTCAGAAGATTGTAAGCTTTGTAGGTATCTGCTCCACCCAGTGGATCCAGGACAATGTCCACTCCTGTAGGGAAGGTCACAGGAAGTCAGCAGGGATGGAGATGGAAGAATGAAGTCCCTTCCCTTGATATACACACATGCTGCTCAGAACATACTCACCTTTGGGAGAGATCTTTTTGACTTCATCCACATAGTTGGATGTGTGGTAGTCAATGGGGTAGCTGACCCCTTTCTCCTTCAGCATGTCATGCTTGCTGGCTGAAGCTGTCCCAAACACGGTCACGTTCTCCACTGTCTGGCACAGCTGGATGGCTGCCAAGCCTACCCCTCCTAGAGCCAAGGGACATAACATACAGGGGACAGTTACAAAACCAACATGTAGGAGGTCAAGTCTTCTGGTAGGCCCTCATGCATCTTACCTCCCTCCCCACTTCCACACTCACATTCTATACCAGATTTCCATAGGAAAGGGGCAGGGGCAAGTTGCTATGGAAACCACACTACCAAACCCAACCTAGAGCCTGGATGTTGCCAAGGCAACAGCAGGGCTGAGGCCTCTGGGAGGCTCCTGGGCAGTACAGGCCAAGGTCTCCCTGATGTTGCCATGGCAACAGACAGCTTGAGGGTTGGGGGAGGGGGCAGGGTTGGGGGTGGGGAGCAGGACAGGCAGACAGAGAAGGAGAGTCTGGCATTACCTGCAGCCATGTGCACCAGAACACTGTGGCCAGGCCGGAGATTGCCACAGTCAAAAAGGACCATGTAGGCGGTGATGTAATTGATTGGCAAGGCAGCTGCCTCCTCAAAGGACATAGTTTCTGGCATTGGGAATGTCTGGACAGCTTGTACCGTCACCTCCTCCTGCCACATCCCAGCATTCACCATCACCATCACCCGGTCACCTACCTTAGGGAGTAGGAAGAGGAGACTTTTCATTCAACAAAGAAAATTATATGATATCAGAGGTGGGAGGGAGCTGACTCAGATCATGTGGAACGGGGGTCTTTACCTTTCTTGTGTCACAGACCCCTCAGAAAAAAAAATGTTCTTTTAAATGCATAAAATAAAATACAAAGGATTATAAGAGAAATGAATTCTACTGAAATTCAGTTATCAAAATCATTTTTATAACAAGTCCATAGACCCCAGTTTAAGAACCCCTGATCCAGTAGGGCCTGCTCATTTTATGCAGAGAATAAGGTTGCACAACTAGAAAGTGGAGAAGGCAGGACTCAAACCCAGGCTTTCTAATTCCCAGATCATGTTCTCTTATTTAATTATTGCGCAAGGGTGCTCCACACTGGCAGGGGAGGGGGCAGAATGCAGAGATGAATAAAACCTTCTCTTAAGTTTACAGTCGAGTAGAGGAGACAAAACATGTACAAGAATAAACTCTAAGAGGAATTCAAAGAAGGCAGAGCTCCAACTTGTGAGGGTGAGATAGGAGTGGGAATCAGAGGAAGATTTTCTGAAGAGGAAGCATTTACACTGGGTCCTAAAGGATGGGATAGAATACAGAGTATTCCGAAAGTTTTAGCACAGTTTAGCTCTAACAGCTTTAAGCTACATTAAGACTTCTGGAACACGCTATATACACAGAGAGGTTAGTGGGTAGTCAGAGAGACCTCTCTCCCATTCTTCCATTCCAAGATGGAGAAACACTCTCCTTCTACCCTAAAACACAGAGCACAGAATACACAACGATTAGAGTGAAAGCAGAACAGATTATTATTTGGTCTTCTCCAGCTCAGCAGCTTTTGGGGAGGTACGGGGGGGGGGGGTAGGTATGGGGGGGAATCCTCTCTGGGTGGAAGGTTTATTCTTCCTCCATGAGGAACACAGAGATGTGGGTGGGCAATCCACTCCCTGGACAATCAGGGTCTGTCTCAGCCCTTTCCAAGAATGATGGGACTCCTGCATGGTAATGAGAAGGGGGAGGGGAGCTAGAACTCCCACACATAAACCCCTTCCCACCACAAAGTTTACTATCTCCAAGGCCTACAATCTTTACGTGGTAAGGAGACTAGAGCATGAAAACTCTGAAATATATCTCTCTATCTATAGATATATATATCTCTATCTATCTCCCTTTCTCCTCAACTCCACTCCCTAGAGTCCAGGACAGGAGCCTTAGACTGAGTGTAACATGGAGTTGAGGAAGAAAAACAGGACGAAAATACTATTCTGGTCTGTTAAAAGGCTAGTAAATGGGGGTGGGGGTGGGAGGTTAGAAGAATCTTTTGATTTAATAGGATCATAGCATTAGAGATGGCAAGGAGCCTACTACCAACTTCCTCGAATTTTAGAGATGAAGAAACTAATTAACTTGCCCATGGTCATTCAGCTAGTATGCATCACAAACAGGATTTGAACTTGGGTTTTCTGGACTCCCAAGCCTCCTTCCCCCACTCCAACAATCCATTTACAGGACCTTCCCATACAGGGTCCTGGATGTACCCTGTATAATGGTTCCACACAGCCTGTATCCCTTGATCTCAGGGGTGAGGTCAATTCAAAGCCCAATTCTAGACCCTCACTTCAGATTCTTCCTCAGGACAGGATATCCGTCGGAAGGCCTGTGTACATTGGTTAGGGAAGATACAGAGAATGGCCTTCAACAGTTTACAAGAACATGTGGCTGCTCACCACCCCCCAATCCCTCTTCTACCCTACCCCATCTCTTAAGGTCAGCTTCCTAACCAAAACGGTAGAAAGAAAGGTCTGACATTGCTTTGAAATTAATAGTAAGAAGGAAAGGACTGGATTTTAACGGAGTTTTAGCTACACCTCTATCAGTAGCCCTTTTTCCTTATACCTTTGGGGACTTTGTTTCAAGGTCTAGAGTGGCAAAAGTCTCTAACAAAAAAGATTTCTTTTGATTGTCGCAGATCTATCCCTCTGTACGCACGTTTCTTTAAAACTTTATTTTGTTTTCCTGACTATAATCAAGGGCTGTGCCTGAGATTAATTATAAATTAAAACAGGATGCTGTGACTGGTAGAGCAGGGACAACCTGCTCCTTAGTGCCAACCCCACCCCCAAAGCTCTGAAAACCGGAGCCAGGGTCTCGGTGGGGGGCTGCTTTGTCTGACTTCTCCCTGGGGAGGCTGCTGGGAGGTTTCTGGCCGAGCCTAGCCAGCTGAACAGCAGCAGAGTGAGCCAGGCCGGTTGTGTGAGTCACGAGGAGAGATAGCAGGATGGTCACAGGGGGAGCCTCTCTGAACGCCCCCTCCCGCCTTCGATGCCTCCTCCCTAGATTCCCCCCGCCACTCCCCCTTCAAATCCCAAGCTAGTTTACCCGGCAGAAAACGCCCCTAGAAAGGGGGGAGGACAAAAGGGGGGCACTCGTACCGTAAGAGTTCCAACCCTCCCTCTTCCAGAGGGTGGGCGTGTCCGTTCCTTAACTCAGGCTAAGCCAGAGGTAGTCCCCTCCCCTCCGCCCCCGCCAGCCACGGGGGTGCATGTGACTTTGGCGCTGGCTCCCCCTTTCTGCCCCCACCCCAACTCACTGGCTCTTAACCAACGCTGATCCCTGCCCCACCCCTTTGCCCTCACGAAGAACCGGGTGCTATAAAGCTTGTCTACAGATGTGCATAGCCCAGGCCCGATTGTGTTGAAAGTAAGGGGGGTATTCAAGGATATGGGGGGCTAATCCTTTTTTTCGAGGGGGGGGGCTAGATGTGTAACTCACTCTCCGCATGCGCAAGGCCACCCTATTGTTTTTCAGCCACTAGCGAAGGGCGGCGGCTGCAACTGGATTGACATATGGGGTGGAGTCCCCCTCCCAACAATCACCCCCAAATTCCTTGTCCGCAGGGACTACTAGGGAGCCCCAAGCCAGGGAGGGCTCACTGCAAGTCCTCCGCTATCCACTTCCCCAAACACTCCAACGCACCCCGCCCGCTGTCACTTTCTCCCAGTGCCACACCCCCGGCTCCCATCCACTCACCTACCCTACCTGTAACCCCCAGCCCTCCTCTGACCCCAAGGGCCCGCTCACCTTCCGCTCGCTGACTCCCTCTCCAACCGCAATCACAACGCCCGCTCCCTCCATCCCGGGGGTGAAGGGCACCGCCGGCAGACGGTCATATACCCCCTGGCGAATCATGAGGTCCGCAAAGTTGAGGCCGCAGGCTCGGACCCGAACGGTCAGCTGTCCGGGGCCCGGGGCCGGAGGGGTGGCCGGACGACTCTGCAGCTTCACTTTGTCATAACCGCCAAAGCCCGTGAGCACCAGGCAGCGCAACGGGGGCCGCTCCGGGGGAACCTCGTCCCTGGTCGCCTCGGACGGCGGCGGAGCGACCGGCTCCTCGGACTTCGGGGGCGGCGGAGGGGCATCGCCCCCCTCTCCGGCCATGGCCGTCGCTGCAACGGCCACCTCCGCTACCTCCCCCTCTGCGGACATGACTGTCTCCTGCTCCGTCCGTTCGCCGCCGGTCCCGGTTGCACAGCTATGGGGAACGAGCTCCGGGAGCTGGGGAAAGCGAGCCAAAGGACGCGGGGCGGGGCCGACGCGGCGAGGAATCGCGCGGCGCGGGCGGGGCGGGGCCGGCGGCTGGGTTATAAAGGGGCGCCGCGACCCTCGTCAATTTCCGAGTGCGCTCTGGCCGGTCTCCGCGCAGCCCAGGCCGGGACTGAACGCTCCCTGCCCTCCCAGCGCCTGCATTCCAAGGGTGCCAACGTTCTACTACGGAGCTCTGGGGGAGAGGAAGGCAGGGCATTGTGAGCGTCTTCGGGGAGCCGAGGGGAGCGGACCGCTAGGAGAGCCGGCGCTTTAGTAAGATCGGGGCAAGTTTGGAATCTCAGCGGTCCTTAACAGTAACGTAACAATCCATCCCCTAACATGAATCAAATACCTTTATGTACCGGCGCTGGGGACAAATGCGAAGAATGAAGCAATCCCTACCCTACATTCTCGTTAGGGTTTTGCTTTAAAACACCGAGGCTCCTCTGCTCCAGGACAGTTCCTGAAGACCTACGATGAAAAATGCTATCCACCCCCAGAGAGAACTGAGGAACTCTGAGTGCAGATTGAAACCCAATTTATTTTCCACCTTATTTTTCTTTGTGTGTGTTTTCTTTTGCAGCATGGTTAATATAGAAATGTTTTGTATGACTTCACATGTATAATTAACATATTGTTTGTCTACTCAAGGGATGAGGAAGGGGCAGGTAGGAGAGAATTTGAACTCAAAATTTTTTTAAATGAATGTTTAAATTTTTTTACACATAATTAGGAAATATTTAATAAAATAAATATAAATATTTTAAGAAAAAAGAGGTTAATCTGTTTTTGAGTCATGGAGCTTTTCAAATAATATATTAAATGCATAAAATAAAATACATATGGATTAAAATTGAAATAGTTTTCCAAACATATAAAAAACACCACCAAGTTCCTGGACCCCAAATCAAAAACCTTATGCTTTAAAAGGACCCTTTCTTTCAAAGCTCAGTTCAAGGACCACTTTCTACCAGAGGCCTTTCCCATCCCATCAGCTGTTAGTGCTTAGTGACTACCCCCATATTACTTTGAAATGATAATGTATGTATTGTGTATTCTCTTAATTGTGTATTTGTTATTGCCAGCCCCAACTTAAACTTGAGGACAGTCACTTTTTTATTTAGATGTCTGTGTCTATAGTGCCTAGCATAGCATCTGGTTTAATAGTAGGGACTTAATAAATGCTTGTTGATGATCACATAGATAATTTTTGGTTTTTTAGGGGCCTGAGAGGATTTACTGGATCCCGCTAAGGGTACCCTGAAGGAAGAAAATCCTGCCAAGGTTGGGGAACCTGTGGCCTAGAGGCCACATGTGGTGCTCCAGGTCCTCAAGTGCAGCTCTTTGACTGAATCCAAATTTCACAAAATAAATTCCCTTAATAAAAAGATTTGTTCTGTAAAATCTGGACTCAGTCCACATGTGGCCTCGAGGCCTCAGGTTCCCCCACTCCTATAGGCCCTAGAATTAAACCCAGGACTTCCCCATTTGAAGCCTCAACCCAACATAGATATGATTGGTTTTATTTTTTATCTTTCCCCAGGGTAGAGTCCAGACGCAATTTTGTGTGGTCTAATGGGAAGATTGTTGGATTGCTAGTGGGGTAATATAATATAGGGGTGCACAGAACAGAGGGAAGCACCTGCATAATTATATGACTTTAGACTAGACCTGCATAACCTTTTGTGCAGCCCAGGAAAATTTGTAGAGGAAAAAATCCTCTACATTTTTGAAGGGTCACCCAAAAAATCCTTTGATGTGCCACAATCAGCCTGAGGGCCTCAGGTTGTGCAGGCCTGCTTTAGACAAGTTATCTTCCTCTCTCTGCTTTGATACTATTGTCTCCAAAATGGAGATTAATTCATTATGCATTCATTAATTCAACAAGCTTGTATTAAGTATGTGCAGATACAAAGAGAAAAACAAAAAATCAGTCTCTGCAGTCAAACAGCTTTTATTTTATTGGAGAGAAACAACATATATACAGATTAATTTTCTTAAAACTGTGTATACATATGTATATATATATATATATATATATATATGTGTGTGTGTGTGTGTGTGTGTGTGTGTGTGTGTGTGTGTGTGTGTGGTATATGTCAAGAAGAAATTTGGGGTGAGGCACTGTCCAGGAGACACATGAGAGTTAGGCCCTGAAGGAAGTCAGAAATTATGAAAGGCAGAAGTAAGAAGATGTGCCTTCTATATATACATAATACATAATATATTCCCTATAAGGTTACTTTTCTGTAGATAAAAATGAGATCTGGAAGTGCTTTGGAAAAGAAAAATAATTAAAATCAAACTAAAATCATTAGTGCTAGAAGGGACCTTACTGATAGATCATCTATCTGAATACCTGTATTTTGCAGATGAGGAAATGGAAGCTCAGAGAGGTTAACTGATAGTTCAAGGTCACACAGCTAGTTAGTGAGAGAGGCAAGATTAGAGTCCTTGGATTTTCTGACTCCCACCCAGCTCAGTAGATTCTAAGACCCTACTGCTCTTGAGAATAATATGTTTACTTGGATGTGGGGCATCATGTTACTTTCCTCACAGTCCTGTAAGGTAGTCACTTACACCAAGGTGTAAGCTATCACCTCTGTTTCACAAAGGAGGATAGGAAGGCTGAAAAGAGTGAAAATGACTTGTTGAAAGTCACAGGGCCAGTAAGGGGCAAAGCCTGGACTCAAATGTTGATTTTTGACTTTGCCAAGTCCATTCCTCTTTCCACTATTCCGCAGATGCCTCAGCGGGGTAACTCTTAGGCAAGCCCTGAGAAGGCCCAGACAGGATTCCAAGCCTGGCCAGATGTGGATCTGAATTCACCAGATGTTACACAACAGAATTCCTCTTCCTTCTCCTCTCCTCAAATTGACCACCAGAGGGCGCCGCTCTCCAAAATTTTCCAACGGAGCCCGCTGCAGGGAGAGAGTGCTGGGACTGCTATCGCCGCATCCCAGGCTCGGTGCAGTCCCCACTACTCTCCCCTACGACCCCACCTCCTGCCCCCGCCCCGCGCCGAGGACTTGACCGTGATGTCACCACCGCCGCGCCGCGGCTGTCAGTCACCGATCCTCAGAAGCCGGCCCCCGGCTCGGGGAGAAGGGTACCCTTATTTTCTCTAGGGTCTCCTCCGGGGGAGAAAGAGAACGCCCCGCCTTGGCCCGCATCCCTCCTCCGCACTCTTTTCCCGCACCCCGCAGGTCCCGGAGGCGGACTGTGGCACGCACACGTGGAGGACGGCACTTAGCCCGCGGAGGGCGCAGCCCAGTGAGCTCACCCCAGGGAAACTTCTCCGGGGTGTCTGTACCCATTCTCCAGGGCCCCCCCTCTCCCCGAGGACGAGGCTCCTTAACGAGGCCCCCCCTGCCCGCCCACCCGCCCGCCCGCCAATCTGCAGGCCCCGCCCCCCGTCCAGGCCCCTCCCCCTTGCGCCGGGGTGGGAGGCGGGGCCGGGGGCGCGGTTCCCGGGCAGGGGGGCGGAGGCCGCGGGAGGCGGGGGGAGGCTGCCCGGGGCGGGGGCTCGGCGCGGGCCCGGGAGATGCCGGTGTCGGCGGCGTCGGCTGCAGCAGCGGCGGCGGCGGGGCCCGGGCGGGGGGCCCCGGCTGGCGCGTAGCTGAGAGCATGGAGGGGCAGAGCGGCCGGTGCAAGATCGTGGTGGTGGGGGACGCGGAGTGCGGCAAGACGGCGCTGCTGCAGGTGTTCGCCAAGGACGCCTACCCTGGGGTGAGGGGCTGGGGCGCCGGGGGGCCGCCGGGGGCTGGGGGGCGGGGTGGGGGCTGGGAGGACCGGGCTTCGGGATGGAGGTTTGGGGTACCCGCGGGGGAGCCGGAGGAAGGCGAGCCGTGTCTGGGGAGCCAGGGACGGGAAGAGTGGGGGCTGCGGGAGGGGGCGCCGCGGAGGGGCTCTCCACTTCCTCCCTCCTGGGCAGTTCCTAGAGTCCTCTTCTGCCTCCTCTCACCCCCCCTCAAATCCCAGGACGATCCCGGGTCCAAGAGGGGGGAAATCTGGCCAGAATGTGGTGGAGGAGAGAGGCAAAGGGTCCTCAGCATGACCCAGTGCCTTCTGTCCGCAGAGTTATGTCCCCACCGTGTTTGAGAACTACACAGCCAGCTTTGAGATCGACAAGCGCCGCATAGAGCTCAACATGTGGGACACTTCAGGTAACTCCCTCTCCTGTCAGATACCTCCCCAAAGCCCAGGCCTCCCCTCCAGCGCCAGGAGACCCCCAAATGTCCACAGAACAGTTCCATCCCCGAAGGACATTCTCCTCCCCCTCTCACACACACACACAGACACACACAGAGCTCTGCTCTTTCCATTTATTTCCTTGTAAAGCTTCAGGGTCTGGGGAGAAGATGTACAGAGTGGGTAGGATCTTGTCTGTCCAAAGGAGAAATTGAGTCACAAGGCGTAGTGAGAAACCATTCCAGACTTAGGCAGAGCCCTTGCCCAAGAAGATGCAAGATGTCTTAGGACAGGTATCCGTGGAATTTAAGGGAAGGGACTGATTTTTATTTTTGCAATCTCTTTCTTTTGAGATGAGATCAAGCTTGAAAAAGACTCAGTTAGAGAGTTTGGGGGTTAGAGGCTTGCCCAGATAGTCCAGAACACTGTCCTATAATAAATGAAAAGTTCTTACTGGAATCTAACTTCCTTACTTACCTCCCCTTCTACCCTTCCTCTACCCTCCAGGAGTGGTGAAGGACAATTCAAGGGTTGTTTGACATTATTACTTATTGATCTTTGGTATTTCCCCATCCTTTGTATTAGTATTGGAGCAGGGGACTGGCAAGAAAGGGAGGGAATTCTCTTCTTCGGCCCCAACTCCTTTTTCTCTGCTTTGGTCCCATTCCCCATTCCCAAGCTAAGCAGTTTTCCCCCACCCTACCTTCTAGGCCTTCTCCTACCAGCTCTGGACCCCTTGTTTCTCTCTCTCCGTAGGTTCCTCCTATTATGACAATGTCCGACCACTGGCCTACCCAGATTCTGATGCTGTCCTTATCTGCTTTGATATCAGCAGGCCAGAGACACTTGACAGTGTGCTCAAGAAGGTGGGAATGGTTGTAGGAAAATCTAGGTTCCCTCCCTTAGGAAATCTGAGTATTCTGGCATCATTAGGAGAGACCCCAATGCCCTGGAGAATAAGAAAGTGACTTCTGGCTTGTCTAGCCTAGCCAGCTGTGCCCAGAGATTCTCTTCTCTAAAATTAATCCTAATCTGGAGCCTGCATTTGCTTCTCCCCCAGCCCCAGCCAGTTCTCTGTAGCAGTTTGGGAGCTCCCTGAGCTTAGGGGGTGGGGCTGGGGAAGCCCTGCTCCCCAGCTGCCTTCTCCCCAGGACCTGATTTCCATGAGAAAAGTGTTTGGTGAATAGAGAGAAATAGGCTCTCGGCCTGCTGGGTTCCTGGGAAGAGGCGGGGGCGGGGGTCTGAATTAGTCAGTTCCCAGGGAAAGTTTGGGAAAAAGGGAGTTCCTTAACCCTGGTGAAGGTCAGCCCCTCCCCTGAGGGAAGGAGAGTGAGAAGCCCCAAGTTTTTAAGCCTTTCCCTCCATCCTGATTTTTCCATTCTCACACACCCCTTAAAAAAGTTCCCACGACTCCAGCTCCCACTGCTGCTCTGCCTTCAAATACAGAATAGGCACTTCTGAAGTCAGAGAGGGAACTCTTTCCTATGATAGGGGGAAGATCCCTCCCCGTGCCTCCTTCCCTCCAAAAAAACTATTATTTACTCCCCCAGTGGCAAGGGGAGACCCAGGAATTCTGTCCCAATGCTAAAGTTGTTCTGGTCGGGTGTAAACTGGACATGAGGACAGACCTAGCGACACTGAGGGAACTCTCCAAACAGCGGCTCATCCCTGTCACACATGAGCAGGTGCGGCTCAAGCCCTCGCCCTCTGACCCAGTCCCAGGTTGGACCTCCTAACTTCTGACCCAGCTTAACCTCTGACCCTGCTCCAGCCTGTATCCCTCACCTCTGACCCTTTGATTTCCATTCCAAACTCTTCCTTGATCTGACCACCCTCTCATTCTCAAGGCCCCTCAGCGTCTACGTAACCCTACACCCACACTCACACTGGTGCAGTGTGCTGAGGAGTGTCAGCTGTTGGCCCGTGTGGGATTGCTCCCTTGTTCTGTCATCATCTCTGTGCTTCTCTCTGTCCCAGGGCAGCGTCCTCGCCCGGCAGGTGGGTGCTGTGTCTTACGTTGAGTGCTCATCCCGGTCATCGGAGCGCAGTGTCCGAGATGTCTTCCACGTGGCCACCGTGGCCTCTCTTGGTCGTGGCCACAGGCAGCTTCGCAGAAGTGATTCGAGGAGAGGCCTACAGAGGTCAACACAGAGGTCAGCACAGCTGCCTGGGAGGTCGGACAAGGGGGCTGAGGCGGAGATTCGTAAGGACCGGGCCAAGAGCTGCAGCATCATGTGAGGGGATCAGAGAGGGAAGCCCAGACACCCAGCTGAGCCTGAGGGGGAGTGCTGGGGAGGGGGGTCAGTCTCACTCATGATGCCCCCTAGGACTCACCCTGATAATCTAGTTGAATCTGGCATAGGGATGGGGATGGGTGGGAGGGTGGGACTTTTATGTCCAACATCTACCTTTCCTCCCTCTCTCTTACTTATAGAACTCTGGGGAGGCTGGGAGGGTCCTTGATGATTATATGATCTGGGCACATGCTACACAGAACCCTAAGCCCAGAGGCATGTGTGCATGGGTGCAGGCATGCCCACAGAACATATAACACATGAACATGAGGGAGATGAGGAGTATCCAAATCCTCGGGTGAAGGTATCCTTCCTGCACTTGCCCCAGTATTCATATCATGCCCCTGGTGGTCCCAGAGCTACTCTCACCTCCAGCTCCCATCACTTCATCTGCTTCTGCTGACCCCCTAACTCCAGGCCACATGCACTAAATTCGGGACAAAAGATATGTCCCCATCCAGTTTCCTTCCCTGCTGCCTTCTTCCACCAACAGGAGGCTAATAAAACCCATGTCCATGGAAAGTGGCTGTATTTCAGTTCATTGCATTTTTGAAATCTACAGAAAGAAGCAGGAGGGATGGGAGTTAGATCCCAGGTATTTTTTGCTGCTTTTTGAGGCTACCACAGATGAGAAGCATCTTAGATAGAGGTTAAGCAATGGAAATTAGATCCCAGATAACAGTTCCTAATATTTGAAAGTACTGAAAAGGAGAGGAATCTTGGTTAAAGATTGAGCTCTCTATGGTAGAAATCAGAGAAAGATGGGAGTCTTAAGAGCTCTGGGAGCTCTGTCCCCCATCTATCATCTCCACAGGAAAAAGAAGTTCTTTGGGAAAAGTGGGTTGGGATCGCCCCTCTGGCATTTCTTTCTGTCTTAGATGGGGGAAAAGAAAAGTTTGGGCACATGACCCCCTTCCTCTACTAAAACCACACTGCAGAGCTAAGTCCCCCAGGACAACCACCATTTCCAGGCAGCCGGGCCTGATTTCAGGTCACATAGTCATGAATTTTCAAACCCAGTTAACTCTCCTTTGCCAATGCCAATTCAGGAGCTCCACTTGTCCAGGGGTGAGGGGATGCACCTTTCCCCAGAAACTTCGACTCTCATCCTCATGGTCTTGGATTGCCTCTTGCACTCAACACCCAAGTTCCAAATTTCCCACCTTGAGGGGTTATCACAGACAGGAGAATAAAAATCACTTCCATATCATTCCAGATTCAGAGAATTATGAAAACCTGTGATACCATTAGCTGATTTGGGGGATCTGGCCAGTGCTTCCCTCCCCCTCTCACCCCCACCATTTCTGAGCTCCCTTGAGTGAAGGGGCAACAGTTCTAAGGTCTGGGTTGGGTAAGGTTAAATCAGTTCTAAGATTCATAGGATAAAAGGATTTGGACTTAGAAAGACTTCATTCTGCTTTCATTTTATAGATTTTGTAGCAGAGTGCCTGACACATACATAGTAAGCACTTAATAAATGCTTTATATAGCTGTCTACAGATAACAAAACCGGGAATCAAAGAGATTTTCCTCTTTCCAAGGGTCTCATAGTGTAGCAAGTTCTAGAGACAGGATTCGAATCTAGGTTTTGTGTCTCCTAATCCAGTGCTTTTTTCTAGGTTGGAGAGTCCTACGGTAGAAGAGGGAAGCCAGGTGGGAGGGAGCCAGCAAAGTGATATCTTGGTGTGTTTTGTTAGGTGTTTGGTTGCACTCTGTCCACCTTTGCTCCCTGGCTCTGGTGCCAAGGACAGCAACTGGGCAGGGGGTGGCGGGCAGGGAAAGAACTATGTTGAATTTCTGGGAAATGAGAGGAGAATTTTCTCGTGACAAAATAAATGACAAAAGGATGGAGAATTGCTATATACACTAAAAGTCACAGCTGCACTGATATTGGTTCCATGAATCCTCTTCTTGGGAGTGTTAAGTCTCTATTGTGTGGGAAATTCCTTGTTTCCAACCCCCCAGCCTAGTACCTAATAACAGGGAAATGAGAGCTGGCCCACACAGGGCTGGCTCTCCTAAGCAGAGAGAATAGTCTCTCACCCAGAGACACGCCCTCCCTCACCTACAGCACCCCATCACACCCTTTTTCCCACACTGGCATTTTCAGCTTCTCTCTACTCCAAGAGAGCCCAGGTCCCTAAATTGCATGTACTCCTTTCCCGTCATACTTTATAACCTACATCCTCTTTGTTGGGATTTTCCCCTAGGAATCTGCTCTGAAATTTGGCATTTAAAATAATTCCCCCCACCCATTCCAAACAAAGAAAGGAAATTTCTAGTCATCTCTCCCTTACTCTCAGGGTCTACCTTCTGTGTTAATGAAAAGTTAGCCCCCATAAACATAGACCCTATGTATGACCAAATCAAATTCGGTTGCAGAGACAACGGCAAGGACTCAGGAGTCCAAGAATGGGCAAAAGGAGGTAAGCCTCTATCTCACTGCCACCCTGCCCCCTCCAGTGTAATTGAAGGCCTTGGGTTCTAGGCTTGGCTGCAATGTTGCTGCCCAGGGTGTATGATTCAAACTTTATCCATTGACCGCCTTATGGATCATGCCTGGTAAGAGGAAATACAATTATATGCTTTGTGGCTACAAAGGAAGTAATGCAAGATTGGTTTTACTGGCTTGCTAACTCAGGCGATCTTCCCTCCTCCAGATACCTCTCTCTTTCCTGCCCATTGCATCCTCTCCCAATAATTTGCATCTAGGAAAAGCAAACTCAAAATTTCAATATCAACCTAAAAAAACATAATTAGATAAACCTGCTGGGGGACAAAACACCAGCATTTAATGCATTTTCAGGAAATGAATTCTGCATCCTCCTTTACACCTAGGATATCTGATAGGCTCTGAGGTTGGGGGTGAGAGGGCAGACAGATGGGAAAGGGGAGGGGGGGATAGTGTGTGTGAGAATAGGGGTGGGGACAGGTTCTCTTTTGTTACTCTGAACTGCCCCCCTCCCCCCAGGCAGGAGGGTGATGAGCCCTGTCACCTAGGATCAGGAGGAAGCACCAGGGGCTGGTTCAGCTGCTGCTTTCCCCACAAATTAGGCATCCTTGTGGAAACAATATCACCTCAGTTAATCATTTAATGAAATAAACAGCTAATCAGACTCTGGAGAAGCTGCCACTCTTTCTGAACCTCTGAGGCACTCAACTTGTATTAGGAGGGAGGAAGGAAAATGGGGAGTAGCAGGGAGGCTGGAGATTAATTGGGCAGAAGGCAGGCAGCACTGGGAAACTGCTCTGATAGAAAAGACTGATTCCTTCCCCACCACTCTCCAGATTTGACACATAGGATAAAACCACCTACTCAGAAATACAGAGGAAATATTGTAATACTGACTTATTACTGGTAAAGAATTGACAAGAATTGGATGGGAGAGAATGAGAAGAGACTGCCCAGAGAGGGCTGATGAGAGAGTGTTGACTTGTCCTCAAAAGACCTGACCCAATCGGATGTCTAAGGTTTTCAGGCCTTGCTACTTCCCGGGGACAAGACCCAGAGTACCCTCCGGAATCCCTGATTACTGACACCAGACCATCTTTGCTAGGTGGTGTTTCCAGTTGTCCTGATGGGTGCTCCCCTGGTTGCCATGGTACCACACATTCAGCTTATTTCTCTAGTGGTCCAGGTCCAGGGTGGAAGGACTGATTGTATCAGGACCACAGATTTAAAACCAGAAACCTCAGAAGTCATTCAGTCCAGTTTTGTGGATGAAACACTCCCAGAGGGAGGCAGGAAGGTTGGTACAGTGAAGACACTTTACTCTAAAGTCTGAGGCCCTGGGTTCAAATATCACCGGTGATGATGACTACCTCTTCCACCCTAGGCAAGTCATAATCTCCTGAACCTCACTTTCCTTATCTGTGAAGGAGGGGTTTGAACTAGATAGCCTCTGAGCGTTCCTAGATCTATGCTTCTATGAAAGTGGGTAAGAGAGAGGAGAAATACCTGCCCCTGAGCCCCGAGTCCCATGCCACAGAGCTGTTGCCCTTGTCTGGGGGTATATCTGTGGAAATGGCATCAGGGCAGAACTTAGATGGGGAACTGGGAAAACACTGTTCCAGAATCAACTCTTGTGTTGTGGATGGAATGCTGACTGGAGTCTGAAAGTCCAGAGTTCAAATTCAGCCTGAGACACTGGCTTGTGTGACCCTAGGCAAATCATTTAACATATTTGCCTCAGTTTCTTCAATTATAAAATGTGGCTAAAAATAGCATTTAGCTTGCAGGGTTTTTGTAAGGATCAAATTATATACATACATATATATATGTATACATGCATACATATACTTATATGTATATATTCAAAAGCTTAGCACAATGCCTAGCACACAGTAGATATTATACAAATATTTATTCTCTGGAGGAGAAATTAGGGAGAAGGGAGTGGTGGTTTCTTGTACCTGGTTCTGTTTTTGCTCCCCTTCTCCTCCCACCTACTTGAGTTTTCTGAGTCCTCTTTCCTTTCCCCACCCTCCAGACTCAAAACTGTGAGCCAGCTTGAGAGACCAGGCCCATGGTGGGTGGAGAATATGAAACAGGGTAGGGGGAAGTCTACAAGAATAAAAAGGGTGGGGAAGCTCCTTTCCCTGAAAAACCCTTGAGTTGTGAATTCTGAAATAACATGTCTGTTCACACATTAATGAAGTTGGACAAATCATTGGCAAGTTTTTCATTCACTGACAGAATGAAGCCAGAGGCCTTATGTTCTCACATAGATACACAGACACCCTCTTTCTATCTCTGTGTTTCTCTCTCTCTGTCTTTCTCTCTCCCTCTCTCTCTCTCTTTCCTTCCTTCCCTCCCTATCTCTCTCCCTCTCTTTTTCTGTCTCTCCTCCTCCCTCTTTCTGTCTCTCTCTCTCTGTCTCTCTGATAGCCCCCACCCCAGCCCACAGAGAAGACTAAAAGAGATATAGGTGTGCAGGCATGCACACACACACACACACACACTCCCAAGCTGATTCACTCATAGATTTGATTCTTGTGCCAATAGGAGGTAGGTAACTCAGAAGCCTGACTGAAGTTACCATATGTGTGTGTTGGGAAGGAGGAGCTCTTTCTGAGAAGAGAGCCCCTCTGCCTAGCTCAGGGATGGGGAACCTTCCACCTCGAAGCCACTTGGGGTCTTCTAGGTGCTCAAGTGCAATCTTTTGACTGATTCCAAGTTTTACAGACTAAATCCTTTCATTAAGGGGATTTGTTCTGTGAAATTTAGATTCAGTCAAAGGGCTGCACTTAAGGACCTAGAGGGCCCCAAGTGGCCTCAAGGTTGCAAGTTCCCCAGCCCTGGCTTAGTTTCTGTCAAGGTTTCTCCTTCATACTATCTTCTTCCAGCCTTACCCCCGTCCCCCGCAACCCCTATCATGCAGACATGCTTTGCTTTTGTTCAGTTGTTTTCAATCCTGTCTGACTCTTCATGACCTCATTTGGGGTTTTTTTGGCAAAGATATTGGAGTGGTTTGCCATTTCCTTCTCCAGTTCATTTTACAGATGAGGAAACTGAGGCAAAAAGGTTTCAGTGACTTGCCCAGAGTTGCTGGCCCTCTGAAAAAGTCCAGTGCCCTTCGGGAAAAGGGTCATAGGATCATTTTACAGATTATTACCTGGGGCCTAGAAGAGTTAAAGGATGATATAGGTTGTAAGAAGCAAAGTTGAGTCTCTGAATCCAGCACTTTGCCAGGCTGAGAGTGGGAGGCAGGTACAGGAAACCAGGAGTTCAACTGGGGCTGAGGGGAGTGTTCATTATTCAGAGAGCTTATAATCTCAAGAAGATAATTCTGGCTCAGCTTGAGTTGAAGGGTCCTTCTTGAGTATTCTGGTCTAGTTTTATAGACAAAACAAGCCCAGAAGAAAGCAGACAGGTTGGTCCAGTGAAAAGAGTCTTTGCCGTGGAATCTGAGGACCTAGGTTAGATGCTGACTACCTTTTCAACCCTAGGCCAGTCACTTATCCTCCTGGGCCTTGATTTCCTCATCTGTAAAATGAAGAGGTTAAACTTGAGGTCCCTTGCAGTTCTAGATCTATGTTCCTGTGAAACTGTACAAGAGAAAGGAGAAATACCTTCCCTTGAGCCCCCCGAGTCCCATGCCACGGAGCTGCTGCCCTTGTCTGGGGATGCATCTGTGGAGGTGGCAGAGTTGTTCATCTTGTCATGGTACCATATTTATCCACCTACGTAGATGGGTGTCAAATTGCTACCTCTCTCAGCCAAATCTCATTTATGTTAGGGCAGGAGTTCATTGCATAGAAGCCTGCTAATTATTCAATCTGCACAAAGACGGGGTCAAAGTATTCCGATTCATAGAGTTCTTAAGCATTTACAAAGTGCTTTCTTCCCCTTTAAAAGAAAACCCAACAAAACTTCTGCAAGGTAAGTAACACAAAGCAATGTCCTTATTTAAAGATGAAGACATGAAGGTTGAGAAAGCTGTAATTTTCCTACATATGTCACGTAGCTCTTAACTGTCAGAGGGAGAATTTGAACCCAGATTTCTTGACTCTTAACTATAGAGTTCTTTCTATTCTGCCAGGAGGAGAAGGACAGAGAAATACAGCCATACACTAAGGTGGAAAAATCAATCAATTGTGGAGAAACAAATCAATCAATCAATCAATATTTATTACATGCCTACTATGTACCAAGCATGCAATAGTCACAAGAGACAAAAGGAAGGGACCCTAGGACTGAGGAAGAAATACAGAAACAGAGACAAGGAGAAATAGATCTGTTTCTAAGAGAGATAGGAACAAAGTGGCAGAGACAGATAGTGGGGGCTGAAAGAGAAACTCAAGGATGACCAGGAAACGCAAGGACGTAGTAGTGGAAAGGGGTGAAAGGCGATGACTAGCTGTGGGATCTTGGATCATGTCTGAGCCTCAGTTTCCTTCTCTGTAAAATGGTGATGAAGAATAGTTTCATTTCCTGCCTCGTGGGAATGGTCAGCCACTGTTGCTTACTACCCCAAGGAAGCAGAGTTTGTAGGGCCGCGAATTGTTTCAGATGTTCTGGAAAACAAGTCAGAAATATTCCCCCAAGGACACTAAACTCTACATACCCCTTGGCCCATATGTGTGACGGAGGAAGGAATTACAAACTTTAAATCATTATGAGAGAATGAGGTATTACTGATTTTGTATTTTTTCCCTTGAGTGACCTTAACATATACAGTGTCCCCAAGTCTTGAGCTTTAGGAACTAAGCATTTCGGGACATTCTCTATGAACACTATTACTGTGGTTTGAAGAGCCCTTTCAGCTTTAATGAGCTTGGAAGGGACAGAGACACAGAAGAGCAAAGAGAGACAGAGAACTGACTGAAAGAGATGAAGCAAGGATGGGCTGGGAGGGTGAGAGGATGAATGACAGAGCCGGGGGAGGGGGAGGGGAGGCAGAGATGGGGCTGGTGTTATCACCCATCAGTCACTGGTGCTCAGTTTTCTTTCTCGTGGGGTAAATGGATCTGCTGCGGCAGCAGACAACTGTCCATTGTGTCCTCCTGAGGGACAAGCAGAGAAAACCAATCACTTCTGATGCAAATGAGCCAGCTTGCTGCAGCCCTCCCCATACCCGGGGCCAGCTCCTCCCCGGCTGGCAAGTCCCCACTCTGCCCCAATTTTGAGCTTCCCATCTGCTTCTGGAGGAGAAGGGAGGCTTCCAGTCGATTTTTCTTCCCAGTGCTTACCAAGAGTCACTTACACCCCCACCCCGATCACAGTCTTTTCCCCCAAGAAACTCCCTTGGCCCTTACCCGTTCCACTCACCAGGGCTGGACAATATGGCAGAGGATCTTAGGTTCACACCCCGGCTGCTCAGTCCTCCCCTAGAAGGGGAAAGACTTGAGCCAGTTTCTTCCTCCGCTCCCAGGGCATCAGCTTCATTACTTTTCTCCCATCCTGACCCCGTTTCAGAAATGTCCTTCATTCCAGGGAAAGCCCTGGGCCCTCATCAGAGTGGGTAGGTGAAGGAGACTTGGAATAGAGGGTGGAGAGAAATTGAAAACTGGCCCCATAGAAAACAGGTACAGTAGTGCATTGTTGGTGGAATCGTACATTGGCCCAACCATTCTGGAAACTAAGTTTGGAACTATTCCTCCAAAGTCATGAAATGGGGAATACTTTGACCCAGCACCGCAGCTAGGTAATTCAAGAAAGACCTGAGTTCAAATCTGACCTTATACATAGACTTACTGTGTGATCCTGGGTAAGTCACTTGACTTCTGTCTGCCTCAGTTTTCTCATCTGCAAAATGAGGAGGATAATAGCACCTCCCTCCCAAGGTTATTGTGAGGACCAAATGAAATACTAATTGTAAAGCGCTTACAATGTCTGGCACATGGTAAGGGGGATATAGATATTAACTATTATTACCCTTAGCACAGTCCTTGGCATATAGTAAGTGCTACATAAATGTGAGCTATTATCACTTCTAGGCTTTAATCCCCAAAGAGATCAAAAAGAAGAAAAGGACCTCTAGTACAGAAATACAACTCTTTTTGTTGTAACTAAAACTTGGAAATTAAGAGGATGTCCTCTTATTGAGGAACAGTGAAACAAACTGTGACAGATAAATATATTGGAATATTATTGTGCCATAAGAAATTATAGAATAAAGTTTCAGACAAAACTGGGAAGAGCTGTTAACTGATGCACAGTCAAGTAAACAGAACTAGGAGAACAATTTGTACAATGACAACATTACAAAGAAAAACAACTTTGATAGATTCTAGAATTCCGGTCCATGTAATGATAAACCAGAAGTCCAGAAAACTGAAGAGGAAAGATTTACCTCCTGCCAGAGAGGTGATGAAATTTAAGTTCATAGAGAGATAGGCATCTTCACTCATGGCCAACATGGGAATTCATTTTGCTGGACTATGCATCTTATGATGAGGATTTAATTTTCTGTAGGGTTTTTGGGGGGATAGGGGTGTTCATTGGAAGAGGGACAAATTAAAAATGCATATACAAAAGAAGATTTTAAGTAAGAAAAGCACCCTTACGGTTGGTGAGGAGAGGATAGATTCCATAATTCATCCAAGGGGACAGCTCCAGCAGGATAGGTAGACCAGTTTTGAAGTGAGAGGTATTACTTGGGTTTAAATCTCTGCTCTGTAATTACTATCTGTGTGGCCTTGGACAAGTCTTTTCCCCATACAGAACTTAGATGTCCTCCTCTGTAAAATGAGGGAGTCAAACTAAATGATCTCCGAGATCCCTTCCAGTTCTAAAATCTTTCTAACAAAGACAAGTTAGGATGCCAGATATCAGAGATAAGGTGGGAAATGGGGCTGTATGCAGGAATGTTGTACTAACTCAAGAAATAGTTAATATGAATAATTATTAATTAATTACATTAATAAAAATTACATTAATAAAACAATAAATATGACATTAATAAAAGACACATTAATAGCGATGTGTAGCTCTTGGGAGAAGCACCTTGGTGTAGTGTATAGAGATTCAGAAGGTTCTAGGTTCAAGTCTTACCTGACACATTGTGGTTATGTGATCCTTGGCAAATCACTTACCCAAGCTTTGATCTCTTAAGTGCCAAGACTAATGGCTTTTTCTTAACTCCAAACTTCCTTAACTTCCCTTTAGCATGTCATCGAGTCAATTACCTTCTCCTAGATACTTCCTCCCCTCTAGATTTCTCCAGGTTTTCCTCCTACTTGTCCAGCTTCTCTTGCTTGTTCTTCTTTGCTCATCCCTGGGCTTCCTTCTCTTTTCACTCTTTGTTATTTCACTTGGATATCTCCTCAGCTTCCATTGTGCACCTGCTGTTCATCCTTTGTTTTGAAAGAGGACCAATGACATCATGGGTTGGGGGTGATGTCTTGCCTTGTGCATGAATTGCGTTTAAGTGAGGCAGAGTTGCACAAAGTCATCAGATTCACTCTTCTTCCAGATTCATAGAAGTCCAATGCCAAGACAAAAGTCAGGGCTACTGGTGCAGTGGATGACTTTGCCATCTTCCATGGCTGACCAAGCTCTAAGCACTCCACAGCACCTGCTTCAGCCTCCTTCATGACTGTTAGAACAAATTCTTCTTTGACTGTTCCTCCAGGTGGTAGAAGTCTTCACATGCTTGGGTTAAACATCCCCCTAACTCATTGATGGGTTTGAGGCTTATCAATTACCCTCAACCTGGTTTAGCCAGTCTGCCATGATAGTTTTACAGGGGCGTGGCTGCTGCACAGGTTTCTGGGAACCTGAGGTGAGAGTTGGGTGAAAAATGGATACCAAAAGTGGATGAGCTGTCCTGAAGGGGAACAGCTGTAGATAATTTTCATATCTATATATCCAGCCCTCATCCCCTTGGGGAGTATCTCCAGTAGCCCCTTAGACAACTTAAATTGAATGTTCTATAGGCATCTCAAACTCAACTCATCAACTAGTCCAAAACAGAACTCATTATCTCCTCTAACTCTTCCCTCTTCCAAATATTCCCTTTGATGGTCAAGGATACCATCAATGTCCCAATCACCCAGATTCGAAACCTCAGAAACATTCTTAGTTCCTTACTTATTCATCCCATATACCCAATCCATTGTCCAATCTTGTTTCTACCTTAAACATTTCTCTTATATATCCCTTCCTCTCCATTCCTAAAGTCATAACCCTGGGTCAGGGTCATCACCTATCAACCTGAATCATTGCAGCAGTACTGGTCTCTATGCTTCCAGTCATTCCTTATTCAGATCCATCCTCCATTCAGCTTCTGAAATGATTAACTATGTAGTATCCCTGCTTAAGGAGCTCCTATAGTTCTCTATTATCTCTTGGATCAAATGCAAACTTTTCTGCTTGTCATTTAAAGCTCTTCATAATCTTTCTTTCCAACCTTCTTCACCCATACTTTACTCCCTTCAACACTTTCTATGATTCAGTGACTGATCTACCTGGCTCCTTCATCTCCCTTTTCTGCTGTCACCCTGCCTGGAATGTTTTGTCTTCTCACCTTGGCTTCTTGGCCTCAGTTTAAATCCTCACTTCAGCCGGAGCCTTTCTTGGTCCCCTCAGCTTTTCCATGCTGTCTCCACTAGAATATGAATTCCTTGAAGATAGGGACTGTGCTTCCTTCCTCACCCCATCCCCTCCTTTCCTTAGCACACTCTCTGGCACATATTAAGTACTTAATAAATGTGTTTGTTTTTTTTTTACTGTAGATTGACAACCTCCTAGCATCCCCAGGCATCTCTGTCAGACTATAAATTGTAGCATCTTCGGTGGTGGCGGGGTTTCCCCAAGTAGTATCTGCATTGATAGTGAAATCACAACCCCATTCTTCCCTTTCTCCCCTCTGCTAAACAAAGAACCATTTCTCAAACAAATAAGTCTGCAAAATTCTGGGAATGGAAGTAAATATGGAGGATGGGATCCAGGCAAATAGGACAATTCCTCCAACATATTCGTTGTGGTTGGCTACTATTTGTCCTTCATTCTCCAAGAGGACCAGTGATGTCAGGAGGGTGATGTCTTGATTTGCAAGTGAATTGAATTGAAGTGAGGCAGAGCTGTGCAAAGTCATTAGCCTCACTCTCTCCTCCAGAGTCATCTGAGTCCAGTGGCAAAACATAGGTCAAATCGATTGGCAATGATCCAGCATTGTGGTCATAGCATTGATCGGAAACCAGAAGCCCAAGATTGCTGTGGGACCTCATCTTTACACTCTCCAAATAGCAATATAGGGCCAGATTCCAGGGAACAGTTCCTTGAATTCGTGTGGCATTGTTTTCATTTCTGTGGTACCTGGTAAAAACCAGGAGCAGTTCTTGGGGCTTTGTGCTAATTTGGGGCAGAGGAGGGAGTTGGAAGGGATCTCTCCATTGAGTTCAACCCACAAATTGCCAGAAATATATACAAGTGATCATCTAGCTTGGGATGATGGCAAGATCAGTGATATAGATTAATTTGCAGTTTGAGCATTTGCATCTCAGAAGTCCAGCAAATGCTACAGATCGGGGCTTGATTTATTGTTTTAGTGATTGTCTAGACTTGAGAAAATAAAGGAGGAAATATTAATAATGCAAAAATGTGTCATGGGGACGCCCCCTTTCCTCCTTGACAGTTGGTTGTTAAACATTTACCAGCACACTCTTGTATGATAGAGGGTTTGCCTGGGGGTCAACGCTGTCGCTGCTGCTTCTTATGCTATTGCCAAGAATATTGATGGTGAAGCTTCTCCTTCTCTCTTTCTCTCCTCTTTCCCTCCTAGGGAGAGTAAGTAACCCCAAAGCTCATTTCAGTTGCTTAAAAGTTTGTTTACATTTCTGTTTAATTAGTCCTGAGTTCGGGCTTAAGATAAAGTTTGATTGATGGATCATAGCATCTCCTAATTCTTATGTATAGAATTATAGATTTAAAGCTGAAAGAAACCTTAGAGGCAGTCTAGTCCAGCCCCCTTATCTTCCAGAGGAGGAAAATGAGGCCCAGAGAAGTGCATTTCTTTTCTTTGGATGGAGAGTCAGAGAGAAGTGCATTTGAATAACATGGCATGCAGGGATATAGAGAAGGGAAGGGGAAACAGACCCATTACTGGGATTTTGTCCTGACTAGGGGGGGTACCCTAGAACGAAATGAAAGGGAATCTCATTGATTTTATATGTCAACTTCCTCAAGTGGGACAAAAAGCTTTATCCCTTGACAAAAATCTGAGCTGTGAGTCAACAATTTTCATGTGGGGGAAGGGAGCTAGGGAGCAAGGAGAAAGAGTAGGTTCCCTCAGAGGCAGTTGGCCTTGTGTGGAATTCCCTTTTGTTCTTTCCCAGAATGTGAAAAGGGGACCATGCTTCTTCAGTGTGGGATGGAATGAAGCTTTTGACTTAAGGAAACCCATGAGGATGGTTGAAGGGAAAAGGTGAGAAAGAGTGAACCTGCCCTCATCCAAGTAGGGGCCATTCAAGAGCCAACAGCTAGTTTTTCTGCTAATCCAAACACCCCTACTTGCCCTCCCCAACCCTTGTTATGTGCATATGCTTATATATTTTGTGTGTATATTTATTTAGGTATGTGTTCGCTTCCCCTGGTTGAATGTTAAGTTCCCATAGGGCAGGAATGATTTATTTTTGATTTTGTATTCTCAGTGCCTAGCACATAGTGGTGCCTAATAAATGCTTATTGATTAATATACTCAAAGATTTCACCACCCTAGTTGTTCTTCTCTGATTACTTTCCACCTTATCAAGGTCCGCCTTAAATTGTGAGAAGCACTGGTTTCAAAGTGAGTGAATCTACAGTGCGTGTGTGCACACATATGGCTGTATATATATATATATATATATATATGTGTGTGTGTGTGTATATATGTAAATATACATACACATATATGTGCATGTAAGCACACCATTATATGTGTATATATACACATGGTTATATATGGATAAATATATGCATACACATATGTGCATGTACACATGTTTTTGTATATCTGTGTATATATGCACACGAATATACACACTATATATGTATGTGTATATACATGTGGTGTGTATATATGTGTAAATGTATATACATGGTTATATGTGTGCATACATGTGGTTTACATACATACACATATTATGTATGCAGACACTGGTGCACGTGCGCGTGCACACACTCACACACACACACACACACACATACACACACACACACACACACACACACACACACACCTTTCTCCTTATTCACATTTTGCTTGCTTAGTTTAGCTTCTCCATCTCCTAACCACAGAGTAGCACTCTGAGTAATCTACCTTCCCTCTGAGTTCAGTGAAGCCTAGAAAGGGGGTTATCTGCCAGCAGGTAACCCTGCCCTGTCTCTCCTTGCTCTGTGTACAAGTCTTTTGGCCAGGCTCCAAAAGGTGGGTTACATAAGTATAAAACTTCGATCTTATTAGATTCAGGCCAATGTTCTAGCCCATCGGGAACCTTTTGAGTTTTGACTCTATCTAGCAAGTCAGCCATCCCTCCAAGTTCTGTTTTCTGCAGATCTAATGAGGGGCCATCTGTACCCTTATTCAAGTCACTGATGAAAACATTTAACAACATAAAGTGAAGTCCAGATCCTTGGGGCGATCTCCTGATCACCTCCTGGCCAAGTTAACTTTAAGTCATTAATAACTACTCTTTGAGTTTAAATATTTAAGCAGCTCTGAGTCCATCTCATTCTCCAGGTAACTGTTTCTCTCCATCTTTTCCTCAAGAAGAGCATGAGTTACTTTTATTGGAATGTATGTATCCATGGCACTTTCCTTATCTACCAACTTAATAACCCTATCCAAAAAAAAAAGAGGGAAAATTTACTGTGGCATTATTTTCTTTTGATGAAGCTTTGCTGACTTTTTATAATCACCAATTTCTTTTCTAGATGTTCACTAGTTATCTCCTTAAAAATCCATTTTAGAATTTCCCCAAGAATCAGTCAAACTTATTTATGTTTCATGAAAATCAGGACATTTGCTCTTTTTCAGTGCTGTGGCAGGCAGTCTTCCTGGTCTTCATCATTTTTTCAGATATCACTGGCAGAAGTTCAGCAGTCACATCTGTCAGTACTTTCAGCACTCAAACATGTGGTTCATCTGGGCTAGGTGACTTGAATTCAGTAAGGACAGCTAGGTGTTGTCTTAGTGTTTCCTTATTTATCTTGGGTATCAACTCCCATTTTCATTCTGGTTTTCTCCCCCTATGGCAAAGACCATGCTCCTTGGCAAAGAAAAGAAGCCAGAAGAATATAATGAAATTTTGCATGGATCTAGTGGGGGAACCTGCATCCTAGAGGTCACATGTGGCCTTCTAGGTCCTTGGGTGTGGTCTTTTGACTGAATCCAAGTTTTACAGAACAAATCCTTTTATTAAGGAGATTTATTCGGTGAAATTTGGATTCAGTCAAAGGGCCACACTTGAGGGCCTAGAGGGCCACATATGACCCACAGGTTCCCCAACCCTGGTCCAAATCACCTAAGATGAAGGCATCCATGTGGGAGGTGGTAGAAATCTACTTTTGGAAGAAGACGTTCTGAGTTTGACTCACACTTGGGGTGGGAATGTAGATGGTATCCTCTTTCCAGGGGCTGCAGTTGCTGGAATAAACTGAGTAGATCTTTAAAACAATCTCCCTCTTTCATTCTGGCGGTATCCAAGGAGGTGAAGGTTCTGTTCACCCAAAGAATGAGCACTGCATATCCTGCCCTGGGTATGAGGGAAGGACTACCTTCTCCTTCTGTTTAGGAGCTGAGATTTGGGTTCGGGATTTTGGTCTACTTCATTTGGTCCTCTTCAGTTCTAGGCCAGATGGTGGAGTCCCGGAACTTGAAAACTTGAGCCATAGCTAGCTTAGAAGCAGAATTCTAGCTAGCCCAGCCAGGAAGCCCTGGAAACTAGGGTCCTGGAACTAAAGCCAAGGAAGGGGAAGCCTTTGGACTTGGAATTTGGTGGGATTATACTATGTAAGAACTGAGCTAAATTGTGAACCTAATCTTCCTTCTCTCCTCAGAGACTGAGGTGGTATAGGGGAGAGAAATCCCCCCCCACACTCCAGTGCTGGAGTGTTTGTATATGTTATTGTTTTTCAGTCATGTCCAACTCTTCATGATCCCATTTGGGGTTTTCTTGGCAGATGCTGGAGTGGTTTGCCATTTCCTTCTCCAGCTCATTTGAAAGATGAGAAAACTGAGGCAAACAGGGTTAAATAACTCACCCAAGACCATACTGATAGTTAAGTGTCTGAGGCCAGATTTAAACTCATGAAGATGAGTCTTTCTGATTCCAAGTCCATGCTCTACCCACTGCACCACCTGGCTGCCCATGTTTGTTAGGCCTTTGATGGAAATATTCCTTTGTAAAAGCTAATCTGCTTTAAATGGTTCAATAGAACTGGAGTATAGGGGACCCCTAAATTGGCGAATGCCAATGGCAGAGACTAGTCATGCCTCTAAACACTCTTAAAGGTACAGGAGGATTTTGGGAGGAGAGATGAAATGTAACAAGCTCACATACCTGGCTTTGGATGTGGTGGTGGGGGTGTTTGGAATGCCAGGGTCACTGTTACATAAGTAGCCAGCAATACTATCTTTGATAGTCTTCATTGTCCAAATAAAACTAGAAAAAATGTTGTTAGTTTTCTTCACCAGTTTCAGCTCTTTTTGAGCTTTCACACTCCAGATAATGAATTTTACAGACTATGTCACATTTTCGTATTCATCTCATGACCTGCTCTTACTTCCACTTTATATATTTATCTTTTTAAAATCTATGTTGATTCATCTTGCTAAGTGGGTATTAAGCTTAGTTGCTACACCCCTGGAGGACTGTAACTGATTGCAGAACCCCCTAAATATGGCACTCTAGTGTGAAGTAGCGACAGTAATGACCTCCAATCTGAATGAATAACTGTTTAAAGGATATAACTGTGTAATCTGTAGTATTATACATATTTAAGGACACTTGGAAATAAATAATAAGCAAAAAAACCCTACAAAGGTATATTTAGACAATCTTTCTTTACCTCATTTCCCTTTGTCCTTTAAGAATTTCATTCATAAGAGCTTCCCATCTTTTCTGGCCTGACTTCCCTGAAAGAATTTTAGTCTATGGAATCCTTCCTGTCTTTCCTCTGAACCCTTTGGAATTCAGTTTTGCCAAATTAATAACAACAGAAACAATAACTTTTTTGTTGGTTAGTCAATTTTCAATTGTGTCCACTTCTTTGTGACCTCTTTTGGAGTTTTCTTGGCAAAGATACTGGAGTTTTTTTTTGCCATTTCCTTCCCTAACTCATTTGACAGATGAGGAAACTGAGGCAAACAGGGTGAAGGGACTTGCCCAGGGTCACACAGCTGAGACCAGATTTGAACTCAGGAAGACGAGTCTTCCTGTCTCCAGGCCCTCCTAGATTCCCCAATTAACGCATATAGCTCTGATTATTGAACCAGATACTGTGTTTAGTAGTTTACAATTGTTACCTGATTGGCCCTTCATAACAACCCTGCCCATACTTTTTCTCCTTTGTCACAAATCTAGGAAGGAGCTGCCCCAAAGTTTCCCACTATCTTCACCCCAACAGTCAGTTGCTCCTTATTAATGAGAATCAAACTCTGAACAGAATTGCTCTTTATCAGTTCCTCCACCTTCTAAAGGATAAAATAATCATTAAGGAAAGTCAAGGAATTATTGGCTACTCCACATTGGGCACAAACAAAGAAAACCCCAGCAGCTGTCTCTGTAATATTTCTACAGAGTGTGCCCCAAAAGTCATAGGGCCATTTAAGGTTTGATAACTTCCTTGTGTAAAGGAGTCCTGCAGATGATGGGGAGATTCAGAAGTAAGATACAGCCTCAGTTGTGGGTTCTAGGTTTGTTGATAGAAATCTCTTCTAACACTAGTCAATTGCTCCAAACTCGTTGGCCAGCTGCAATGAGACCAAAGCCAACTAGCATCTGTACCAATTGCTTTTTTATTTATTAATTTTTCTCAATTATAAGTAAACAAAAAATTTTTAACATTTGTTTTTTAAAATTTTGAGGTCCAATTTCTCTCTCCTTCCTTCCCTTCCCCTACTTGAGAGCAAGCAATTTAAGAGAGATTTTATATGCGCAGTCATGCAAAACATTTCCATAATAACCATGTCGCAAAAGAAAATGTAGATCAAAAAAAAATCCAAGAATAAGAAAAAAAGTATGCTTCTTTCATTTCGGTCCCTCCCCTACTCCACCCTCACTACATTATCCTTGGTATCTAGCAGTTTGAGAATTTGACAGTTCAGGAAAGCCCAGGTAGTAACCAACAGTGAGACCTAGAAAAAAACACTCTCCAGACAGATGCAAAAAAAAAGAGAGGAAGAATCTTTAAGGGCTGTAACCTCTGCCAGGAGAGAAGAGTCAGTTTTGAATTCAAGGGAGAATTAGCCCTGGAAATTAAGATTAGAGCCACGAAGAGGAGTGCATTCTGAGCAAAGATGCTACTTGCAGTAGAACAACATAAAGATTCCTTTGCTTTATTTTATAAAGTATATTTAACATTCACTTAAAAAAAAATTGAGCTCCCAATTCTACCTTCCTCCCTCACCCATAGAGAAGGCAAGTGATATTTCATCAGTTACACATGAGAAGTCATAGTACGAAGATTCCACAAGGAGAGAAAGGACATAGCGGCCCTGTAGTCCCAGAGTTGGAAGTTGACTTGGAAACATCTGTTCCCTATATATGTGTCTCACTACCATTATAGTTCATACTTGTGCCTGTTTTCTTAGATGCTGTATTTGTGGGAGAGTGACTCTCAGGTATATGGTTCAAATAATATTTTGTCATCTTTTCTCCCTTTTTTTCTTCCCTCCACATTAGATACAAATGTGTGTATGTGTATACACATATGTGTGTATATATATATATATATATAAATCATTCTATATATTTATTTATCAGTTCTTTCTCTGGATGCAGATAGTATTTTCCTTCATATGTCCTTTGTAGTTAATTTGGGTATTTATAATAGCTAAAATGACTTAGTTGCTTGAAGTTGCTCTTAAGACAATATTGCTGTAACTCTATACAATGTTTTTTTTTTTGTTCTGTTCATTTCACCTTTCATTGTTTTGTGCAAGTCTACTCATGTTTTTCTAAAATCATTTCTCCACACAGTAGTATTCCATCACAATCATATATCACAACTTATTTGGCCATTCCCCAATTGACAGGCATGTCTGAAATTTCCAGTCTTAATCAAAGCCTTTGCTTTTGATTTATGGTGACTACTTGCCAGTTATTAAAGGTAAAATAAATAAGTACAGTGTTGGGGTTTAGGAGAATGTCCTCCCACACTACACCTGAAGAACCTTGCAGTGGTCGTTGACCTCTGGGAAGTAGCCCAGAGGGCATGTCTCACAAAGAAGTGACAGAAATCAAAGAGTGAATAAAAAGATCATCTGGATGCTGGATGCCTGAGGCTAAATCTAATTAAGGCAGAGAATAGGTTCTTTTCTCCTTTACTCTTCCCTTCTGCAGGAAGAGGGGAAATAGGAAATGAGTATTTGGATAATAAATGGAAGATGACCCTCCCACATGGAGAAGAGGACATGAAGGTGTCAGGTTTTGGGGTGGGCAGCCCACCACTGCATACCACTTGCTTGTCTCCCAACCCCAAAAGGCCTTGCACAGTGGGTCTCCCTTTTAGCATGCCTATCCAATGTAGAATTCAGTATCTGGTGATGTTTGGAGAACCTATATAAAAATGTTTACTCAGTTGCCAAAAGAATTTTCTGTGTCCCATGTTCCCATGGCAATGCCTCTAGCAATCAAGGTTTATGTTCCTCCCCAGGGTCAGAACTTTTGCATTTCCTTGAAAAATCAACTTGGATATACTTGATTTTGATAAATATATATCACAAACACCAAAAGAGACATCAATATAATAAAGTACCAAGAGTGATTATCTTAGGGTCTCAGGGAATCATCTATGGTGCCTTTCATAGCAAATGCAATAGTCATAGTACAATACAAAACATTGCTTGATAGGTTACTTCAGTGAATAAATGTCTATACTCCATGCAGAAAATAGTAAATGTCCTGATAGAACTTGCACATCCATGAAACATAAGGAAACAATCAAAAACAAAACGAAGTTGGCAAAATACCAACAGGTCTTTATGATAACAAACTTGCATAAGTTTTATCATACACTGTGTACAAATAACAATGAAATACTGCAAAGCTAAGAGGCAGGTGCTGCTCTCCTATGTGCCCAAAACTAGCACATAAGCAGTAAAACAAAGCAGGGAAATGATTTTATAAGCATAACTCAAAACATGGAATGATTAATACATGCAGCAATAAGTATCTGCAATTAGAGGAAGGTAGTCATTTCATCATTAGTGTTGTCGTGCTCCTCCTGGAGCTATTTCTCCAGTTTCACTTATATTATAGCATCCTAAGTGAGTCTGGTCACCAGTCGAATGGGTCTAGCTCTTTAGTAACCTGCTGACCTTTCTGCCCCCAACCTAGCTGACCCATGACTTGGGTTGATCAACATCCTCCTCAGACTACAGGTCTGAGATTCTGAACCGAAATCTCCTGAGGGCCCAGGCTGATTGCAATCAGCATTTTCATGCTTTGTGAATTGTTTCTGTACCCTACAAGTTTCTATGACTGAGGCTCCAGGTGGGAAATGTGTTGTCTCAGGATTCAATCCTCTTCTCTTTTCTGAACTAGGATTCCACTTGGGTAGGTTGTTGGGTTACAGTACATAGCATCTCCTTCCCTGGAAACATCACTTCTTCATTAGCGTGTGGTTCAGATAGTCTTTGTTCCACTGCTGTACAGGACTGGTAGGAAAGCCTTATGCTACAAAATATGGGTATGCTTGTGTATACCTGGTAGAATGATTAGTCACTACTAAGAGATACCTGATAGATTTCCACTTGATTGTGGCCTGTATCCCTGGCTGACACACACAGCCTCCACTCCTTCTGGTATCATTAGTGCATCAGAGTCCATTTCTTTGTAGGTATGATAAAACTGAATGATTTTATTACACATCTCATTTTAGAGTCACTTTTACATTCCTAGACAAAGAAAGAAGTGAAACAAAGTTTCTGGATCCACATCATTCTTTCTATCTTTCCATCCTTCTTCCAAAACACTAGGACAGATGATGCATTTAGGCTGCTAGACTCTGGGATAATGGTATTGACCGGCATTTCTTTCAGATAGTTTCTGAGGTCTTCCATTTGGAATAAAGGAGTTTTCTAACACTTAGTACACTGCCAGACACTTAGTAGGTGCTTTATAAATATTGATTGATTTCTAGATTGTTTCCAGAATTTCCCCAGAATTCCCAAACTATTCCCAGAATTGTTTCCAGGAGTTGGGGAGTCTGATATTGTGAATTACTCTTCAAGTATTTCCCACATCCCACTCATGCAGTGAGAACATTCCTATCTCTTGCTGAGTTTGGCCTCAACCAGTCCTTTCATTCTTCTGGTACTGGAGAGTCAGCCACCAAATTCAAATTCTCAGGATCCACCTGGAAGTTTTAAGGCATAGCTCTCATGATATTCTTTTCCATCACTCTCTTCTCCTAAAGGTACCGTGCCTCAGCTTGTTGCTTGGGCTCTTTGAAATAAGCTGAAATTGGTTCCAATAGGGGCTGGCAATTCAAAGATGGCTGGTGTGGATCTGTATGTGCTAGAGTCATGTTAGCCATCTTCCCACTGCCGCCAAAAACTTTATTGAGTAACTTCAAGCTCATCTGATGTATCTCAGTTGTACTTAGTTTTTGTCACTCAATTCTCCCAGGAACTAAACCCTCTCATGGGACATAAGAGTACTTTCCGTTGGATTGTAAGCTCCTTGAGGTCAGGGTCTTTCCTTTGCTTTTCTTTGTATCCAGAGGGTTCAGTGCAGTGCCTGGAACATAGTAGGCACTTATTATAATTTTTTTTGTAAATAGTATTTTATTTACTTAAAGATAGTTTTCAACGTTAATTTTTATAAGATTTTGAGTTCCAAATTTTCCTCCCTCTTTCCCTCTCCTCCCCCTTCCCCAAGAGAGCAAATAATTGCATATAGGTTATACAGGGAGGTGCATAATAAATGTTTATTGACTGACTGACATTCTTCAGGTAGCTCCAATCAAAGTTTGGAGTATGTCATCCACTTGAGATTCACTGTCAAAGAAAGTAATGCATTCCATACCTTAATTGTTGCCATTAACTCTGTGTGGGGTCCTATGAGTCCACACGGAACTCTTAGACCTATAATTAATTTAGTAAGTCACTCTTATAGCTTCAGTGATCTGAAGTGACCTCCTTTCCCAATGCTCCTTCCTTGGAATTCAGTCTCTTCATGTACCAACTCTGCATTCCTCTCTCAGGTGCAGTATCCCTCATGTGTCCACCTAGGCTAGAGTTATAGCAAAAGATAACTCTACTACCCTACCCATGCTGCATCCTGTAGTTGGAATTCTTGTATCAGGCCATCATTACCTCCATAACTTTGGCCTGTTATCCTTCCAACAGAAACGGTTTTGTTTACTTCACTGAATCCTTTGATATGGGCTCCTACCATTGAATCTGAATCTGCAACAGGGCTCCCTGGCTTTGCTTCTGTGGTCCCAACACAAGAGCCAGACAAAGGAAAGCTTCCTCAACCTGAGCCCTTCTTTGCAAAGGAACAGTGATCTTCCATTGCTAATACTATCTTCCTTGGCTTGACAAGCTACAGAAGTGGCTCTTGTGACTCACTATCAACAATGGACAACTAAGGCTCAGGGTGCATGCCACACCTCTACCTGCTCACTGCAGCTCTACCTTTATCAGCATTCTCAGGTGTTACTGCTTCTTTCTGTTTCAGTCTCTGTAATTGAGTATGTGCCCTTGGATTACAAGATCAGAAGGCCTTTCTCCTTTTTCACTGAATGGATAGGTGGAGCCTATGCTTCTTGGAGTGTGTCACCATCACCATGTTGCATCTCTAGCTTTTGTAGACATTCTTGTGTGCATGTGATTCCAGGCTGTGTGGTCTTTAGGCCTTGAGCAAATCCAAGAGCTATTTCTTTAAGGCTTTCCATTACTCTACTTTTCCTGTCTAATGCAGGCACCTGTCAATGCTTTGGATGCCTGGTTGATCTAAACTTCCCATGATTGGTCCCTTAGGGAGCACAATTCCTATCCAAGAAAATTGCTAACTTGTGCCTATTTCAATATTTTTATGATGTCTTTAGTTTTATACTAATATTAATAGCTAACATTTATTTAGCAACTTAAGATTTGTACATACATAATCTCATTTGTTAATAGAGACTGCAGTGTATGCTCAATATTAGTAGACCTCTAAGAGTTTTAATAATACATTTCAACCAAGTCAGTCTCTATTTGTTAAAGAGATTTCTCCTTGATTATAGTATTCAGCAATGCTAACACAATAAAGGAAGTAACACATTGTGAATAAACAATTATATGTAACTTCAGTGCAAGAGAGTTGGCAAGCACAAGATCACGGGGAAAGAATTTCAATAACCACTTGCCTTCATGCACCAACAATTAGTATGTAACTATGCAGACGCCCAATAAGTCAAGATCAATTGCACATTCATGCTATCTCATCAAAACATACTTAATTCATTAGTCAGTAACGTCAACAAAAATCATTTTGTAGTTACAATTGCTCCGTGATTGCAGTGGATTGATTATAAAGAAAAGAATTATCCCTGGGAGAAGAAAAGAATAAAAAGAAGAAACCAGTACAAAATCAAAATAAAATTGGAAAAGCAAAATTTTCCTGGCATCATGAACAAAAGTTATCCATAGAACTGAGCCCTCTCATGGGTCATAAAGGTACTTTTCATTAGATTGTGAGTTCTTCAAGGACAGGGACTATCTTTTGCCTTTTTTTTTTGTATTCCCAGGGCTTAGCACAGTGCACATAGAACACTGTTGGTTGGTTGTTGTCCTTTGTTTTCAAAGAGGACCAAAATGACTTCACCACGATAAAGTGAAGTTTCAGTAAGTTCAACTATGACTGATCAGACCAATATGAGCTCAGACCACAAATCGGGAACAGATAGTCTATATGAATTTTTGGAGTGGAAACTCCAAGTTTTCTCATCCTACGTTTAATTTGTGCTGTCTCAATTCTGCTTTACTCATAGAGCACAGCACCCTTTCCGATGTGGGTATGCTTAACATGGTAAGCATATGTATAAGCACATAGTAGGTGCTTAATAAATACTTATTGATTGACTTTTCTTCAAATAGCTCTCATGAAAGAATCAGAGGACAATGTTCACTTGAAATCCATTGTCAAGGAAAGCAATGAATCACATGTTCTTGTTGTTGTTTTTTTTAATATGAATCTGAAAATATAAAAGCACATGCCCCACCCCAAACCCTGGGAAATTCTTTCAAAAGAAAACAATAACAAAAAATATGGGCTACTATATTCTCAAGCTAAAAAAATAATTAAATGGTTTTCACAGTGAGAGAAATTGGATCCTCAGGGTGCTTTTGGCAGAATCTAAGCATCCCCATAGTAGGAAAGAAAAAAAAAAGTAACCGCAAGAACCAGTAATTCCAAGGATGAATTTTCATGTGTAACATTCCTACAGAGAATTTCTCCTTGCAGAGGAGTCCCACGAGATATGGGGGTTCCAGCTATACTAATATCTCACTTGTGGAGTCTAACTCAAGTAAGGTAATTTGCTGCATAAGAGCAAAGCCAAGCCATCTAGATGTCAATTTCCTTCCTTTCATGGCCTTTTCTTTGATTCAATTTTCCTTATGGGTCTCTCTATGTCTAATGGGAGATTTGTTCTCTCCCATTGGTTCCAGGTTCCCTCCATTCTTCAATACAGCTTCCACTGAAGCAGAAAAATGTCTCTTGTCTTTTTCCATCTCTGTCCCAGCAGCCTTCTCATGCTAGAGATGCCTCACCCTACAGATGCCTCTATACCCCTATAGCCCTATCCTCTGATTGCTGAATTCTTGCTGAGAATCATCTTTTAAGGAAGCCCCCAGGTAAGTTATCCTCACTTTTCTCCTGCCTCTATTCCTGACACGACTTTTCTATCTCCATCCCAACAGTTGACACAGAGATGGAGCCTAGAGATGCCTTGGTGCCTATGGCTCCCTCCCATGATTGGTAAGTTGAGTTTCTGCCCAGAACCATCATTTAAGAAAGTACACAGGTTCATTTTGCACTTTTCTCTCCTCATTCTACACCTGCCTCTTCAGACTTTTCTACCCACTCCTAGTTTTTCAGCTTTCCTTAATGTGTTGTCTTTCCTATGTCTTTCTTTTTGTCCTTGAGGATGGAGATTATCTTTCTTTTTGTTTCTATTTCTATTTTCATTGCTTATCATAGTATCAAGCACATAGCAAATGCTTCAAAATTCTCTTTTGTCTATCTGTCATCTATCATATAGCTAGGTTGTACAGTGAATAGACTGCCAGGCTTCAAGTCAAGAAGACTCATCTTCCAGCATTCAAACCAGGCCTCAGATGCTTACTGACTGCGTAACCTTGAGCAGGTCATCCTATCGGCCTCAGTTTTCTCATCTGTTAAATGAATTAGAGAAGGAAATGACAAACCACTCCAGAATCTTGGCCAGGAAAGATCACAAAGAGTCAGACACAACTGAAATGACTGAACAAAATCATCCATTATTTATCTGTTTCTTTTATCTATCATCTCTATCCATCTGTGTGTCACTATCATCTATATCTGTCTGTCTGTATGCCTATCTCCATCTATCTATCTAGTATCTATATCTATGTCTGCCTGTCTCTATCATTTGTCATCTTTATCTCTATCATGTATCTATCATTTATATCTGTCTCTCTGCCTCTCTCTATCATCTATATCTCTGTCTCTATCATATGACTATCATGTATGTCTGTCTGTCTCTATCATTTATATCTACATCTCTGTTTCTATCATATTTCTATCATTTATCTTTCTGCCTATCATCTATATCTACATCTCTGTCTCTATCATATTCTACCATTTATATCTATCTATCCATCTCTCTGCCTGTCTCATCTATATCTATGTCTCTATGATATAACTATCATTTATATCTATCTGTCTGTCTGTCTCTCCCTGTCCCCATCATCTATTTAACATCTGTATCTATCTGTCTGACGCCATCATCTGCCTATCATCTATCTTCCTCTATCCTGTTTCTTTAAAGAAAAAACACAACAACTTCTCTTAATTTTGCCCCTACTCTTGACACCATTAATCCTACTAGTCAGAGTTGGTGACCACCAGCTTTTTTTTTTATCAATGAGAGCACATTTATAAGCAATGAAATGACAGAAATAAATCAGGAAAGAATTCATTTGGAATGACAGCAGTCTGGGACTGTATATGAGTATTTTGGGCAGTTTAAAGAGGGTCAATAACCCACCAGAGGCTTCTCTATTGTTTCACTCCAACAAGATAGATCCACGGCATCAGTTCCTCCTCCTGATATATTATTCCACTGTCAAATTTAATGTCTAGGGGCCTTTGGGAGTTCTGGGTAAAAGTGTCTGCTTAGCTGCCAAAGGATTTTTTTGAATCTCACATTCCTCTGTTGATGCTACCAGGAAGCTAGACTATATTTAGAGAACTGAAGTCACCTGTCACTCCTATACCTTGCCTACCACCAGGTTTTTATCTGTATTCCCTTGTACTCCGTTATTTTCTCTTTCTTTTGGTATATTGGAGGTCTGGTACACCCCCAGAGTACCAGGGATAATGCCTCTCTCTACTCAAGTAGGCCAGAGTGCTTGGTCCTGAATCATGATGACTTGTAAGAGGAGTGTCTCAGAGATACTGTGGAGCATTCACAGACTTTCTTTAACTAGTTGTGGTTGGTTAAGCACTTGTAGAAGAAGAAGTTTGCTGATTCATTGTGGAAGCATTTAAAAAGGCCTACTTGCCAGCATCAACCACTTCCTCTACTGTTCTTGGAGAAGGAATCTTGAAGACACTTTTACTCACGGCACTTGGTGAGAGACCATGCAGTAAGAGAAGGAAAGACTGTAGGGCTATTCTAGGTAAAGAGAATGGAACCTTCATGAACTCACCTTGGCATCCTGGTGTTCCAGAGTCTATGGGTATACAACTTTCTATCATCAGCATCCCAAGGAGCAAGGAATGACCTTCAGGTCTCCAATCTGAGACAAGGATTTACCTAGCAGAGATGCTGCCTTTGAATATAAACTTGGTGGGACCAATACTATGTAGGAACTGAGTTAAGATCTGAGTCTACCCCCCTCTATAGAGTGAAGTGGCATAGGGGAGACTATACCACCAAGGTGTTGGAGGGAAATGTTTGTACTTTGTTTTTTCTATATCTTGGAAGTGAAACTCCCTTTAGAAAAAACTATCCAATAGTTTTTTCCCCACTTAACATTATTTATTGTTTTTCAGTTTCTTGTAAAGATAGTTTTCAACATTCACATTCAACATTCATTTTTATAAGATTTTAAGTTGCAAATTGTTTTCTCCCTCCTTCCCCTCCCCCCTCCCCAAAACATCAAGCAATCTGATATAGGCTATACATTAAACATATCTTCACATTAGTCATGTTGTGAAAGAAGAATCAGAACAAAAGGGAAAAGGCAAGAGAAAGAAAAAAACAACCGAAAAAGAGAAAATAGTTTTTTTCATTGGCATTCAGACTCTACAGTTCTGTCTCTGGATGTGGATAGCATTTGCCATCATGAGTCTTAGAATTGTCTTAGATCAGGGGTAGGGAACCTGCAGCCTCAAGGCCACATATGGGCCTCTAGGTCCTCAAGTGAAGCTCTTTGACTAAATCCAAACAGTTCTGTGAAGTTTGGATTCAGTCAAAAGGCTGCAATTGAGGACCTGGAGGACCAACTGTGACTTAAAATCTAAGGATCATTGAATTGCTGAGAAAAGCTAAGTCTACCAAAGTTGATCATCTCACAATGTTGCTGCTGCTGCATACAATGTTCTCCTGGTTCTACTCGCTTCCCTCAGCATCAGTTCACATAAGTCTGTCCAGGTTTTTCTGAAATCTGCCTGCTCATCATTTTTCATAAATGCTATCCAATATTAAAGGCTTAAATGGAACTGTGGTGCTCATCACGGGGGGCAACACAGCCAACGAGGTCTCCAGCCCGTAACAGTAGAGAGAAGAGACAGCCCTTGGGAACCTTGTAGCTGCCTAACTCTATGACTGAAAGGGCAGGGCATACTTTCTACATTAATATGCTCATATAACAAAATTGTTTCCCTTTCATTCTTCCACTGATCTTCATCCATCTCTACCATCTCACTCCTGGAATTATTTTCCTCAATATACTATAATACTGCATCATATTTATCAGGTGACTACTCTATGCCAGGCAACCCTCCCAGGGAAACAAATGCAAAAACTAAATAACCCCCACCTTCAAGGAGTTTACATTCTATTAGGGAAAAATAACCTGTGTACACATAAATATAGAATGTCAATAAATAAAATATACATCATAAATAAAACATAAATAAAATATAAATGAATAATGTATAATAAATGAATAAAATATGAAAATATAAATAAATAAAATATAAAACATATAAAAAGTCATTTTCGTGAGGAAGACACTAGCACTGTGGGGCATCAGGATGGGATTTCTATAAAAGGGAGCACTAGAGATTCTGAGTTGTATTTCAGGCTCAGGCACAGCCCATATAAAGGCACAAAGGCAGGAGATGGAATGGCATGTGTGAAGAAAGTAAGTGGGATATTTTGGTAGGTGAATAGAGGGTTTACAGATGAATAATGTGTGATGGGCGGCTAGATGTGAAGCCTGGAGTCAAGAAGACTCATCTTCCCGAGTGCAAATCCAGCAGGTCAGTGGGCAGGTCACTTAACCTTGTTTTCCTCAGTTTCCTCATTTGTAAAATGAGCTGGAGGAGGAAATGACAAACCACTGCAATATCTCTGCTAAGAAAACCCCAAATGGGGTCATGAAGAGTCGGACACAATTAAACTGAAGTACTAACAATCTGTAGTAAAGATAGTCTGGGGCCAGATTGCAAAAAACAAACAGAGAACTTTGCATTTTATCCTAGACAGAAAAGAAAGTCCCTGGAATTATTTAAATAGGAGAGTGACGTGATCCAACCTGTGCCTTAGGGGTATTATTTTGACAACTATAGAAGATGACCTGAGGAGGGGAGAGGTTGAAATCACCTAGATTATGAGACTAAGTAGGGGTGGGGAGTGGGAGAAGAGTTGAATGACTCTGAAGTGTTAATCCTGGGGTATTGAAATTTGGTGGTGTTCTCAATAGGTATAGAAGCACAGGTTGTATGTTCAGGGTGAAGTTAATAAGTTCTTTTGAGCAAGCAGAGTTTAAGACACTTACACGACATGCATTGGGGAACTATCTACAGAGAGATTATAACTGAGACCATAAGAGGTGATGAGATCACGACGGGAGAGAGTGTAGAAAGAAAAGAGAGCCCAGGAGAGATACCTTGTGTACACTCATACAAAGGGGGCAAGACATGGATGATTATCTAGTAAAGAAGTCTGAGAAGGAGCAGTCAGGTAGGAGGACAGCCAGAAGGGAGCTGTGTTATAAAAATGTAGAAGTGGAGACTATCTAGGAGAAGGTGATGGTCAACAGTATTAAATGTTGCAGAGAAGTCAAGAAGAATGAAGACAAAGAAAATTCAAATCCAGAGTCATATTTCAGCAATGGTTTTTAACCCAGTAAGGAAGGGCTTCAGTTTCCTCACTTGTAAAAGGAGGGGTTGGACTGAATAATTTTTCTAATGTCCTTTCCACTTCTAGATCTGTGAGCTATTATCTTGAGTTTCAGTGAAATCTATGAAGTCAAAATGTCCTTGTTTTAGGGCTTCTTGGGTATTGCCTAAGCCTCGGTGCATGTATAGAAAATGGAGCGCTTAGGTTTTTTTTCTTTATTTCCTTTTTTAGGTTTCGTTTCCTGTGACCTTCTAGGTATCCCAAATGCTTTTCTTCTGGGATCTTGCTTGGTAGCTGTACAGAGGCAGCTTTTCCCTTCCCCTATCCTTTTCATTTTCATGTTTAGATTTACATTCCAACCAGCCTTTGTTAGGTATACTCCATCCCAGATCAGGGATCTGTCATCCCTATATTTTAATAGTCCAGAAATCCATTCTCAGACAAGAATCATCATCATCATCTTCATATTTTAATTTTCAATAAATAATAATCAAATCATCATCATATAAATAATAATAATTTATATAGCACTTACTATGTACCAGGGACTGTGCTAAGCACTATACGAGTATTATCTCATTCAACCCTTTCAACAAACCTAGGAAACAAGTGCTATTATCATTCCCATTTTAAGAGGAGAAAACTGAGACAAAAGGAAGTTAAGAGATTTGGTCACACAGCTAGTCATCGTCTGAGGCCAGATCTGAACTCAGGCTCCAGACCTGGCGCTCTATCCACCGTGCTACCTACTGTCCAACAATACTTTCTAGGTTCATTTGTAGTCAGTAAGTTTCTGGGATAGCACTGCATTCAGACTCCTAAAGTCATTTCAGGTATCCCTATGCCTCTAAACAGGACCCTGCTCACACATCTTTGAGATATTCAATAATATAACATAAATGGGAGATTTCATCAGGATAGGGGGCTCCAGTACAGAAACGCCATCCAGCAACACAGAGGAGTAACTCATTTGAAATGAGCACCTTAGAGTTGGGTGGGGTTCTGTGATGGGGGAAGGTGGTGGGACAGAGACATGTCCATCCATGGTCACCCAGTTGGCTTTGAATTTAGATGTTCCTGATTCCAAAGGCAACCCCATCCACTATACTATGTCAACTCTCAGTAGTAAAAAAACTAAACTAAACAAACTAAAAAATAAAACAAAAAAAAACACCTCACCAAATTGTTTTATCTTATATTTTGCTAATGCCTAATGTAGAAATTTTAGGGGTAGCTAAGTGGTGCAGTAGATAGAGCCTGGGCATGGAATCAAGAAGACTCATTTTCTTGAGTTCAAATCTGACTTCCAACACTTACTAACTGTGGGACACTGGACAAGTCATTTGACCCTGTTTGCCTCAATTTCCTTATCTGTAAAATAAGCTGGAGAAGGAAATAGCAAACCACTCTAGGATCTCTGCCTAGAAAATCCCAAATGGGGTCACAAAGAGTCATATATACCTGAAAAACAATTGAACAACAAAAAATGCAGGAATTTGTTTTGCATGAATTCCTATTTTAATGGGTTTTGGATTTTTTGCTTTCTCAGTGGTGAGTAGAGAGGATGAGAGGAAAGAGGAAATTTAGAAATGAATATTTAAAAAATAATTTTTAAAAATCCCATTAACGCATTATTTACATTCTTTCATTTGACCCATGGAACATGATCTAGCTACAAGGGTAAGCTAGTAAATGTGTAGGAACCAGTTCTCAGGGAAAAAATGTACCCATGACATACTTTTAAGTTTTATCTGTATTAACTATTTTCTTTATCACTTTTGAAAGACTAGACAATCAACAAATTGAGTCCTGTTTTGTAGCATTTGCCGACTTCCAAGATGTAAATCCTCACACTGAGCCATCGCCTCTTGAGAACTGGTTTGAGGATGCTCCAGCACATCTGGACCTAAACAGCATTAATACTAAAAAGCATTATTACCTCCTTTTTATAGATGAGAGGTTAAGTAACTTGTCTGAAATTACACAGCGAACAAGTGACAAAGCCTGGACTTGAAATGAGGTTTGATTGCAGGTTCTTTCCTTTTATCTTTATTGCTTTGCTATAGGCTGATGCCGATAACAACTGCTCCTATTTCTACAGGCCCATAAGCTTTGTGAAACATTTTCTGTGCTTTATCTAAGTTGATCCTTACAACAATGTGCTAAGGCAAGGCATTAAAAATCAATCAGTAAGCAATTATTAAGTGCCTGCTCTGTACCAGACACTGTGTTGGGTGCTGAGGATATAAGGACAAAAGGGAAAACCATCCCTGCCCTCAATTATAGTCTAACTAGGGGAGACAATATATATAGGCTTATACAAAACAGATACAAGGTGATTTTGCAGGGATAGAACTACAGCTGAGGAGATCAGAAAAGGCCTCATGGAGAAGCTGAACTTCAACAGAAACTAGGTGTTCAAGGAGATGGAGACAAGGGAAGAAGAGTGCATTCCAAGCATGAGGGATAACCAGTGCAAAGGTCTGAAGGCTGAAGATGCTGCATATGAATAACAGTCAATTTGACTACACCTGACTGTGTGTTTCGAGGAGTAATGTTGAATAAGGTTGGAAGGGGTCAGGTTGTGAAGGGTTAAGATTAGGCTAGTGAAGGGCTTTAAATGTCAAGCAAGAATTTATATTTGATCCTGGAGGTAAGAGGGATCCATTTCAGTTTATTGAGAAGGGCAGTCACATGGTCAGATTTGTCTTAGGAAAATAACTTTAGTTACTGAATGACACATAAATTGGAGAGGGGAGACACCTAAGGCAGGGAAAGCAAGCAGAAGACCATTGTAATTATCAGGCCAAAGGCTATGAGGACCTGGTCAAGGATGATGGTCATGAGAGTGGAGAGAAGGTGACAGATGGGAGGGATGTTGGGGAGATGGAAAAGACAAGATTTAGCAGTTGATTGGATATCTAGGGTAAGTGAGAGTGAGGAGTTCAGAGTGACACCAAGGTTACAAGCTTGGATAACTGGGAAAATATTAGTGTTCTCAGGAGAACTGGGAAGATCAGAAGAGGGGTGGGTTTTGGGGGAGAGATTAAGAGTTGAGCTTTGGACACACTGAGTTTGGGATGAGAGGCAGTATTTTATATTGAGGAGATGGCAGTGTCATGAAATCCCAGGAAGGAGAAAGATTGAGGAAATTGAAGCTGGGAGAGGTTAAGTAATTTGTCTAGGGTTGTTGTCTTTTGTCTTTGAAGAGGACCAAAATGATATCATCATGATAAAGTGAAATTTCAATGTGTCCTACTGTGGCTGATCAGACCAACATAAGCTCGGAATGCTGTACCACAGGTTGGGCACAGATAGTCTGCACGAATATTTGGGGTGGATACCTATGTGCATCCTATTTTTACTTTGTGCTATCTCAATTCTGCTTTGCTCAAAGAGCACAGCACCTTTTCTGATGTGGGCACACCATGCTGAGTGGTCCTGTGCCAGTGTCTCCCATGTTGCATAAAAACAAAATTCTTGAGAGAGACCTTGAGAGTTCCTTGTATCACTTCTTCTGACCACCGTGTGATTGCCTACCCCATGTGAGTTCTCCATAAAATAGTCTTTTTGGCAATTTTGCATTTGAACAACATAGCCAGCCTATTGGAGTTGTGCTCTCTGATGCATAGTTTGAATGCTTGGCAGTGCAGCTTGAGCAAGGACTTCAGTGTCTGGTACCTTATCCTGCCAGGTAATCTTCAGAATCTTCCTAAGACAGTTCAAATGGGAGCAATTCAGTTTCCTGGCATGGTGCTGGTAGGCTGTCCATGTTTCACAGGCATACAACAACGAGGTCAGCACAACTCTGTAGACCTTCAGTTTGACAGTCCAACTCCTCTTTCCCAAACTTTTTTTTGGAGCCTCCTTAACACTGAGCTAACTCTGGCAATGCATGCATCAACTTCATCATCAATGTGTACATCCCTGGAAAGTATACTACCAAGGTAAGTGAACTTATCCACAACATTCAAAACTTCTCCATTTGCTGTAACTGATGTTTCCACGTATGGATGGTGTGGTGGTGGCTGGCTGATGGAACACCTGTGTTTTCTTGGTGTTGCATCTAGGGTCACATAGCTGCTAAATGTCAGAAGTGGGGTTAGCATTGAGGTCATCCAGCACTCTACCCATGGTATGTTTTTGATTTTAAAAAATTTTCAGGGAAAGGGATTACCCAGTCCTTCTAAGTCATCTATTCTGCAGTCTCTTAATTCAATAGTCAAGAAGACCTTCCTAAGCTTCTGTTTTCTGTTTGTGTTTTTTTTTCCCTTTTTCTGTTTTTTCTTTAGAAAATAGAATGTTAGAACTAGGAAGGTCTTTGGTTAGAAAAAAGAGAGGGGGAAGGACCCATATGTACAAAAATATTTGTAACAGTTCTTTTGATGGTGGCAAAAAATTGGAAACTGGGGGACGCCCATCAACTGAGGAATGGCTGAACAAGTTTTGGTATATGATTGTGATGTAGTAGTACTACTATGGTATAACAAATGATGAGTAGGATAGTTTCAGAAAAACCTGGTAAGACTTACCTAAACTGAAGCAAAGTGAAGTCAGCAGAACCAAGAGAATATTGTATTACAGTAATAGCAACATTGTAATGGCCATCAACTGTGAATGCCTTGACTATTCTCAGCAATACATCCAATACAATTCTGAAGGAGTCATGATGAAAAATACTATCCATCCCCAGAGAAAGAACTGATGGGGGTTTGAATGCAGATCAAAGCATACTTTTTAAACTTTCCTTATTTTTCTTGCTTTTTTGGTTTGGTCTTATTTTCTTTTGCAACATGGCTAATATGGAAATATGTTTTACATGACTGCACATGCATTATCTATATCAAATAGCTAGCCTTCTCAAAGAAGAAGGGAGGGGAGAGGAAGTGAAGGAGAGAATTTGGAACTCTAAATTTTTTTAAAAATTAGAAATTGTTTTTATGTGTAATTGGAAAAAGTAAAGTTAAACAATTAAAAAATATTGACATCAACAAAGGTCTCTGGGCTTCACCTAGGCCCAAACCCTTTCTTTACAGATAAGGACACAGGAGAGAGGAAATGACTCGCCCAAAGTCACACAGAAAGTCAGAGGCAGGGAGGGTTTTTTTTTTCCTTAGTTCATGCTTTCTTATAAATTCAGTTGTGGTGTCATGGTCATGGAATTGGCCTGTTCAGGCTGCCCCTTGCAATCTGTTTCTTCCGACATCATCATGGTATATGGGAAAAGCAGTGTGGTCTAGTAGAAAAGGCTCTAGGTTTGGAATGAGGGGATCTGGATTCAAATTTTGCCCCTTACTACCTTCATGTGACCATGAACAATTCATATCATCTCTCTGGGCCTCAGTTACCTCATCTGTAAAATAAAGGGTTTGGACTAGACAGCCTCTAAGATTCCTTCTAGCTCCAGATATATAATCTAATGATCTTGGATCCTATGAGTCTAGATTTAAGAAGGAGCTCCCTGAACTTCCACACTCATCTTGAGTTATTTGACCCTTAACTCATTGTCTGAGGTTTGGCCAAACCTGTTTTGTCCCCATAGCAAGAAGACCCTTCTCCATCTGGATCTCAAAGTTACCTTCTGCTCAGCAGTTGTGCTGGTAAATGTTTAACAATCATTTCTCTAGAAAAAAATGTAAACAGATCATGCTTTTCCCCCCTGCTCATCATTTCTTATACTATTCCATCACAATCATATACCACAACTTGTTCAACTATTCCCCAGTTGATGGGCATCCCCTCAATTTCCAATTCTTTACCACCACAAAGAGAGCTGCTATAAATATTTTTGTACATAAAGGCAGAACATATTTTTAAGTTTAATCTGCATTAGTAACACTCTATTAAATCTAGAAAGTCAATAAAACAATAAATCATGTTTTGATTTGTAGTTTTTGCTGATTTCTAAGGTGTAGATGCTGACACCGAAAATTTAACAACTGGCTCTCCTGAGGTATGCACCCCTGTCCTCCTCCAGGTATTAGGCCCTTTTATTTCTCTCTCCTTGCCTTGGAACTCCACCTGTTTAGTGCCATCAGAAACTGCTTCCTGGGTCCTCAGACCTCTTGTTCAGAGTTAACCTTGAAGTAGAGTCTCCAGTGTGGACCTTTCAGTCAGTTCAGACCCAGTTTGAGTGAGCCATGGTAGAGGCGTATTAGATTTAGAATCTGAGTCTGGGTTTAAAACCTGGTTCTGTCACTTAGTCCCTATGTGACCTGAGACAAATCACTTAATCTCTTTGGACCTCAGTTTCCTATTCTGTGAAAAATGAGGCGAGGATGTGGGGATGCATGGATTGGACTAGAAGGTCCCTTCCTTCTTTATGATTATAGGGCGATAATGTAGTACAGTGGAAAGATTACTGAAAAGAGTCAGTACCTGGATTTGAACCCCGGCTCTGTCACTGGGTATCTGTATGACCTTGGGGAATTAACCTCCTCTCAGCACCTCAGTTTCTTCATTTACAAAACAAGATTGGTTTTGAACAACCTCTAAAGTCCTTTCCAACTCTAAAACACTGATATGATTCTGTTATATATTGTTATATATGATATGATTCTTGATAGGATTCTAGCTACATATACTATGTGGGCCCCAGGCTGGTCTGTTGGCTTGTCCCTATCCTTATTCTGCTGCTCCCACTATCTCTTATTTTTATGTAATATGGGAGTTTTTATGAAGGAATATTAATTCCAAAAGGTATAATCACAAATATACAAATTACTCCTTTTCAACTTATGGGAGGCATAATTGCCCTAAGTCTTTGAGTAGTGGAAGGGGATTTGGTCTCAGTTCCTTTAGGGCAAAGTTCCAGTTTCAGGTCAAAAACCCCTCTAAGGCTTGAGTTCTAGGTCCTTATATGATGTGACTGATGATCCAGTAAAGGAGAAAGGTTGGTTAGACAGGTAAGACAACCAGGAGAGAACAGTTTCATAAAAACCCAGTGAGGAGAAAGGTCTCACCCGTTTCAAAGACAATGGCATCCAATCAAAGAGGCTATCCCCACTCACATAGTAGGGTATGCAATGTGGCTCCAACTTAGCCAAACTAGGCAAGCTCAGAAGACCATACTAAATTACATTTATTTTCATTTTAGTTTAGTTTTCAATTAGCAAGAATTTATTCTCTCTTTCCCTTCCCCCTCAATTTAAAAGAAAAATGTAACCTTTGTAACACATATATGTAGTCAAACAAAATAAATTTCCTATTGGTCACATCTGAAAATTAACATCTCATTCTGTATCATGAACCCATCACTTCTCTGCCTGGAGGTGGGCAGCATATTTCATCATGGTCATTATATAGATTGGAGGTGGAGACTTTTAAAGTTGTTTGTCTATACAATGATACTCTATAAATCCATTCTATTCACTTCATTCTGCATTGGTTCATTTAAGTCATACAAGTTGGTTTGTATAATAAGTCTTCTCAGGTTTCTTTGAACCTGTTTCTTTCATGACTTCTTATGAGACCATAGGATTCCATTACTTTCATATATTGTTCATCTGTGTCTGACTTTTTGTAATGTTTTGGGGTTTTCTTGGCAAAGATACTAGAATGGGTTCCCATTTCCTTCTCCAGTTCATTTTACAGATGAGGAAACTGAGGCAGAGTCACTAACTTGCCTAGGATCACCTAGCTGTTAAGTATCTGAGGTCAAATTTGAACCCAGGTCTTCCTGACTCTAGACCTGGCATTCTATTTACTACACCATCTAGCTACTACTTTTATATACCATGTTTCATTCACTCATTTCCCTGTTGATAGATACATTTACCAGTTCTTTGCCAACTCCAAAATTTAGCCCTATGAATATTTTTGTACTTTGATATTTTTGTATAATTATCCCTTCCACATGAAAGGGTTAGGAACTTTGCACCCCAATGATCTGAAAAATCCATGTAAAATCCATAGGGATGGACTCTTCACTTTGATTTTCCTTTAGGAAATTATATAAGGACTTAGTCTTTCCTTGTTATGATGCCAGAGTCTACTAAAATGTCTTTTTAATAACAATCTTACATTTCTGAGTTTCTAAACTTTTTCTGTGTTGTCTTCTGGCCTTTGCATGTCCCATGTAATTTCTTATGTCGACCCATGATATATAGAACCATGATGTGGAAAGTCTTGGTGTAGAAGGGATGACTGTAGCTCATTACTGTTCCCTAGTTTGATCCTTTTAATTTTTATTTTTAAATGTATAATGGCAAACCCTTATAGGTTGTTGGCTATTAACTTCAATTTCCCCATTCTCTACTTCAGTCCTGGAATGACTCGACCTTCCAAAGTTCTGCTTGGAGTTATAGCCTAAGCTCCCTTAGGCCTTTCATCCAAGAATGACTTAACAGCCCACAATTTTTTAAAACCCTCATTTAACCAACCTGCTTTTCCCCTGTCCCCTGCCACTCTTGGAAGGGAAAAAAAAGCCCCAGACAAATTTGGAAGACAACATCCCTCTCTTTAAGTATGGTCAATGAAATGGAGAATCAAGACTCCTGGGTTCTAGTTCCAGCCCTGTAACCAACTTAACATGTTAGTGACAAGTCATTAAGCTTCAATTTTGCATTCTGTAAATGGTGGATGATAATCTTTACCCTCCCTCCTTCCCAAAGGTACTGTAAAGATGAATTGGATAATAGTTGTCAAATGCTTTGAAACTGCCAAGGGAACCTCATTTTCATCCCCAGAGTCATAACAACATGTCTCCAATGGCTGGAACCAGTGTCTGGCCCAGAAGAGCGGCCCAGGGCCCAGTTCTGATTTGCTTCCTATCATTATCAAGAGCAGCCTTCAGGGTGAGGGTGCGGCTAGAGCGTACCGATGTAGGTGTGTGTTTGGGGAGGAAAGGGGGCATCTGGGACTAATTGTCAGGAAAGATTGGGCTAAGTGGGAGTACAAAGAGAGATGGGAGGAGGAACAAGAAGGAGTACATATAGACTGATTCATTTTTAGCATCATAAAAGATTCTATCTCCCTGACAGATGCAGGAAAACATCATTTTTAACACCAATATTTTCCTAGGGATTCTCTATGACAGAACACCACAATCCCTGAACAATCAAACTCTGTCTGTCTGTGTTCGTCCTTCGTTTCCAAAGAAGACTATGATATCAAAGAAATGATGACATAATTAGCCAATTACCTGAAGGACAATGGAGAGCTATTTGGAGGGAGTCAACAGGTAATGATATGTTACTGTACAGACTGTACAGACACTTGACACTCACTAGCTGTGTGACCTTGGGCAAGTCACTTAACCCCAATTGCCTCATCCTGGGTCATCTCCAGTCATCCTGATGAATATCTGGTCACTGAATTCAGATGACTCTGGAGAAGTGAGGCTGGTGACCTGCACAGCCATCCCTCTTTCAAAACAAAGTCAAGTGCAAGTCATGTCATCATCTCTCTGATGGCATGGTCTTCTTTGACAGTGAAGGATGAACACACACACATTGCATGAGATTGAGTTGCATTCAAGAAGCAATGTGAAAGAGATCACTCAAGAAATGGGAAAAAAGGGTAGTTGTGGAACCCAGGTTAAGAACCCTTGCTCTAGGCAATGACTCATCTTCAGTTCCATAGGGATAACTGAGAACCATCTGTGATTATGGTCTTCATGGTTCCAAGCCAATCATTCTTTCAGTCAACGAGCATTTATTTTTTTTAATCTTTTATTCATTTTGAGCTTTAATACAAAACAAGAAAAGATACAAAAAGAAGTATTTCCATGTATATAGCAGAACATAAGAGAGGATTCAATGTAAAACAATAAATGTCTATTTCATGAAAACATGATAAATTTGTTGTATATTTAAAAACCATAGCAAGTTGTACATAATAGATCTGCAGTTTCAGGAGCAATCCTTTTTTTTTCTATTCCACTTCGTTATGGAAATGCTTGTTTTATCTCTTAAATTCAGAAAAAAAATTTAAAAATACAAAAAAAAGAAATAGGAAAAGGTGGCGTAGCAAAAGGGAGGGATAATAGATGGACAGTCCAAATGTTGAACTGATATCCTGGAAATATTTTTAAAAATCTAGAACAGAGATTCTTATCCTTCTTTTGTGTGTGTGTGTCATAGACACCTCTGGCATTCTGGGTAAGCCTGTAGACTCTTCTAAGAATAATGTTTTTAATGCATACAATAAAATACATAGGATTAAAAAAGAAACCAATTCCATTGAAATACAATTATCATAATCTATATTTCTAAAAAAGCAATTTCAGGGACTTCAGGTTAAGAACCCCTGAACTTACTGCATTTTGGTCAGTTCCTGCTGGAAGATCTATCAGAAGAGAAGAGTAAGAAAGGGAAGATTTGGATGAGTTTCAGGCTGTATTGTGGAAGGGAGTTAGTGTACAGAAGAATATAGATTTAAGTCTGGAAGGGATGTAAGAGGTTGTTGAGTTCAACTCCCTCATTTTCCAGATGAGGAAAGTGACTTGTCCAGGAATCATAGAGTTAATAAGTATCTGAGGCAAGATTTGAATCCAGGTCTTCCTGAGTCCAGGTCCAGTACTATCTCCATTATACTGTGCTACCTCTCTGATGAGATGGGTGAGCTCAAGCATCCAACTGAAGTATGAGAGAATCCCAAGCACTTAGCACAGTGCTTAATAAATGCTTACCGATAATGAGGATGATGATGGTAGAAACAATAACAGCTAACCTTTATATAGAATATATATAATAAAATAAATTTATATTATATATAGTGAATACAATAAAAATAATACAAGTAGTATATAAAATAAAAAATAATATATAATGTTTGCAAAATGCTCTACATATGTTAACTCATTTGATGATAATCATAGCAAAAGGAGTGGAGTGATTGGAGAGAATTATTGGATCCACTGGTTGAATAAATCCCATCTTCCAAGAAGTTGGTTATCTGTGAAGAGAGTTCAGCTTAATTGATGGGAAAAATTTAGGATCGTATAAGAGGATTTACCTCTTGTAGATAAATAGGGAAGAGACTTAAAAGACTTCCATTCAGCTTGGACAAGATGACTCTTCTACTGAGTCTTGGGAGGATGGTGATGTTTTCTATGCTGAGCCTGTAATTTGCCTCCATCCCTCATCAGATATGCCACATCCTTTGAGACCCAGCTAAGGTCTTAACTCCACCAGGACTCCTTCCTCACCAGCGATCTTTTTCTTTTCTGCCCTTAAGACACCATATTACTTGGTTGTTTTTATTATTGTTTAGTCATGTCAGTCATCTCTGACTCTCTGTGATCCCATTTTAACTTTTCTTGGCAAAGATACTGTAGTGGTTTGCCATTTCCTTCCCTGTTTGGACGTAGGTCTTCTGTATTCCAGGCTCAGGTGCTCTATCCACTGCACCAACTACCTGCCCCCCATATTACTTAGCACCTACTCAGTAAGTGTTTCCTTCTTCCCAGTAGACTAAACTATGTATGAGGCCAGGGTGATTTTCTTTCATCTGAATTTTGCATCAACCTAGCACCAGTGTTTGGAATATAAGGTAAACCATAAATGTTGATTTAGTTGAATTACTGCCTTGTTTGTATGCTAGTTGGTCTCTCCAGGTAGTAAGCTCCTTGGTATGGAACTCTACAAAAGCTTAATAAAATGTTTTTGGAAGGTTAATTATGTGCAAGGATCTATTTTTGACTATATCCTCTTTTGGTGATCTCATTCACTCTCAGGGCTTTAATGATTATTTCTTTGTGCGTAAGTACTGCCTCTACAACATTAGTTTAGTCTTGTAAGTATCTCTCCGATGGAGGTTTAGCCTTGGAAAGTCCATCCATCCCTCCAGGCTCCATACATCTCAAACTGAATTAATCTTTTCCCCCCAAACTTACCTGTCTGTCCAACTTTGGGGGCACCCTCCGAGTCACCCAGGCTTGAAACATTGGAGCCATTTTTGACTCAACTCCCATTTCCTTACCTCCCACATTGAATTAGAAGCCAAGTCCTATAAATCCAATCCTTGCAAGCCGTCCCATCTGAACCCTCCCCTTTACTCACACGGTTACCATTATTCTCCATCCTGGACAATGATCATAGCTTCCTAACTGGTTTTGTTACCTCCACTCTCTCCCCACACATTTGGATGCTTCCAAGGACCTGGGATCTCATCAGTGTGAGTTTTATTGTTGTTGAGTCATTTAAGTCATATCTGAGTCTTTGTGACCCCATTTGGGCTTTTCTTGGCAAAGATACTGGAGTGGGTTTGCCATTTCCTTTTCTAGTGCATTTTACAGATGAGGAAACTGAGGCAAACAGGATTAAGTGACTTGTCCAGGGTCACACAGCTAGTAAGTGTCTGAGGCCAGATTTGAAGTGAGAAAGATGAGTTTCAATAATTCTCCTCTAGTGGGACTTTAGTTTCTTCTCTTTAAATTTTCCATAGAGCATATTCTCTCCAACATTATAGGGGGCTAGATATTTAGATATTGCATATATATATATAACATAACATATATAACAATGCAGAATGAGGACTAGGCTTCAATTAACCATTATTCCTGTTCCATGACTGATTCTCTTTCTTTTTCTATACATCTCTCTGATGATATCCTTTTTGCATCTATTTTTTATTTATTTCTCCTGTATAATTTTTTTGTTGGTCATACGCTGAAGTCAGTCTGACTCAGGCCCATTATCCACCTTTCCTTTGTCCTTTGGGTGACCTGCAAATTTCATTCTTTGGAGGCTTTGTATTCTATGACTCACAGTCATTTAGAATCATCAGAAGAAAATGCTTACATTAAAATAAAAAAAATAGATTTTCATTTCAGGGACAAGTTGGAGTTTTTAAAAGGACCACACAATTTCCCAAATCTGTTGCTACCAGCTGCCAACATAATTTTCCTAATGCATAGGACCATCAGTCAATTAAGAAGCTTTTATTAAGTGCCTACTATATGCTTGGCATTGTGCTAGTGGATGAGAACACAAACACAAACAGTTCCTGGTCTTAACAGCAATCATTTTGTTGTTTAGTGATTTTAGTTGGTTCCTTTATTGGTAATGGAAAGAAATAACTTCAAGTTAAAACAAAGAACAGAAAAGACTGATTAAGTCTGTAGACAACAATGATAATAGTTAACATTTACAGAGTGTTTTAATGTTTGCAAAGCACTTTACATGTGTAGCAAGTACGCATTGATCTTCCACTCCCACAGTGAGGACTACTGCATTTTCCATGACTTCTATGAGTACCAGAAGCCATTTGGCCTCCTCTAAGGTCATTGACTCAAGACACCACCAGTTGTGTTTCCCCCATCAGTAGCTAGCACCCCATTCCATTTAACCAATGAACAATGATTATCTTTTACAAAGCTAATCAATACTTGTTTTAACAGGGATATTACTTCAGACATAGTAAGAACAAAAATGCAAACATTTCCTCCTAGTGTCTCCAGGTTACGGTCTCTCCAGGACAGCTAAGTGGCACAGTGGATAGAATGCCAGATCTGGAGTTAGGAAGACTCATCTTCCTGAGTTCAAATCCGGCCTTAAACATTCACTAGCTGTGTGACCCTGAGCAAGTCACTTAACCCTGTTTGCCTCCATTTCTCATCTATAAAATGAACTGGAGAAGAAAATGACAAAACCATTACAGCATCTTTGCCAAGAAAATCCCAAATAGGATCATGACTGGAAATGACTAAACATCAACCCAGAGGAAATCAGCCAAGAGAATGAGGTAAAGAGAGTCAGCAAGGGCAGCTGGGGCCTTCTTGTAAATCCTCCCAGTTCTGGCTATGTAACCAATAAAAACTCTTCTGGATACGAGGCCCTCATCCGCTCAGGGTGGGGAGACTCCATCAGAGACAGAGGTTTTTCTGGGTTGAGACCTTTTAACATTGCACAGATAACACAATGGAGTACAAAGGTTGGCCCTCAATTAACCACTGCTCTTTTTCTAGCTGTACATCTTTCTGATGATACCCTTTTTACGTCACTATCTTTCTCTCTCCTTCCTTCCTACCTTCCTTCCTCCCTCCCTCCCTTCCCTCCTTCCCTCGTTCCTCCCTTCTCTCCTTCCTTCCCCCCTTCTCTCCTTCCTTCCTCCTTCCTTTCTTTCTTTCCTTCCTTCTTTCCTTCTTTCTTTCTTTTTTCTTTCTTTCCTTCTTTCTCTCTATCTTTCTTTTCATTAAGTGATTTGCCCAGAGTCATAAATATATCAATCAATCAATCAATCACTGATCCTTTGTTAAGTGCCTACTGTGAATACTATGCTAGGCTCTAGAGACAAAAATATAAAAAATGAAAGAAACAGTCTCTACTCTCAAGGAATTTACATTCCATAGGGAGAGACAACATGTACATATATACACATATATACTACAAGTTGATTAAATACAAGCTAGTCAGGGAAGGAGGGAGGCTATTAGTAATTGGCAGGATCAGAAAAGTCTTTGTTTAGAAGGTGGCGCTTCTGGAAGGAAAAGAGGGATACTCAGATGCATAGGTGAGGAAGGAGGGCATGGAAGCAAGAGATACAGTGCTGCTGTATGAGAGGAGGGGCAAGTATATAAGTGCTGCTGGATCATAGAATACAGGAAGAATGATAGATAATGAGGCTGGAAATTGAGTAAGGTTTTAAAAATCAAAAAAGAAAAGGTCTAAGACGATTTGAACTTGGAAAATCACTAATTTGTTTTACAGTTACCTATCTTTTTTTTTAAAGTAAGTTCACAGGTACCAAGTTAAGAACCTTGGAGTAGAGGGTCCAGTTCTCAGCTATAGAAGGTTATAATTAGGAAATAAAGTAGGGAGAGAGTGAAATAACACCAAGATGCACTTGATAAGTTCAAAACACCATGCTCAGGTTATTCCCCTTTGTTCTGATTCTTCTTTTACAACATGACTAATGAGGAAACATGTTTAATATGATTATATAGCCTACATTAGATTGCCAGCCATCTTTGGAACTTAAAATTTTATAAAAGTGAATGTTGAAAACTATCTTTACAGGTAATTGGAAAAAATAAAATACTATTAAGTGTGAAAAAAGGCAAATCAAATAATGATCTGAGGCAAATCAAAAAGCAAAAGTGGACCAAATTAAAAGGAAAAAGCAGGGAAACTACAGTTTTCTAAAAGGCACCATTCACAGTGAAGTAGTATCAATACTAGACATATATGTACACTACTTAGTGTAGCATCCAAATTCTTTTTTTATTTAATTTTTTTTAATATAAATTTATTTATTTAACTTTTTACATTCGTTTTCACAAAATTTTGGGTTCCAAATTTTCTCCCCATTTGTCCCCTGCCCCCTCCCCACTACACTGAGCATTCTAATTTCCCCTATCACCAATCTGCCCTCTCTTCTATCATCCCTCCCTTCTCTTGTCCCCATCTTCTCCTTTGTCCTGTAGGGCCAGATAACTTTCTATCCCCCATTACCTGTATTTCTTATTTCCTAGTAGCAAGAACAGTACTCGACAGCTGTTCCTCAAACTTTGAGTTCCAACTTCTCCCCATCCCTCCCTCCCCAACCATTCCCTTTGGGAAGGCAGGCAATTCAATGTAGGTCATATCTGTGTAGTTTTGCACATGACTTCCATAATAGTCGTGTTGTGTAAGACTAACTATATTTCCCTCCATCCTATCCTGTCCCCCATTGTTTCTATTCTCTCT
>CM053770.1:531963284-532055241 GCA_028658325.1 Potorous gilbertii
AGCCCATTGGATATCTATTTCAGATGTTTGGGATACAGAGGCTTTGACTCCTATGTCTGGTAAACATTGTTCTTCCTCATCAGAAAGGAAAGGAGAAAACATCTGTTCACCAAGAAAGTATCCTTCTATGGTCTTATTTTTTTCCCCTTTTTTGGGCATTTTCCCAGCCAGTTACTTGACTTCTGAGATTCCTCTCCACCCCCGCCTAGGTCCACCCAGCTAGTGCTTGGGGTCTGAGATTCAAATGCTGCTCCCCAGACTCAGGGCTTTCACCAGCGGCCCAGCTGCTATTCAGGGTAAGATTAAATCAGGTTCTCAGGTGGGGGCAGGGCTGCCTCCCAGGCTCAGTTCCCTCAGGGGGTTTATGCAGAGACCTTCCGTAATGGACCCGAGGTACTACCTGCTCCAGGAGCCTCTGGCCGCCCACTGCCTCTGCCACTGCCTCCAGAGGGGACCTGAGTTATGGAGACACCCCGCTCCCTTCTTGGCCAGTCTAGAAGTCTCTCTCACTGACCTGTGCATCTGTGGGTGGAAGGACCTTTGCGATCACCAGAGATTCTGTCCCTGAAGCCTGCTCAGATCTGCTCGCTCCTCTTGGTGCTGTGCAGCCAGGGAAGGGCTGGGCTCCGCTCCCGACCAATGCGCAATGGACCTTTGGGATCGGTTTTTCAGGACTCTCTGGAATGGAAATCTCCTTCACTCTGTTGCTGCGCAGCTTCCACTGCTCCAGAATTTGTTGGGAGTTCTTTTTACAGGAAATCCATTGGCTGTGGGTTCAGAGCTAGCATATGTGAATCTTTCCACTCTGCTATCTTGGCTCCTTCCCCTAGCATCCAAATTCTTAAGGAAAAATTAAATGAGTTACAGGAGAAAATTGACAGTAAAACTATATAGCAAATCTCAACTTTCCCCTTTCAGACCTAGATAAACCTAACCATAAAATAAACAAGAAAGAAGTTAGGGAGATGAATTGGATGGATAATTTGCTTATTTAAAATCAACAATCTTTGGCACACATTTAATATACTAAAAATTAGAAGGGAAATAAGTAACTGGGTAAAAATCTTTGTGATAAGTTTTTCTGATAAAGGTTTGTTTCTACACTTTTTAAAGAATTGGTTCAAATTTACAAGACTGATAACCATTTATTGTTAAAGGATATAAAAAAGGGATTTTGTTAAAGGATATGAAAAGAAAATTTTCAAAGAAAGAAATTCATAGTAACTATAGTCATATAAAAACTATTCTCAATCACTAGTAATCGGAAGAATGTAATTTAATGCAATTTTGATCCCTCTACCACCTTTAAGATGGCAAAGATAACAAAAAAGGAAAATGATAAATGTTGGAAAACAGCTAATGTATTGTCGATGAAACTTTGAATATGTTCTGCCATTTTAAAAAGCAGCTTGTACTTACATCCAAAAAGTTATCAAACTATTAACATCCTTTGATTCACTACTAGGTCTATACTACAAAGAAATAAAAAAAATAAAAGGAATTATACCAAAAAAAAGAGCAAATGTTGAAAACTATCTTTACATGTAATTGGAAAAAATAAAATACTATTAAGTGGGGAAAACCCCTCCACTGTGCTCAGATGAATGACATCCCAGGGTGCAGAAAGAACTAGTAGATGATATTGCAGAGCTACTACAAGTAATATCTGGAGAAGATGGTAAACAATAGAAGAGGGAGAGAAAAAACAGAAAACATAGACAGTAGAATCCGCAAATTATGGGTTATTAAGCTTAATGTCTATTTGTAGGAAAATTCTAAAGCAGTGATTCTCTAAGTATGGTTTAGGGACCCTCAGGAATTCCTGAGACTCTTTCAGGGTGTCCTTTCTTTCTTTCTTTCTTTCTTTCTTTCTTTCTTTCTTTCTTTCTTTCTTTCTTTCTCCTTCCTTCCTTCCTTCCCTCCTTTCTCTTTCATTCTTAGTATTTTAATTTTAATATTTTTAAATTACATATAAAAACAATTTCCAACCTTTAATTTTTAAAATTTTGAATTCCAAATTCTCTTCACCCTTCCTCCTCCCTCATTGAGAAGACAAGCAATTTGATAAAGGTTCTATGTACACATACAGTCATGAAAAGCACTATTTCCATATTAGTCCTATTGTGAAAGAAAGCAGACAAAAACCCCTCCAAGAAAAATAAAGTAAAAAACCAGTATACTTTCATCTGCATTCAGATTCCAACACTTCTTTCTCTGGAGGTAGATAGCATTTTCCAACAGAGGTCCCTCAGAATTGCCCTGAATCTCTGTACCACTGAGAAGAATTAAGTCATTCACAGATCTCTGTGTTCAATATTCTCCTGGTTCTGCTCATTTCACTTTGCTTCAGTTCATGGAAGTCTTTCCAGGTTTTTCTGAGAACATCCTGCTCATCATTTCTCATGAACAATAGAATTCCATCACAATCACATAGAGGGTGTACATTTTCATAATAATATTAGGATGTTTTAATTTTTTGTAGTATAAATATGGATATAACCCACATAAGTAAAATCTCTTTATGGGATTTTTAACAATTTCTGAGAGTGTGAGGAGTCCAGAGACCAAAAGGTTGTAGAACCATCTTTCTAGAGCATAGTATTAAAGGAATGGTGAATGAATATACAGAATAGGACCTGGTGCTTATAATAATTGATTTAGTACAGGGATTGCCACATATACTTTTTATGCATGGCCAACGAGGGAATTTGTTTTGATTGACTATGAATATCAGGTTTTGTTTTTTCTTCTTTTAAATGGAGAGCAGGGAAAGAGGCAAGGGAAGAATTTATGAAATCAAAATAAAATTAAAGTTAAAAAAAAACAAAAAATAGGTCTTGCTAGACTAACTTCATTTCATTATTATTATTTTTTGACAGAGCTAATAGAATGTCAGGTCAGGGGAATGATACATAATCTACTGAGATTTTAATAAAACATTTGACTGAATCTCTCATGCCATTCCTGTGGACAAGATGAGAATTGTGTCCTAGACGATGCTCTGATCAGGTGGATTTGGAAAGTGTTGAATGGTTGGTGTCAGAGCAGATGTCAATGGTTTCCCATCAATATGGCTGGAAGTCTGTGGGTAGAATGCCCCAGGGATATTTGCTTTACTCTGGGTTGTTTAATATTTTTATCAACAGCTTTAATCCATCTATCTGCAGGCCTGCCTGCTTTCATTCTTTAGCAACATTTGCAGGTTTTTGGGGCAAGTTATAGGCACAAGGAGATTTAGACTACATCTGTACTTAGTAGAAGGCGAGGCCCTTTTGGCTGAGGGTGGATTCCAGGACTTCTTAAACTTTTCCTATTCCCAACCTCTCAGGGTTCTCAGTGTTTCAGGGCTTGAGGACACGTGCAGGGAAAAGTTCTCAGAACCAAGGCTGCAGTGAAGAGGCTAGATAGAACATGGGCAAGTGCTGAAACATCTCAGATTCATTACGTGTTTAATTTGAATTCATTTTTGGTCCTTGTGCATTCACAAACCTTTTATTGTTGCCAAGTTTTTCTGCAGTCCATATGGGATTGTGACCCACAGTTTAAGAGGCTCTGGATTATTCTATAGAAGGCTTTGAGTAGCTCATTGGCCTATGAAAAGCCCAGCTGAGACAACTGTTTCTCAGGATATGGACTGCTTCCTTTTTGGCCCCCAACCACCCCTTTGCACCGAATAAACAGAATTAAAAAAAATAATTCTGAGCTTCAGAAACAATACTGAAACAATATACAGGCAGGTTGTTCTGTTGTGTCCTACTCTCCATGAACCCATTTGAGTTTTCTTGGCAGAGATACTGGAGTGGTTTGTCATTTTCTTCTCCAGTTCATTTGATGGATGAGGAAACTGAGACAAACAGGGTTAAGAGACCTGTCCAGAGTCACACAGCTAGTAAGAGTCTGATGCCAAATTTGAACTCAGGAAGGTGACCTTTGCATATGTTATGGTTTTTGTGTTTGTTTGTTTTTACAAATTGAGGGTTTGTGGCAACCATGCATTAAGTGCTGTATTTCCAACACTCACATCACGTCTTTGTGTGAGATTTTGGTAATTCTCACAATATTTCAAACTTTTTCATTACTGTTATATCATACGGTGATCCGTGATCAGTGATCTTTAATGTTATTTTTGTAATTGTTTTGGGACATCACAAACTGTCCATATAAGAGGGCAAACTTAATTGACGAATGTGTGTGTTCTGATTGCTCCCCCACTAGCCTTCCTTCTTCACTCTTTTCTCCCTCTCCCTCTCTCTCTTCCTTCCTTGCTGCCTCGCTATTCCCTGACACACAACAATATTGAAATCAGGCCAATCAATAACTCTACAATGGCGTCTAAGTGTTCAAGTGAAAAGAAGAGTCAATTGATGAGGCGAACTTCATTGTTGTCTTATTTTGAGAAATTTTAAGAAATTGCCACAGCAATAAGAAATCAATAACTACCACCCTGGTCAATCAGCTGTCATCACCTTCAGTTTGACTGTTGTTTAGTTATGTCCAACTTTTTGTGACCCCGTTTGGGGTTTTCTTGGCAAAGATCCTGAAGTGGTTTGCCAGTTCCTTCTCCAGATCATTTTACAGATGAGGAAACTGAGGCAAACAAGGTTAAGTGATTTGCCCAGGGTCACATAGCTAGTAAGTGTTTGAGGCCAGATTATTAGACATAATACTATTAACACACATAATAGACCACATTATAGTGTAAACATAACTTTTATATGCATTATGAAACAAAAAAATCTCTTATGACTCCCTTTACTCTGATATTTGCTTTATTGAGGTAGTCTGGAACTGAATCCATAATATCTCTGCGATATACCTGTAGTGATTACTGGACAAATGGCCATTGTTTGGTTAGGTAACCTAACCTGCAGAGATGAAGATTTGGGAAATGTAATAGATGGTCTCCATAGGTTTGGTTAAAGTCCTTCATTAAGGGGGGACCTATCCCTGAAGCAGGAAAATTTATCAAAAGGAAAGGTTAAGCCTTTTGTTTTCCCACCTCCTACATAGGAAATGGTAAACCTCAGAGTTAGGGGCCTGAGGATAAAGGGGCAGGAACACACCAGTTGACCCATTCAGGAACAAGCCATGCTGACTAACCTCTTTGGAAGAGACTTTTTGTCCTTTGAGAATCAAGCCCAGGCTAGGACTAGAGCAACTTGCCCGGGACAGCTATGAACTTATTTTTGGAAGCAATAAAGGTCAAGTGACTTGCCCAGGGTCACACAGCTAGTGAGTTGAACTCTGGTCCTCCTGACTCTAGGATCAGTGCTCTACCCACAGCACCATCTAGCTGCCAGCTGTGAACTTTGTAAGGACACTGAAGTCATTAGGTTCTGGAATTGTAAGTTGCCTGGACCACGTGTCCCCTACACATGTACCTCCCCACCATTTTTCTCTCTGGGCATATACCATTGTGCCCACTTTCCCAATGAATACAATATGTATTGGTGTATACCTAGTACTCCTAGTTTTATGGGGAGAAATATTGTACCTACCATTCTTATAATGCCAGTTAGGGTGAATTTTGGGCAGCTAGGTGGCACCAAAGTGCACAGAACACTGGACCTGGAGTTGGCAAGACTCATCTTCCTGGGTTCAAATCTGACCTCAGACACTTATCTCCTTGAAGCCTTTCCTTTTAAATATCAGTATCCTTCTTGTGATGCTGTAGGGTCATGAGTCACAGAAGACCACATCCTTCTCACTAAAAGTGTTAAAGCTGCAAATCACCAAGGAAGGGCTTGAGGCTGCATATTACACTAAAGAAGTGATGTAGTATAGGAGATTAGCAATAATAATAGCTAACATTTACATGGCTCTTACTCTGTACTAAATACTTAATACTTATTATCTCATTTGAACTACACAACAACTCTGGGAGACAGGTGCTACTCTAGAGTGTCTGACTTTTCTAGAAGCCATTTGAGGTTTTCTTGGCCAAGATACTGAAGTGGTTAGCCATTTCTTTTATGATTTCCATTTTACAAATGAGGAAACTGAGGTGAAGTCATTTGCCCAAGGTCACATAGTAAGTACTGAGATTGAATTTGAACTCAGGTCTTCCTGACTTAGCACTTCATCCACTTTATTCACTGAACCACCTAGCTATTCCTAGATTCCTGACCCAGGAGAGGCGGGTCAGTTCTATCCTGGAATGAGAGCAGGAGATAATGAAGAACAACTCTTGTGCTCCTTTGGTTCACATTCAACAAAGAGATCTAGAGGAATGCTATCAATGTTGAGGTTTGGGGTGATTGGGACTCCAAAATATAGGCACCCCGGATCCTGCCTGAATGAATTTGACCCAAGTCTTCTTTCAGTGAAAGAAAAACAAAGTTCATTAAAGATCCACCATACAGGGTTGACTCTTAAGAAGCCTTGCCATTTGTGACACTTGTATTGACAAGCAGGCCAGAACAATCTGAATTGAATCTGAATTAGATAGAATCTGAGCACCTTCATGGAGACAAGAAGGATATTATATATAGAAAGACTATGGGAGGGATCTGGGGGTGGTCTAGTAGTCTAGTAGGGTGATAGGAGGAGGGATTTAGGGAGAGTCTTGAGGAGAAGTCCAAGGAAGATCTTAATGGAACTGAGTGACTACAGGTTAGAATCAAGAGAGTGAATCCCACTGATGTGATCAAGGGTGGGAAACCACTGGAGCCAGTCAAGGATATAACAGACAATGGAAGGCTGGGATGGGAAGCAGTCTGGGCAATCCATAGGCAACAGACACTGGAAGTCCAGGTTAGGTTAAGGGTAACAGATTTGAGTATGAAAAGCCAGATTAAATGGGAAGATTCAAGGAGATTCAAGGAGGTTCCCAGAGTCTCTACCCCATCCTCAGCATGTGGATTAAGTGGGTCCTCGCCCAAGGACTTATGGCCCAAACCACACAGACAAGAATCATGAAGTAGGAAGATAAGGCATGGATGGATAGTCTTGAGTACAATGGAGAGATCAGAGGTCCTGGGATATAAATGTATGTAGACTTAAAATTGTTGTAAAAGAAATCAATTTGCGGAAAGTCTCAGATAAGTGTTCACAAAAACAATTTTTCAGTCTTGTCCAATTCTTCGTGACTCCATTTGGAGTTTGCTTGGTAAAACTACTGGAGTGGTTTGCAGGACCAAGAACACTACCCCACTGCAGTCACTTAGCTTCTTCACTAGAGGATCCACAAAGGGCCATTCTATCTCTCTCACCTTTAATTCTGGGTGCAAAGTGCTATGATAGAAGTTCTGAGGAAGAAAAAGTCAATTCCAATTTGTGGCTGATATAGCTTGGCACAAGAATAGCTAGGTGACTCGATGGATGGAGCAGTAGGTGTAGAATCAGGAGGGCCCATCTCCCTCATTGCAAATCTGACCTCAGATACTTTCTAGCTGAGTAACCCTTGGGCAAGTCACTGTGGGAAGTAGGAAAGTTCTGTTGTCCATATTCCTAGGTGATAAGGGTTGTGACCTTGCATGGGCAGGTCAGAGGTCAGAAACTAGTGTGCAGGCCCAAAGAACTGTGTGAAGAAAGGTCTATCAGAGAGGAGAACATGGAGTCACATGGCCAGGGGACGGTGTCTCAGGAGATCCAAAGTTCAGAAAACAGTATAAGATGCCCCATCTTCCTGCATGTATTGTAGTCTTCCTGTAACCTTACTGGGGGGTGCTACCTGTCCATTCAGGGGGAATAGACATAAAGATTAATAAAGGCTTTCCTGATTTCACAACAGGTATTGTTCTTTATTTAAGGTGAGCATGTTTCTCACTATTGAAGGCTTGTTGAACGGGCTTACTTCTAACAATTCTTGAGGGCTTGACCAGGATCTTTAGCACCAGAAAGGTTAGGCCCGAATCTTGCTTGTGGGGAATGGGAGCACACTCATTGATTTTTCAGTGGCCCAGATGCCCACAGGCATGATTCTCTTCTTCTGACTACTAACTTTTCTGGGACTGTTTGGAATTGTTGTGAAATCAGGAACACAGCTAAAGCAATGGATTGAATGGCCAGAGGTAGTGTAAGTCAACAATAGAATGAAAATTGGTGGCTAAGTATTGCCTTGGTTGCCTCAGTGTCTTAGGTACAACCTTTGGGGACTTTCTTAGTATAAGTCCTAAAATGGGGAGTGAGCGTTCTTAAAACAATGGTACCAGGGAGCAGATTAATGATCCTCTGGGTATTCTTCCAGAAGCCCATTTGAAGGAATGCTGGCTATATTCCTTCCTCTGTCTATTCTGGAGAGAGAGCAGAGAGAAAGAGCGGGGAGGGAGAATCGAGATCTTGGAAGGATCCTTTGAAATTGGCTTGGAATCAGTCAGTAAATTGACATGAACAGTTGAATTTTGACTGGTCTAATCTAAAATTAGTTTATTTCCTAAAAAGAGAGGAACTGTATTGCTCTATCTGTTCTATATTTGTCTGTATGTTTGTGAAGTGTTTTGTTAAATTGTAAATGTACCCATGCATCCAGCTTGAATAGCAAGGGCTGTGGCTGGATTTTTTCTTGGAATTCTGCTATCTTTTAATCTCCCCCTCTCCTTACCTCCCTGATTACAGCAGCCTCAGAGGAGTGAGTGGGCTGGAGAGAGAGAGAAAGAGAAAGATGTTTTACTGTTTGGCTTGATAATGGTATTAATAGAAAGTTTGAAAACTTTTAAGAAGTTGTTTTAAAAAAATCTTTCTTTCTGCATTCTAGAACCCTAGCCAGGTTTTGTGAAGGTGAGAAAGAAAGGTTTTTTGCTCTTTTCAGAGTATTCCACTTGAAAAAAAATATAGTTCTATCGATAAGATAAATTGTTAGGCTTTTAACCTCTAAGTTTCTTTTTAAGAAACAAAGAAACTGAAAGAAATGATGAGTATCTGGTTTATTTGAAGAGGAGGATATGGGTGGTGGAGTATTCCATGTGCTTGGACCTTGTACTCCCTTCCCCTTCCCCCATCCCACTTAAGAAAATGTTTAGCCTGATTGAGAAACCAATAGACAAAGTTATAGAAGGTTATTGGATTTAAAGGTTTAGCAATTGTTTACTGTGATTTGTAATTATTACTATTGGGAGTTATTAAGCTCCCAAGCTTCATGCTTGAAAGTCACGCTTTGTCATTATTAAATTATTCAGGCCCTTTTGTCTGGGTAAAGAGGTTCTTTAATTAATCTGATTCAAAACTTTTTTTTTTGAATCTGGGAAGATCTTTCTGCCTTAGATAAGGGAGTGGCAGATCATTTTCTTCCTAAAGGAGGATCTCTTTTGTAATGGGAATTAACACAGTAAAATGCTGGCAGTCTGGAGGGAAAAGTTGAATTTTGATTTAATGAGATCTCAAAGTTAAAATCTGTACTTTATGTTTAAATTAAGTAAATATGTCTGATACCACACTGTGTGTGTAAAATTGCAAATTCACTTTAGAATTTCAGTGATTTCTTTTAGAAGCATTAACTCTGTCCATGTGCTCAGACCACGTGGACCAGGGGAAGGTTACCCTGCCCCCCCACCCCCCAATATGATTTATAGGGTGGAATGAGACTGGGAGAGCTGGTCTGGTGGGCCTTGGAGGGAGGAGGGAAGCTGGAAGATGGTGTTACAGCTCTTTATGGAAGTAGAGTAAAAAGAGATTATGAGCAGTTATTTTAAGCAGCAAGAGTTTTTGATTGGAAAAGTAAAGAAGACTAAAACGTTTATCATTAATGATTAGAAATCCAAGTTTCATATGATTTCAAGTTAAAATCTGTCATGAAGGAATATAGAGCAGCATCTGAGAATACTTTTCCTGTGAGGATTAAGCAGAAAGATATTGTTATTTGGCCATTATGATTGTACAGTGCTTAACACAAGGATGGGTATATGTTAGATGCAACATTACACAATTTTTAAATTTGGAGTTTGTTCTATATATATAGATTGGGGTTTTAAAAAGGATGTGATAGAAATTTAATAATTTGAAATTTGGTTATAAATAAACAGTGAAAATACTGATGTTTGCTATATAATGGTAAAGTTAACTCCTTTGATTTAAGCTAGAAGGGGAGTCCAGTGAAGACAGTTATGGTTAAGATGTGGAGGAACTGGATAATCTGATCAATGGGACTGAGAGATTTGGAAAGATGAAAAAGTGTTTTGATTGGAGATGAAAGTCAGATAAGAAGGTTTGAATAGTTCTAGATGGGTCAGTTTCAGATGGTTCCAGTAAGTAGTGAGGGTGTGAGGCAGTATTTTAGGGAGACAGAAAAATCATGTAACTTGATTTGATAATCAATAACTCAATCAAATTTGTGATGACTCTATCTGAAAGGATATCAGGTGATAGAGTGTGCCCACATGGTAGTAAGGAGATGAATTACTGTGCAAGGTGATGTGGAAATGCATTCAGCTGAATGGGTTAATGGCTTATTTTAAGTTTTAAGTAAACTTAAATAATTTTAAATTTTTAAGTAAATCTTAATGTTGCTATATTAGGGATCACATTGTTAAATTAATGATGAATTGATTAAAAAAAAAAGCTGTGATGAATTCTGTGTAAGAGTTTCTGTGTTGTAGAAGTCCTATTGAGAAAATGAGAATCCTTGGAAAAAATATACATATACAGTTTTATATATGGGTGTAATTTTTAAGCCTAATCTAAGGATGTATTAAGTATATTAAAAGTTTATTTTTGCTGTTAAGAAAGAAGTTTTAACTAAAATTGTTTTTGCTATGACTCAAGCATTTACAAAAGTATGTTTGTAAAAGGAAGCTTATGGCCCAATGTGAAAAGGCCTTGGTTTTAGATCTTGTAATTTTTGCCATTTAGGTTCATGAGGGTTTTTTGATAAATTGTAAACTGTTCTTAGAAGACGAATATATTTGTTACATGAAGAAATGTTTTGTAAAATCTTTTGTATGATTTTTGAAAGGCCTACTGACCAAATTTATATTTGTAAGTCAATTTGTTATAATAACTTCAGGTTTTATGGGGAGCTGGAAGATAAGGGACAAGATAAGGGAGACCAAGAATTTTATGGCTCCAGGAAGCTCTGCAATAATTTTAAGACAAAAAGTCTCCTGGCCCCATTCCCCTTTCCTTTTGAAGTCTAGTCATTACTGAAGGACTTCTTAAGATCTAATCTGTACTGGAGATGCTCAGAGAAGAGATGTTAACTTTTTCTGTTGGTGAAGGAGAGGAGTGGTGCCAACCTCTTCCAGAGGCTGAAGAGTGTAAAATGATCACTCAAGTGGTGAGGCCCTTCACTCTGTTCAAGTTGTAATCTCTATGTAAAATGTAAACATATATGGCATTCCTAAACCAGGAATTTGTTTAGGTGAGAAATAAACTCTAGCGATTGGTTTTTTTGACAAATATAAGATTTAAGATGTAAGTCCTGGTAAAATTTTTGATTTGTGAAACCTGCCATTTTGTAAAAGCTTCTGGGACCATTACCTATTGTGGCTTCTAGAGAGCCAGTTCATGTGGGACAAGGTGAAGTTTTCCAGGACCCTTTTCAGACAAATGGGACAAAAATTCTTTGGGGGTAATGGACAAATGCCCCAACTTGGAATAAGGTTTTTACATGTTACAAAGACCAGTTGGGTAAAAACAATTGACTGAATTAATTACTAAGACTAAATCAGAGACACCTTTAGTTTGGGGAAAAGAATTTCAGTCTAAGTTTCTTAGAGGCAGGTAATTTCTGGTACTATTTGGCATTGATGGAAAAGTTAAATGTTTCTGGTTTTATTTGAACTCATTTCATATACATAAGTTGAAGTTAGCATTTGAACTTATCATTTGTGTAGCTCATTCTTTTAGATCAAGCAGGGTTAGAAAGGGACAGAGTAGTCTGAGAAACAGATGTAAATCGATTAGAGCAATAACTTATGGTTTTAATAGCAAATTTGATTTTGTGATTGTTATTTAATCAGGAATTAGAAAAAGTATAGAAGGGCATGTAAGCTACTTAAGACTTGCTTCAAAAGATGTTCCTTAGCCAATGTGAAGTTATAGTCATATCTGAAACTGATTATTGGAGCTTGCTATTTTAAGATTTTATGGGACTATTAACTGACTATTCTTATGAGTCTAACTCCTGGTGTGGGTAGCAAAAGAGACAATCTGAGTCACTGATCCATGATGTGGGCTTGTTAAGTAGGTTCAATTCTAACATCACTTAACTTTCTTAGCCTCAGTTTCCTCATCTGTCAAATGAGCTGGAAAAGAAAATGCAAACCACTGCAGTATCTCTTCCAAGAAAACCCCAAATGAGGTCACGAAGAGTCAGACATGAAACAGCTTCTGGGAAGAAATTTGATTTAGAACTTAAAAGATGGGAACATCTTCCATCCCTACCTCCTCCATTTCTATTACCCTTTTCTCTTTGTTAGGCCTGCACCACAGAGTCTGTGTGTGTGTATACCTCAGATACACTACCAGTCAATAAAGATAAATTGCCAAATAATTTGTTTTATTTGTTTTCCTTACCTTGAGGACTGTCAGTAAAATCTTTATTTGCATATTTCTCCTCCGGAATCAGAGGCTACAGCTGTGGTTTCACAAAGACTTAAATAATAATAGCCACCTAAACCTCAAGCTAGATATCTGACCTCTATTTTTTGCATATTTATCTGTATGTATGTAAACAGTGTGGCCTCTCTACTCTGCAGTTAGTATTTCAATTAAATATTCTCCCTTTCCTTATTTGTTTCAAAGAGCAGTTTGGAATAAATTGAAGACATCTGAGGAATGAAGCCTTGCAAATAAGAATCACTTACCAGTCGATGTTCCTTCCCACTCCACCCACCCCACCCCACCCCACCCCTCCCCCTCCCCGACCTTTTAACCAGCCAGGGTCCTTTCAACCTAAACAAAAATAGGCCTCAGTTAACACTATAATTTCTTTGTTGTTGTTCACTCCTTTTTTCTGCCTCTTTGTGACCTCATTTGGGGTTTTTTTTTGGCAGATACTGGAGTGATTTGCCATTTCTTTCTCCAGCTCATTTATAGATGAGGAAACTGAGGCAAAATGGGTTAAGTGACTTGCTCAGGGTCACACAGCTAGAAAATATCTGAGGCCCGATTTGAACTCCGAAAAATGAGTCTAACTGACTCCAGGTAGGGCACTCTATCTACTGTACCACCTAGCTGCCCAGGTTCTAATTTCTAGATTCAGGTTAAGACTTTTGTTTCTGTGCTACTTAGGGTCAAAGCCATGAGAACTGGGAAATACAGGTTCTTCACTGCTTACCACCCTTAAGGTTGAGAATAGGAGTTAGGTGAGGAGAGATAAAAGTGGTACAGTGGATAGAGTCCTGGGACTGGAGGCAGGAAAACTTGTTCTGTGTTGTCTGACTCTTCAGTACCCCTTTTGGGTTGCTGTTGGCATTTTTTGCAAAGATATTGGAATGGTTTGCCATTTTATAGATGAGTTAACTGAGGCAAACAGGGTTAAGTCACTTGCCAGGGTCACACAGCTAGTAAGCTGGATTTGAACTCAGGTCTTCCTGATTCCTGGCTCAGTGCTCTATTTACTGTGCCACCTAGCTCCCCTGGAGTCAGGACAGATCTGAGTTCAAATCCAGTCTTAGATATTTACTAGCTATGTGACCCTGGGCAAGTCACTTAACCTCTGTCTCAGTTTCCTTATCTGTAATAACACCTCTCTCCCACGATTGTAGTGACATTCCCATGAGATAATGGTAAACTGCTTAGCTCAGCTCGGGGCACATAGTAAGCCCTGTGTACCCGTTAGCTATTATTAATCCCAGATCTCTCTCAAATGAGCTTCCCTTCATTCCTGGACCTCCCAGCTCTGATTCAGAAGAGGGTTTCCTTGATTTCCCCTTCTCATCAGCAAGAGCTGGCTGTCTCCCCAGTCTTCATTATTTTCTAATTGACCAAGTTAATTCTATTTTTTCTTGTTTCAAGCAAATTTATGGGATGTCTGGGGGTTGAGACACTATTGAAATGTAGGTGGAGGTGGGGGGGGGGGGGAGGCCAGGGCACTGCCTCCCTCTGCCATTTCAGTCATTAAACCAATTTCCTTCCTGGAAGGCCTTCCATTCCCAGTGCCCTGGTTCTTCTCTGCCTCAGCCTCTGGGGCTGCCCTTATCGGTCCTCAGCCTTCACCGGACACATTTTTGCCGGCTCTAACACTGATTCCTTTCTTTTCTATCCTGAGTGTTTGGAGCAGATACTTTGTTGACTACACTGCTTGCATTTTTTAGGAGAGAGATAATCTGCCTGGGCTTTTTTCTTGCCTCTCTCCCAGCTCAGGCACAATAATCCTCCCTCTTCTCTCCTCCTTCCTTGCCAGCTCTGGTTGCATGGGCTCAGTTTTTTGTGAGAGGCAGCAAGGTCAGAGTGGATAGGGGAGGGGGTTGTCAGGCCCATGGCAAGGAGGTGGGGGAAGGGAGGTCAAGATCAAGGTCGGTTCTCAAAAGAAGCAGATAACTTATCCCATTGCTTGATAATGCTGTTTGAAAAAAAATTCAATGAACATTTGTTAAACACCTCCTAAATGTAGAGCCAAGACCCTTGGGTTGAATCCTGTGAGGGCTAGGGACTTAAACACTCTCTCAGCAGGCATTAACTTCAAGCTCTTAAGGTTTAGATGAATAGGTTAATAGATTGTAAACTACAGGAGGGTAGGGAGGGAGTCATATTTATTCATCCCTTTGGCTTCCTTCACTGGGCTTGAAAAGAGATGTTTAATCAAAATGTTCACAGCAAGACTCTATTATATTCTGAGGTCCAAGATTTCATCTAGTGTGGGTCTTCCCTCCCTCGAGGCAGAAAGCAGCTCTCCTGGGACTTGGGAGATGGTATCTGGGAAATGATTTGGCTGAAAAATTTATGGCCCTGCAGTCAGCCTGGGGTTGAGCCTTTCCAAACTTAGCTAGTCTAGTCTTTGGACAACACAGTTTATCACTGGGCCCTTTGAATTGAAAACATTTTAAAGGGCTTTTAGTCCTAGTAAATTGACTTTCACAGCTGGTTTTCCCTGGCCTTTGCAGAGGGTAGTAAATATTAGATATGATAGTGGCCTAGTGGACAGCACACTGGACCTGGAGTCAGTAAGATCTGAGTTCAAATGCAGCCTCAGACACTTACTGTGTGTTACCTGTTTCCCTTAGTTTCCCTATATAATAGCACCTGCCTCAGAGTTGTGAAGAGTAAATGAGATACCTATAAAGCACTTAGCATGGTGCTAGATACATAGTAGGTGGTATATAGATACTAGCTATTAAGGTTTGTTGATCACTTTTCTATGAAAATCTGTCTACAAGGATAAGGGGTAAATATCACTCCCTACTTCCTCATTCCAAGAGAGCCAGTTCTAAGTTCTGGGACTGAAATCAAGGCCAGTGTCAAAAAGGCGGCTGTTGGCTGCACAGTCACACTTCTTTTCTCACCAGTAACAGAGATGCTGAGAGCTTAAACCTTAATAGAAGACAGTAAGTTAGTGTGGGCTTTAGAGATACGTAGCTCAAGTTGAGATGGCTCAGTGGATAGCCTAGTCAATAAAACTCATCCTCCTGAGTTCAAATCTGGCCTCAAACACTTAATAGCTGTTTGACCCTATGCAAGTCACTTAACCTTGTTTGCTTCAGTTTCCTCATCTGTAAAATGACCTGGAGAAGGAACTGGCAAACTACTCTAGGATCTTTGCCAAGAAAACCCCAAATGGGGTCACAAAATGTTGGACATAACTGAACAACAGTCAAGAGAATGTAAATTTACTTTGGAAGGGTAGAAGGCAGAGAGGAGACTTAGTTTGGTGTAGGAAGGGGCACTTGGTTTTGGGGCCTACAGGTCACACAATAAAGGCAGGCAGGTAGGGGCCTTATTCTGGATTTAGTTCAGATCTTCTCTAGCTCCCATCCAGGCTCTATAGGAGGAAAGTGGGGATTGTCATTTCTACCACCAGGTCCATTTTCACTCCAACATCTCTCCAAAGACGATATAAGGCCTGAAGGGGTGAACACCATCAGGTGGGTGGGGATTGCTCCTCTAGACAGTATATAGCACCAGAAAGTTTCTGCCCTGTTACTGTGGGGGAGACCCTTCCTCCTTCCAAAGGATGGCATGAAGACGAATGAGATGAGTGGCCATGGCAGCAATCACAGTCTAAATGAGAAACATTTGCCATCAAGTTTATTTGCTATAGAGTATCACAATATTTACAAAACATTCTTCGCACAATCAAGTCATGACTGCCTGGGTACAATGGAGTTCTAGGGAAGAACTAGTCTTTCCAGTGGCTAGAAATGGTCTCAGATAATGAGTTTATGAAAACACTTTTTCTTCAGCAAGGAAAAATATTTATGAAGCTATATGATTAAATATCTTTTTCACCTCAAGGAAAGCAATCGTGCCCCTCTTGTTGGGATCTGTCATTTTATAGACATGAAATATTTATATCAGAGCTGTGGTCATAAACATCTTATTTATTACCAGTGCTGAATTATGGAAGTGATTTCTTTGAGGCCCAGCCTAGCAGTGCTAACAGTTTCTTTAGGGATTAACCAGCTGGAGATCAGATTTTGAAGACTGTTTTTCCAGAACTTCTGTACATCACATCCCTAAATTTCACTCATGCCATTTCTGTCCCTCTAAATTTTTTTTAAAACGATTCACTAGGACACCTAGAAAACAAAGAGCCACTTCCACATGGCTCAGAATCACCCAGTGACACATCACTGATCCTTAGGAAGCCTCTTTCCATCGAAGGCTCTGAGCCCTACCCTGTCCACATTTTACATCAGCTAAACCAGGGAAACAAAAGACCCTCAGAAGGCTGAGCAAACCCAAACCTTAAGCCCCAAGTCTGGTGTAGATTTTACAAATGACTATGTGTCTCAGCTCTCCTGAAGTAAATATGCAGGGACGTGGCTGTTGTGATAAATAATGAATCAGCATTTTGCCCTCTCTCTCTATCTGTGTGAAGAATCTGCTTTTAAATTCTTTTGTAGGTGACAAATAACCACATTTTGTGCTCAAGGCAGATTTCAAAGGGGAGACTGAAGCAGAAAGTCTTTTAAAAAAGGCACACACATACATCCAGAAGCCCTTTCCAGGTTGATTGACAGAAAATGTTTTGTAATCAGAACTGCAGAAGTCCAGGACAAGTGAAAGGAACTATCTGTGTCCAGGAAGCTGGCTCCCTGGGCCAATCTTGGCTAGCTCTGTGGAGACAAAGTCTCCACTTCCTGCCGGGTAGGATCAGCAGCAGCCTGAGGATGTCTGGGATATCAAATAGGTGTCTAGCTCCTGGCGCTGATAGCAGGCAACGCTGTCCAGTACCCATTCCCGGGTCACTATAGGTGCTTCACATATCAGCCGGATTCCTGGGGATCACATAAAGCAGAAATCAGGGTCTGGCCAATACTCTCCCATAGAAGGTGGTGTAGGAATTGCTAGGGTCAGAGCAAATTCTTTAATCTAAAGCGCTCTTATCACAAACCCCAGCAAATTATAATGTATGCTGAAATTCACCTAGTTTTTCCCTTACACAAGTCTCATTTCTTTGGGCAATTTTATATTAATCAATCAACACTTGTTGACTATGTGCCAAGCACTGTGCTAGAAACCTCCCCCCCTTATTTTTTGAACTAACAAGATACTCTGCTATATTACAATAACAGACTGTATCTGGAGTCAGAGGACATGGGTTCAAATCATGGCTTCACTGGAAAGAGCCCTGATGAAGAGTGCGATGGCTCTGTGTCAGAGGTCCTGGACTGACATCTTACCTTTAGTGTGTACGTGTGTGTGTGTGTGTGTGTGTGTGTGGTGTGCCTGCACATCTTACCCTGAAAACTGCTGTCATCTTCCCAGGCATCAGGCTGCACAACCATGACTGGAGAAGAATCCTGTGATCCCAAGAGAAAAAATACACACATATACATAACACACACACACACACACTAAAGGGGAGGGGAAAGAATGAAAGTCCCACCATGCCACCCTGCACTCTACCTGCTGGATTTCTAGGGGATGAGTAAGAACAGAACCTTGTCATGGGAGGGGTGAGTGAACTGAACACTGATGCTGACTGAGACGCCGCTCAGGAGACCTGACTTCTATGGTGTTGGCTCTCACTGATGAGCTACGTCAGCACTGCCCCCACTCTGGGCCTCGGTTTCCTCCTCTATCAATGAGAAGGTATAAGTAGTGCACCTCCAGGGCACTTTTCTGCTTTTGTGATTTTAAGGCTTTGGAGATCAATGATTCTTCAAGCTCACAAAAAGGTGGGGGGAGGATGGGAAAAGGGGGAGAGAAGGGATGTTTTTCTGAGCTAAGCAGTGGCCCATGAGAGTCCACAGCAGATGAATCATGCTGTCTCACCTGCAGTACATCTTGCCCTCCTGGCTAAGCCCAACCCGAGTCCTTTCCACTGACATAATACTTACCACTCTGCACCTCAACGAGGAAGGTTTTTTCACTACTGTGGCCCCGCACAGCTGCACCATCCATTCTAAGTGATCTGCAGGGGCCACACAAACCATAACATTACAACATTCACATTTATTAGCCTCATCACTTCCCATAAGTCTTTGTTCTTTTAACTCTATTTCTGCTCTTGTTGTCAAGGAAGAAGTCCCTGACGTATCAGGCTGACTGCCTGCCTTTAAGAGGAGCTAGTAGTACTTTGCTGGGGGACTCAGCTCACTTTTGGAAAATCCATATCCCAAACTCTTAGGAGTTATGGAGCCAATTCTCTTGGCAGCTTCTCTATGTCCAGCTATGGTGGCTCATTAATGTTAATCACCTAGCCTGCTTAGGAGCAGACAGTCCAATGAGGCCCCCTGGGCACGCTTCTATCCCCTGACTTCTCTTACCCATCTAGTCTATCACATAACCCATTCCATGGTGTCCTCCAGACACCCCTGCTCTATTGACAAAAAACCCTTTCCATGACATTCTTTGTGTCTTCCTTAGTACGTCCTCTTTGGAAGATGCCACATTTCCTGAAATACTGTCTCTGTCTGGTTGCTCTGAATTCCCATGATGGAGAATGATTAGCCTTGGCAACAAGCCTTCATAGAGGCATAATCTTTGGAGAATTAATGAATTCTAGAGTGAATTTTTGTCCCTCTTACTCCCACTTCCCCTAACAGGGCTAGAAACCCTGAACCATGAGCATACATCTTGCTCCCTGCTGTGACTTCTAGCCTATTCCTGTCACCACCCATCAGTGAACTTTCGACCCTTTTTCTAGCCTTGTCATTCATTATTCCCTCAGTGTTTTTGTATTTTTTAAATGATTTGATCATCTGGGTTGGGATTATCCTCACTTCTCTACCTGCCAATATCACATCATTTCAGAACTGGAAGTGAGATACAAGTCAGGACAATACCTAGTAAAGAATCCCTTCCAAAATAATGTTGACAAGTGGCCATCTGGTTTTTGCTTAAAGATTTCTGAGAGAGAATGCCTTACTTCTTGGACATCTTTTGGACAATTCATATTAGGGTCATAGATTCAAAGCTGGAAGGGATATTGAAGCCATCTAATTCAACCCTTTCATTTTACAGATGATGAAACGGAGGCCCATTGAAATGAAGGGACTTACCAAGGTCACATGGGGAGTAAAGTGCAGAGGGGGATTTAAAGCCGATCCTTTGGCTCTAACTTAGTCAGCTGTTGAGTGATGGAGCAATTTGACTACAACTCCTCTTAATGCCGTGATCTCTCAATTCATTAACGACCAATGACATCCTGGCTCTGCACTATTTCAACTACATCCTGACAATTAGACTTCTGACTCCACTCTTACCTAGGTCTGTGCCACTGTTAGGCCTACAGCCTGTTCTCCTTCTGTCTGTTACTGCATTTACACTCAGCCTACTCTTTGTTCTTATTTGGATCTCATGTCCCTTGACCCATGATTATCTTTCCAGTTCATTTCAACTCCACTCTGGTCTCATTTGCCTGTAATCCTAGAATCCTGTTTATTTTTTTTTCCTGAATTTCATTTTTTAAAACTTTAATTAGTTTTCAGTTTTCAATAATCACTTCCACAAGTTTTAAAATTTCTCCCTTTCCCTCCACCCTGCCTCCCTGAGATGGCATGCAATCTTATATGGGTTCTACACGTACTCTTATTAAACACATTTTCACATTACTTATGTTGCAAAGAAGAATTAAAATGAATGGGAGAAACAGTGAGAAAAACCGAAACATAACACAAGAGAAAAGAGTCTGTTTCATTCTGCATTCTGATTCCACAGTTCTTTCTCTGGATGTGGATGGTATTTTGCCTCAAGAGTCCTTTGGGAATGTTTGAGGTCCTTGCATTGCTGGGAAGGGCTAAGTCTATCAGAAACAGTTCTCACACCCTGTTCTCCTAGTTCTTCAATTTCACTCAGCAGAATCCACTCCCCAGGAATCTCAATGACCCTTGGTCTTTCATCATTAGTCACTCTCCTTCCCTCGGCCAGAGGTCAATTCTTTTATCTGTACCCCATGACTTCATTCCCTCTAGCATCATGCAGGACCTTGCACACAAATAATCATTTCCTCTTTCTCACATGTCTTCCCATCTTTGGTTTCTTGATTCCCTTCAGCTATTACGTCATCTCTTTTTCCTCCCCTTTCTGCTGAATTCCTCATCAAGGTTGTTTGCAACTGGGTGCTTTCATCTAGTAACTACCCATTAATCTCTTCAACCCCTTGAAATCTGGCTTCCACTCCCTCTGAAACTATTCTCTCAAAAGGTCATGAACGACTTACTAATTGTCAGCTATGATAGCCTCCTTTTCATTCTTCATCTCACTTGACCTTCATGCTGCTTCTGACAAAGCTGACTCTTAGCTCCTACTAGATATTCTCTTGGTTCTTTTATTAGGTCCCTCATTTCACTTTATCTTTCCTCAGCTTTCTAACGTGGCATGGCGACTTCTTAATGTGGGGCACTCTCTGGTCCTGTCTTTTATCTCTCTGTCATCTACCTTGGCACTGCCATTTTCTTCCAAGGTTTCCACTACCACCTGCATATTGATGTCTCTAAGCCTCTGAGTCAATTCTGTGCCTGACTTGCTTTGGATGTTACAGGGAAAGGGCTCTGTGGCTCTTAGAAAGCTACATCATCACCACTATTGCTATCTCTGGCTATCTGTCTGTAGCTCCAGGTCATGACCATTAAGATGTTCCACTAGCACCTCAAATTCTGTACATCTAAAACATGCCTCTGTGTAAGTCTGCTTGTCCTCTGGATTGGATTCTTTCTGTGCTACCATCACCCACCCAGCTGTCCAGTCACCAAGGCCCTGCCAATTCTACCTCTGCAACATCCATCACCACCTCTCCGGTCTCTCTTACTGTCTGCCTTTACTCCAAAAGCCTCCTCCCTTTCCAGTCTTCTAACTGCTCTTTCTCCCCTCCAACTCATTCCATCCTTCATATGATCTTTATCATACATAGATCTGGTGACATCCGGTCTCTGTTCCTCCGAAGAGTGTAGCTCCACTGGGTCTTCAGAGGAAGGTTCAAACTTTTTTGTGTGGCATGCAAAACTCTCCACCATCTGGGGCCCCCTTCCCTTTCTCTTCTTTTATCATGAACCTCCCCATACTAAGCTGTAGCCAAGCCAGTTTATGCTGTTTTCTGAACACAGCACATAACTTCCCCTTCTGTTCCTTTTGACTACCTTAGGCTTTGTGCCTGAAATGCTCTCCCTTCTCCATGATGCCTGCTGAATTCCCATCCATTCTTGAAAAGTCTTATTAAATGCCATTTCCACTAGGAAGTCTTTCCTGATCTCCCCTTTTCTGTCTGTACCTCACATAACATGTTTTGCAACTCTAGTGCTTTTATAATGCAATGTCGCATACATATTACAGTTCTGTGTTTGTGTCTTGTCCCTTTGCTGGTCTATAAGATAGAAGAAAGAGACAATTTATCCAAATCTTGTGGCTTTTCTTTTTTTCCTATATTTTTCCAGTATCTATTCTAGTGATCACTAAATAGAGTATTTCAATGAAAGATTTCCCATATCCTCTTTCTGGGTGGAGGGACAGAACAGTCCCAAGCTGCAAAGGTCACGTGGAATCTAAAGCTGCTCCACTCCTGAGGGGCTATGTGACCCAGAGCAATCTGTCTAGGCCTCAGTTAGATCACTCACTGAACTGGAGACTGTTTACCAAAAGCATGAGTTCCTTTGAAAGAAGAAAATGAGTTAACCAATGGCTCTAATCAAACCAGGAAACTCTACTTACAAAACTAGCAGGGTCTAATTTTAAAAGGTAGAGTGCGTGATGAATGCAGAGACTCAAGAACTGAGATACCAGACTCGATTATCTCTCATGAATGAGATACTTGAAACAGAAAAAAAAAATCCAAGATAATTTCTATTAATTTGCTAAATCACTGGCTAAGAAACTATGGAGAAGAAAAAAAAAAAAGGCAACCTTTCCTCCTAAGATTTGAGTCAGTAATTGATAATCATGGCAGTAGAGAGCACCACACTCAGTGGTAATTACTACAAATGTCAAGAGACAGGAGGATAATTCATTCAGTCAAAAAATAAATGCCACCCTGGACAGAGCCTCACCATGCTAAAAGGAGTCAGAATCTACATGCTTATGGGAGAGTGGCAGCCAGAAGAGGTTTCTGAAGTCTGGGTCATTTGCAGAGGTGATTCACTGCATGACCTTTGCAAGGAGAACGAGCATTAAGATCAAATGAGAGAGCTAACTTCTTGTTATGCCTGCATACATTCTGGCATGAAATTTTATATAGGCTTCCTTTCTCACTAGCCTACATTTTCAGATTATTAAGAAATGTAAATAACAGAAATAAGGGTGGAAGGGGTATCTCTGACTGGGTCACTGAGACAGGCCAATAGCACTTCCAACAAAACCTTTCTGAAGGAAGAGTGGTGAACCTGCTTCAGGCAAGTTTTCATTCTATAAAAGAATAAATTCCTTCCAAATGCCTTGGGGACAACATGTGTGGAAATTTCATAAAGTCCAATCAATCAATAGCCATTAATAATGGAAACTAAAGAGAAAACAAAAATATTTAGCATACCTCTGCTGGCCTCCCTGGTGACTGGCTCAGTGCATCACTGATACAGGTACTTAAACCTCCCTAGGCCTCACCCCTAAGTTGAGGAAGAAGACTTCAGGTATATAAGAGGCAAATGGAGTGAGTGTGTGTGTGTGTGTGTGTGTGTGTGTGTGAGTGAGAGTGTGTGCGTGCGTGAGTGTGCGTGTGAGTGAGAGTGTGTGTGTGCGTGTGTGTGTGTGAGTGTGCGTGTGTGTGTGTGTGCGTGAGTGTGTGTGTCTGTGTGTGTGAGAGTGTGTGAGTGTGCGTGAGTGTGTGTGAGTGTGTGTGTGTGTGCGTGTGTGTGCGTGTGAGTGTGTGTGAGAGTGTGTGTGAGAGTGTGTGTGTGTGTGTGTGTGTGTGTGTGTGTGACATAAGATGAGAGTATCTGGTCTGAAGAGGAATCACTTGAATCATTACATCTGATATGTACACAATGATCTGGGTGAAATTTAAATTAGAAAATGTTCATCAAACATATCCTCCAATATCGCTGCTCTGAGCCCGTGCAGAGCCCTTGCCCCACAGGCTTAAGCTGCAGCCATGTGTTCCTCTCTGTTAATAATGTATCAGGAGGAATGTGTGGGCAGAGGATGGTTTGGGAGAACTTAGCAGTCTGATTCTCAATTATTATAAACTTCTACGTCATCTTCCTTCCCCTTGATTAATTTTCCCTTTTCTTAAAGCAAGAATTCTTAAAAATATATGACTTATCATTTTTTTACTCCAAGTTTGGGTACAGTAAAACCTCTATTTTCAAATCCACACCTGGAAAGCCTTATCAATCTAAGGAGGTCTTTGGGAAGTCAGACATACACAAAGGCTAGCTGTATTCTTGCTTTAGATTTGGTTGGTGCAAAGGAACAGCTGTTATGAGAATGTTATCATATAGACCCTCATTTTCTTACCTGTTGGCATGTCTGTAAATGGTCCATAGCAACAGATTTCCAGGCCCTTGAAGATCTGGGAAAAGACAAATGAAAATTATCAAGGAGTAAAGAATTCTTTACTCACTGAATGAAGCTCTTGGGAAACAATTTTCCTTTAAATTTGATGGCTTCCTCTGTTATTTCTTAGAAACAATAAACATCAATCCAATGCTCAGAATTCTGTTACAGGTCAAAAAGTCTTTTTGCTCTGTGTATTTTCTTTCTGACCATTGTTACCCAAGGGCAGTTTCAACAGTGGAAAGGCTTGACCAGGAGTCAGAAGACCTTGGTTCCTGGCCCAACCCTGCCATTTATCAGCCTTGTGACCATGGGTAAGTCATTTAATTTTGCTGTTTCCTCATCTGTAAAATGGAGACTACTGTGCCTGCCTTGTCCACCTCACAGAGTTGTGACAAAGATCAAAGCTGACGTGTGTTAAAATGCTTTGTAACCTCTATATCACTCTGCATTGCACGGCAGGGTCTCTGAAGCTGGGGACTCTTATACAGTTCAGATATATTTATCTGGGTACATGTGGCCTTCTCCAATAGAATGTAAGCTCCTTTTGGGTGTGGATCATTTAATTTTTGTCTTTCTATCACCAGCACCTTGGTGTGTAATTTGTTACAAAATAAAATAATTGTAGGTACCTAGTTATTTTCATGATTGTCTCCCCCTTTAGATGTGAGCTCCTTGGGAGCAGGGGCTGATTTTACTTTTCTCTGCAATCCCAGCACTTTGTACAGTGCCTAATACGTAGGAGCCACTTTAAAGGTCAATGCTTGTTGACTGACTGGCTGATCATTTATCTATTGGGGAATGGCACCTGACCCTATACATTTGTATCAATTCTCTATGCATCTTAGATAGTAGACCACCAGCAGAGAAATTTGCTATAATTTTCCCCAGAAGTTAACTCTTTCCTTGCTAATTCTAACAACATCAGTGTAGTTCATGTAAAATATTCTGGACTTTATGTAATTACAATCATCCATTTTCTCTACCGTGATGTTCTCTATCTTGTTTGGTCAGGACTTTTCCCTAATCCATATCTGTAAAAGCCATCCCTTTGCTTGCTCTTCTAATCTGCTTACGATACGACCTTTAATATATAGGTGACTTGTGCATTTAGAACTTAGGACGGTATATGATGTGGACATAGGTCTAAACATAATTCCTACCAGATTGCTTTATGCTTTCTCAGAAGTTTTTATCGAACATCTGGGGTCCTTTGGTTTCCTGAACACCATGCTCTCCAGTTCAATTCAGTTCTTAGTCTCATTTATCTAGTATGACCCAGTGGTTCACTTTTCTTTATTTAATTAGTACCAAAATAGCTTTGCCGATTGCTGCTTCATGGTACAGTATAAGATGTGGCAATGCTAGGTTTATTTCCTTTCAAATCTTTGTTCTTTATTTCCTTTGAGTTTCTTGACCTTTTGTTCTTCTCTACATGAATTTTTTTTCTTCTTCCCTAAAGTAACCATTTGGTAATCAGATTGGTATGACACTGAATCTGTAAATTAATATAGGTAGCATCATCACTTACATTACATTAGTAAGGTCTAAACATGAGCAGTTCATGACTTGCCAATATTTGCTTTTACATAATTCCTGTGTGCATCTTGGTAGTTAGACCTCCAAAAACTGTTACATTTTATAGTTATTTTGAATACTAATTTACTAATATCAAGTAATAGTGGCATCAATGGACATCTCTGCTTTATCCCTGATCTTACTGAAAATGCCTCTAGTATTTATTAAAGATAATGTTAACTCTTGAATTTAGATAGATGTCATTTAACTTATTAAGGAACGGTTTATTTCCATGCTTGTTAATGTTCTTAATATAAAGGGGTGTTGTATTTTGTCATAAGCTTTTTCTAAATCTATTGACTAGCCATGTGATTTTTATTATTTTTGTTATTAACAGGATCAGCTACAATTAATAGTTTTCTTAATACTGAATCAACCCAGAATTCCTAACATAAATCCAACTTGATCAGAGTGCATTTTCCTTTTAACATATTATTGTAGTGTTAATATTATAGTCAATCTTTTTGCATTGATATTCCTTACAAATATTGATCTATAACTATCCTTTTTTTGCTTTACCTGGGAGATAAGTACTAGTCAGGCCCTAAAGCATTGAATCCAAGGGTCAGTCTGGCCTCAGAAATAGCCATTCTACCTACTTAGTCCAGGCAGGTTATTCCTTTAGATTTTTATTTTTCCAACACTGAAAAGAAGCTGATGTTATTCGCTCCCCAGTATAGGTATCACTTATAGGGATTTGGTAGAATCCTTCCTTTTCCTATTTGAAAATAATCACTGCTTTGCCTTTCTACTGAACCCAAAGCACAAACCACTTTGAGCCTAAAGCTCCTTTCATAGATAGCTGCAGGAAAAAACACTGTGAGTCTCCAAAAGAAAGAGTCTGGTAAGTCATCTTTTTCTCACACTGGTTTGATTGTTTGGTCTCCAAGGAAAGGAGCCCACATCACATTATGCAGGTGAATTCCTGTTATAATTTCCCCTAATCATTATTAAAGAGTAAAGTCTCTTTTGGAAATACTCATTTTTGGAAGTTCAGTATATGGCACATCATAGATGCTTAATAAATGTTTTTGAATGTTAAAATAACTTTTTCAAATTTGAAAGTATTGAAAATTAACGTGAAAGGACATTCTTTTTTGCAAAGATAAAGTCTCCAAGGTGAAGAGGGTGTCATGCTACTCATATCATTCTATAATGTCCCTCTCTCTGCTCAAAAGGGACAATTATGAAAATGGTCTAAACCTCTACTCCTTTCTCCCTTTCCCTTACAGCTGGAAAGATCTGAAAACCCAAACAGAGGTAAAAATGAGCTGCATTTCAGACTGTTACTTCAATGTCGCTTTATAGATTACTGAATGAAAAGGAACAACTCTACTCTTATTATAAGTGAAGGATCCTATTTATAACAACTGTGCCACCTGTGTGAATGAAATATGTGCTCTAACACCACTGCCCCCGATGGCCTCAGCTGGTGATATCATAGACTCAAGCCACTCAAAATGCTCCAGGTTCTGAGCCAAATGCTATGTGAAAAGTTTAATGGTTGGATATTTTCAAATCTTATGCCTGGTTGACACTTGCTGACAAGGACCTCTAATGAGAAGATGAGAGATTTGCAGTTTTGAGCTCCTTGACAAATACATTTTTCCCTGCCAGGGAGAAACCACTGACATTTAGCATCTTTGCAGTTTTATCACTGACCAGCCACTTTCCATCACAGCCATCCAAAGATCCTTGCACATGAAAAAAACACAATCAGGTAGCAACAAGAGCAGCGTTTCAGTTAAAGTGGGGGAGGGATCTGGGGCTAACTCAACCTTACGCACAATGTGGTAAAACAAAACAATTAGCCATCTTGTGCGGGAACTCTCTGGGGAGGTGGCATGATAGGAAGCAAATGACATCAGCTTCTTTTCAGTGTTGGAAAATAAAAGTCTAAAGGAATAACCTGCCTGGACTAAGTAGGTAGAATGGCTATTTCTGAGGCCAGGCTGACCCTTGGATTCAATGCTTTAGGTCCTAACCAGTGCTTATCTCCCATATCACTTCTCTGCACAGTGTCCTCTCTGTCATTGTTATTGTTTGTGACTAAAGAAGGTGAGGGTGTGCTCCAGCAAGGCAGAGGTCCATTCTTAAGCGTCAGGCTTTGAACCCTCAAAAGACAGAATTAAGACATTATGGTTTAAAAGAGTGAGCCAGGAACATAACTTTTGGCAGCCCTAGAAGGGCAGGTGCCTTAGGCCTGCAGCACAGGAGAAATACCATCAGGCAGTCACCATGACAAAAAAGCATCTTCTAGGTAAGAACTCCCACAGAGGAGTCTTGGCTATGCCGGCTTTTCCCTGGGTAACTGATGTGAAGTCATGTCACCTCTGGGGAAGGCTCTTTCCAGTGGCCTTACCTTCATTCCCTGAGATTCTCTTGCTTTCTCTGGGCCTCGGTGGTTTCTTCCATTGATGACATCTCCTCTGACTTCAAAGTCACACTTTAGAAAAGAAAAGGACAAAGTAAAAGATGATTCTTCAGTCTTCATCAGGAAGTTATGTCAGTTTTAGGAAGTTAAGCTTTTCTGCGTTGTTTGTTCAAAAAGGTCACCAACTTTGGCAGGACAGCTGAAACGATTGGCATCTTGGCTGCTGCAGTCAGTTCATGGAGTCAAATCTGCTGGCAAAAACCAACAACTGGCTTCCCTCCTTACTAGGACATAACGTATTTCAATTTCAAGCATCCATCTCTTCTCCAAATATTGCTTAGCATTTAGATTAAACTGATAATACTTTGCTGTGTAATGATAACAGAAATATTCCCTCATCTTTTAAATCAAATTGTATATTGCCATTCTAAAGAGAAAAAGGGTTTTTCATATTCCAGCTGAAAAATTTCTGTGGTTAATGAAACTTGGAAGACAAAATGGGCTTCTCATAGTAAGGAGAATGGAAAGTTTGGGTTGGAAAAGGGATCGAAAGAGTGAAGAGGAAGAGGTCAAGGGTCCTTGGTTATATTCAAACCAAAAAGTGCTAAGTAATTACTGGGAGACAGAAGGGAGGCCAGCCAGCCTTTGCATTTATTTTTCTGATAAAGAAGGCAGTGTGACATTGAAAAGAGCACTGTCTTGGGAGTTAGAAGATCTGATGCAAATCTTTCCTTTGATGCTGACTATCTGTGTGAACCTCCCTTGCCTAACTTTTCTCATTTGAAATATGAGGGGGTTGGACTGATGATCTCTGAGGTCATCTTTCAGCTCTAGAGCAATCATTCTTACGTTATTAAAGCACCAGCTTGTGAAAATTCTTTGGTCACCTTCGTGCTCAGTCGTGGAGTCACTTGGATGGGCAGTATGACAGACGAAGTTTTTAGAAGCCGGCTGAAGCAACAAAATGAGACTAACGGCAAATGTGCCTCCATGCTTCTGTCATGAAATTATTCTTTCTTCTACATGCTATGCTAATTAATTGTCGTTATTCTCAGATCATCAATAGCAAATATTGTCTTGAGGTAATTTATTCCAAATAAATTCTACTTGCTTACTAAAAAGACAGATCTTGCTTTAACCACATCATTGAAGAGCTATTAGCATACAGGAAGGTTTCTGTGTGCACAGCCAGGTTAACCCTGTTTCTCTGCAACATTCTCAGCCCTCTTGTTCTGTAGTGCCTTTCCTTCCCCGTCCTTCCCAATTAAAGAGCTATTCCTTTTGAAATTCTGGAAAATGATGACAGATTTTCTGCTATTAAAATATAAGCTCCTTCAGGGCAGGGAATAGTTATTTTCATCTTTGTATCCACAATGCCTACCACCCAATAGGGGTTTAATAAATGCTTGCTTGATTCTTCTGTATCTCAACTCTAGGTTTCTACTTGCCCAGAACATTCTCACCATTGTCACTACCTTTCACCAATAGGTCATTCAAACTTCTTGGCATAAGGCCTGTCTTTGGCTATTTTGGGACATCAAGGACCTACCTCGGGCAGCACTTTGCCTTCTTTAAAAGACTGCACCACCCCTGAAGACAAGATCATAAAAAAAAAGAAAGGTCATATACAACAGAAAAACCCACTGTTTCAATGATCTGGTCAAGAAGCATTGGAGGAAATGTGACGTGAGCAGAAGCAGAAGAACAGAACACGGTAACAACAACATTGGATGATCAGCCGGGAATGACTTGGCTATTTTCAATGACACAACCATGTGAGGCAATTCCAAAGGCCTCATGAGGAAAACTGTTATCCACCTCCAGAAAAAGAACCAATGGACTCTGAATGCAAATCAAGCATATTACTTTTCACTTTCTGTATTTAAAAATTTTTTTTCCTTTACCTCTGTGTCTTCTTTCACAACATGACTAATATGGTGATATGTTTTGCATGAACACGTATAATCTATATCAAAATGCTCACCATCTCTCAAAGAGGGGGGACATGAAGAGAAAGAAAATTTGGAACTCAAAATTAAAAAAAAAGAACTAAAAATTCTTTAAATTAAAAAGTTAAAAATTGTCTTTACATGTAACTGGGGGAAAAAATTGTTTAAAAAAACAAACCCCAAAACATTCACAGAATACTAGTAGAAGGGATATGGCATGTAACCCTAAAAGCCAGAGATTTATAAGATGTATAGCAAAGATTCTTTCCTCAGGCCTGGTTGCTACTTTAATTCAAATGTTAGAAATTGCCTTATGCACATTGATTTTAGCCCAGTATCTGAAGAAAGCCTCCTTCACAGACTAAAATTGCTAATAGAACAGATTAGATCCTATTAGTTATAAAAAGAAACCCATTTAACCAATATTGCTGGCTTATCTGAACAAAGCAGTATACATTAAAGATAAAACCAATTTAGTATAATCATTAAAGGCCTTTTGGGTATTCAGACTCAGAACTGTAGAAATCTCAGGTGTTAAGGCATTAATGTTTAAAAAAAAAAAAGGCAGAAGAAAAGAAAACAAGAAGGGGTTGAATTGTACTTACACAGAAAACTTACTACCCATTTCCCTCCTGCAATGCCCAAGAAGTATTTCAGGGTCCGCTCACACACAAACTCAGCATCTACAAAGCAAAAAAACATATAAGAAGTTAGTAGAATTTGTAGCTAAGCCTGAAAGTCTGGTTATAGTAGGCTCATGAGGTTCTTGCCCACCAAAGAAGAATTGACAATTCCATCTACTCTGAGGGAAGAAGCAGAAGCTAGAAGAGTCTGGACCACTAGAGGAGTAAAGGGAAAAATATGGAGCTCTACAAGTTGGATCACATAAATTTATTTTCTGTATTCCAAAAAATATTCAAAGCATGGTTGATACTGTTATATTTGTAGAGTCTAAATCTGTTTTAGTGGATGGTTATATCTAGAAGGGAAGAAGAAATAATATCTGAAACTATAAGACTGAAATGATAATCCAAGCAATATGTGCCCATCCTTAGGACTTTGACCTGGAGACCCCTAACCCTTTAGCATTCCTGCAAAGGATACTTGGAAAATATGCCAAATAGGCCAAAGATCTCATGGTTCTTCTTTTTACATCAAGACTTCAGAAAACAACAGCTAAAGAATAATTTGTTTATTTCCCAGTATTTCAAAGACCTCTTTGAAGAACTAAGAAAGCTGTGGCAAAAACACTTAGGAGAAACGCATCTAATTAAACCTTATGACATAACAGTCAAGCCATCATCAGCAACAGCCTCTCTTCATAAAATTCATCACATTTCTATTTTGTAGAGCTTCTTGTTTAGCCACTGATAGAGTTGATGAAATAATGAACTTCAAACACAGTCATCCTAGTGCATTAGCCATCTGTAAACTCGACAATGCTGCTTGGCCTCCTTGACAGACACTCTAATATATAGTTTCATGATGATATGTCTCTACCTTTTATCAAGTTCACAGAATCAGAGATCCAAGATAGAAAGGCACTTTAGAGGCCAGTTAATTCAGAGGTCAGTGACATATCCAACATTACATGGGGATGAAGTGGCAGAGGTGAGATTTGATCATTTTCAAGATATCATTAATCAACTTTTAAAATTCTGTTCTATCACTGCTTTACCTCCCCAGTCTCTGAATCCATGCTAATAATTTTGTCTGATAGAAAGGCTAATAGAATTCCTTTTTAAATAAAATTATAATTTGTCAGTTATTAGAAGAGTAGGATTGCCCCTTGGTTTATCAAAATTTATAAAGTATTCAAGATAGCAGGTTAAATCTAGGATCTTTAGAGCAAACTATTTGAAAAGGAGCACTTAGAATCCACATTATTGTGGAAGTCATCATGATAAATGTCTGTCTGAGTTCAATGGAACTGAGTTGTAAATTGCCAATGACCTTGAATTTCAAGTAAATCTTGAGGAATTGCTTCCTAGAGCAGGAAAAATGAATTTTGACTTTTTAACACTTCATCAACTGTCTGTTTTTGTTCTTTCCCACTGAATTCCAGGACAGGTACTTCTCACCTGCAAGAGAGTTAACATGTTTTGTCAGTTCATAAAGTTCTTGGTATACCTGTTTTCATTATGACATGAGTGGTCCCTTCAGTAATTTGACTAGATAAAGTGCTCTGGGTTTTCTTGGCAAACTTCTGCACTAGCATCTGAAAGCAAGCAAAACACTGAATTACATCAAATTGCTTCCAATGCAGTATTAGACAGCTTTTAGCATTAGAAATCCTGGCTTTGAATTCACATCAGTTAAGGGATAAAAAGATTTGCTAACATAGCTGAAGTACCAAAATAAACCTCAATTTAATAAAAAGTTCAACTTAGAGGAAGAAATCCTGAAGTATTCTATGTCAGGAGACATGGAAAACACAAGTATTGATTTTTGCCTTTAAATAGCAGAAATCACTCGATTGCCTGAGATAGTTCCATTGTATGGTGACACTCCACTATACTATAATTCAGATTTACCAGTCTGTAATTTATGAGCTGTAAGAAATCCCACCTTCACACAAAGATGTGCAGTAGTTATGTCTAGCATGAAACCAAGATTCAAGCTTCTGATGGCTACAAAATATTAGAGTCACAGTGATGCTAAAGGTCGGTGTCATAACCATCAGTTCCAACACATTTAAAGAAAAGGATTAAGGAAAGAATCTCATCCTTTTTCCAAAAGAAAACTAGCACCTTCCAGCTATTGTCCATGAAATATATAAAAGACAATAAATAGGCAGTCTAATAAATTAACCAGATCTATTTAAAGCTCAGTTGACATAACTGGTAACTCCTGTTTTGTAACAACTTTGTTAATCAAGTGCCATGATTTACCACTACCATTTATGCACTAAATGATGCTGTGACTGAGATCAGGTTATCTTCCTCAATGCTGTCAGACCATCCACACTGCCTCAGGGCTCAGAGAAAGGCTGACTTACAGATGCTAATGATATCCTCCTTCCCTTTACCATTGCCCTCTGCCAGAATCATTAGCAATTCTGAACGGACTATTCGCTGAAATCCCCACCATGAAAGTATTCTGTTGGAGCAGTAACTGCTGAAAAGATCATTTTAATGTGAGCTTTGGAATTGTCCATGTGTAAGACAGTCAGTTGCTTCATCATAAATTTGCCACACTTCAGCAAATATGAATAGTGCTTAAAAGTTTTCTTTCTTTTGTTTTTTAAAGACAGCATGTACCCAAGCCATTTGTGCAGTGATCTGCAGCTCAGAGTTGCTACTGGCAAGGAAAATCAGTTTAAAAAAATGTCTGACCCTTAAAGCAAATGGAACTCTGGGATTTAAACAATGAGTTCTGGGCAGGGTGGGAGAGTGGTTGAGGCCTAAATAAAAACAAATGCCCAGGTATGAGCTTTCAAAACAAATGGTTTGGTGCATAGATAAGTCTGATGTCAGATGGTAAGAAAGTCATCACAAAGACATTAGCCTGCTGCTTAATTTATTATTGCTCCTAGGGCTGAAGTTGCTTCTGAAGCAGGGCTTTCTAGTTACACACAAAGCCGTATGCTGAGTCACTGGCTACTTCTAAAAAGGTTAGAATTAGAGATGGATCTTACCGTAGGGAAAGACCCTATTAGAAGAGACAGGAAAGAATTACTGAGTATCTTCATTCATTTGCAACAAATATCACTTACCCCTAAAGCCCATTTGACACTCAGTAGCTGTCAGGGGCTTAAAGGAATATTTACTAAGTTTTTTTTAATTATATGAAATGATACCAATTATGCTAAGTTATAGTGAAGGTGAATGTCCTGCATGTATCTGAATTTCATCCCCAGGCCAAGTAGAAACAGGTTAACTGCATCCTTAATATTTTAGTGGGTATTTTTCCACAATAGGAAAACATTCTTGCCTTTGGCAAGATAAGCTGGAAGAGAGGCCAAATTCCTAATAGCAGGGGGTGTTGCAGGGCAGAAATGACAGGGCGGGCTGCTGAATGACTGTGTTACAAGGCAGAGGAAAGACAAATAAACATTGGACAAATGCCACTGTCTGGCACTTTTGGAACTGGGCTAGATTCAGTCAATGTATGCTGGGGAGCACCAAATACACTGAGATGTAGAGAAAAAAACACTACCACCTGGAGAAAGGAGAGATACACCCATTTTCTGTTTAAGATGAAAAGGTTACCAAAAAAAACCCCCAACTAAATAACTTTTAATAGTCCTGGATCATACCCATACAAAATCTAGTTGCTTTCTGCTAGCATTTGAAAAAGTGACTTCTCAAATAACGTACATGGAAGCAAGAATTAGGAAGACAAAGCTGCCTAGCTACAATTTTTCAGAAATCAACAATAGAAATGACATCGTATGGACTTGTGGGTGGCTTCCCAGGACCATCCTGACAAAAGCTACCCTTTATCCAGGGTTCCATGATAATGCAGTGTGAGAAGGATGTAATGGCACAGTTACCGGAGTTGCAGCAAAGTACTGGGTCAGATATGCAGTCACACTCACATGTTCTTTGGGAGTCAAACCCGATGCCACAAGGGACATTCTGAGGCTGCCTGTTCCTTCTTTTTTGACCCTCTCTGAGGCAGAGGTCTGTTCCTCCAGATGCCCCCTCGCAGTGCAAACAGGAGCGTTAGGTGCAGAAGTGTTGGTGTTTTCTACAGTTTGAAGTTCGGATGACCTCACTGCACAAGTTGAGATGGGCAGGTGGACACTATCTCTTAGGACAGTGTCACCTTTTTTTTCTTGGGGCCTGCAATTGGTGTTCTCAGGGTATACTTTGACTCCAACTTCCAATTCAGGGGCTATTTCTAAAGAAGAAAAAAAAAGTCTTATCCAGGGGATCACCATAACCTGGAGTTTATGTACTTGTTTTCTGAGAATTGTATTAAAACATAATTGATTTCCTTTGTAATCCTGTGTACTTTATTTTACACACTTAAAACATTATTTAGAGAACCTGTTCATTGGCTTCACTGGACTGCCCAAGGGGTTCATGACAGCAAAAAAATTAAGAACTTCTGGTCTAATCTATTCAACAATAAACTGTTAATTGCATAAAGTAGGGGAAAAAAGCCTGCGAAGACAGGTTATGTTAAGGTTAAGAGGATGCTGCCATCTTTTTTTTTTTTTTTTTTTTTTGCTATTTTATTCACCAAAGTACAATTAGCTGGTGCATTAGAGTCATTAGGCCTCATTACCAAATTAAAAACAAAACAGAATAGCTCTAAAACCTTTTAAGAAAATGCTACTCCATCAGGAAGTAAGCATAAAAACAGGAAATTTATGATAGCCCTAAAAAGACACTAATGAACATGGTCAAATGTGGCATTTTTATACTGAATTGCACCTTTTGTGCTAATATGCTTTTTAGAATGAATTTAAAACTTTTTTGACTATTAAAACTCTGATTTACAAGTCATAAAACTTGCATTCCATTAAAATGATTTAGAAGACATAAAATGTGTAGTTCATTTAGTCTGTTCCTCCACAGGAGACAAGTGACTGGCTTTTTGTCTGTTTTTTCCTGAGAGGATGGAGCTCTGTTGAGCTGGGACAATCCAGCAGTTTTCTGGTCTAACTGTCCAGTGGTAGCATTTGTACCTCTCCCTGACTGTTGACCCATCAGGGGATGAGCACCCAGGGGAGCAGAGGGGTAGAGTTAAGACAAATTCTTTTCCTTTCCTCTCATGGGCCTTAGACGGTAGGACTCTTTAATAGCCAGGTCCATCATGTGAATGCTAATCAACTGTGCTGACAGAAAAAACAGAGAATCATGGAGTGAAATAAATGAGAAATTAAATGAGAGCACCCCCCTCCCCTGAGAGGACTAGTGTGAACCTTACCAAGGTTTGGTTTCAGCACACAAGACTGCTCCTTCATCACACTTTGTTCCTCAGGATGCCACTGTTGTTTTCCCTTCAGGGCAGCAATCCTACTAATCTCTTTGGAAGAGGAGTCTACTTTCTGAAGAGTCCTAGAGTGGCCAAGCAGTCTCCAATCCCCATCCAGCATTTGGGACTCCAAAAGGGAAGATCTAGAAATCAGGATGGAAGGAAAAACTATCAGAATAGCTTCTCAAAGGGCTGATAATAGCTCCCTCTGGTCTCTCTAGCAGCTGCAGCGGAATCAAGCAAGAGTCGTTAATGTCAGAGTATTGGGGAATGATTGGCAACGAGAGGGCTGGTGTGTCGGCATGGAAGCAACATGCCCAGATTCATGTTGCACGCCAACACGTCAAGGATGACACATGACATCTCCCTTTAGGGGGTTAGTCTGAGGCTCACTGCTTAACAACATGTCAGCAAGTTTCACCAAATTAACCACTACTGTCACTCACTCAAATCCCAGACTCAGCTCAAGTCTAAATGGCTTTGCTGGAGTCCTCTCTCACAGGAGCACAAAACTGAGCTGATGATTCCTCCCAAATACTCTCTATAACTACACTTCACACTCAACAGCCAAGCTTACACCATCATTCCTGCTATCTGCCTCTTGTTTGTCTCAGGTCATTCCAAGAATGGCAGTCAGCTCTGAAAGGGTGAGTTGGAGAAGCAGGGCCTACCAGTTCTACTATTCTGGGCCTTTAGGTCTGAATCAGGACTGGATGGCAATTGAGAATGAAAAGCTTACTGGAGCTCTGAAAGTACTTCACCACCGCAGGAAAAGTTTTGGCTAATAATTCCAACAGTAGGCTATTTGGTCCTTGTGTATTAATTAGTCTCTAACTAGCTACCTCAACTGCTTAAGCAGTGGTAATAAGACTTACTCCCCATATAGGCCAGACAGCATTGTTCTGTGCCTTGGCCGTAAAAACTTCTGTCCCTAACTTTAAAAATACATGCCATCCACCGTAGGGATAAGAGGATGTGGCCAGATCAAAACTAACTCATAATTAGTCTAAGATCCATAATCAGAAGCATCAGTTGTGTACACATGGACAGTGCCTTATTACAGGTACAATGCAAATGGCAAGACTAGGAGTCACGATCGCTGGCCCTGCCATTAATTAGGGGCAACTTTGAGTAAGCTATGTGTCTCTGCTTCCTCTACACAATGGGAATATTATAATAAGTATCTCATTATATATGAATATATCCTATTATAATGAGTATATCCTATCTCATAATGACGGAGAAGTAAGATAACATATGCAGATGGGCTTTACCCAGTTTAAACACAGCATGTGATCATCATCATTGGTCTGGAAGTGATGTTCTGAAATTTCCCCCTCAAACCATTGTCCCAAGCACTTGGCTATATTCCCTCCCTTGGCTGAAATGATCATCCCTATGCAGAGGACAATCTAATGTCTATATCCAGCTTTAAGTTTGCCCCTGAGGTTTATTCTTGGATCTCTCACTACCTGCTGGATATCTTCCACCTAAATATCCCAGTGGTATTAATGCAAAACCGAGCTCCTCTTCTCTCTAAAATGCGTGGGGCCTCTCATCTTCCTGAGATCTGTTGGTGGTAACACCCCTCGCCCCCCTGTGCCAGCCAGGCAGCTAGGTTGAACTTCAGAGTCCTCTTCCCAAGTTGTATGGAGCTCAGCTGTACCATCTCTCATATCTACCTCTGTACCACCACTGTTTTTGTTCCCCTCTCTCTCATCTACTTTAACTGGCTCCTCTGCTGCTAATTCAGCCTTCACATAGTTGCCAAAACAGACCTCTCAACCCAAAAGTGCAAACATGTTACCGCCCCCCTGCATGAAAATCCTTGGTAAGCTGACTCAGGGACAAACCACAAACGACTTCCTGCCGTGGCCCCCGAGGTCGACACAAAACCTCACTTCAAGCTCTCCTTCCAGCCTAATTCTATCCTACCCTTCCTTCACATGCCAAACCGGACTACAAAACTGTGTCCCAACGTCACCTTCCTCTGTACTGACTGAAATAAACTCCCTCCACATATGTTTAAAACCTTTTCTACCCTCAAGACCAAGGTCAAAGGGAAGGAAATAAGTGTTTATATACCGCCTACTACGTGTCAGCACTGTGCTAAGTGCTTTCTTATCAAAATTATCTCGTTTGATCCTTGTAACGCCTTAAGAAGTAGCTGCTACTATTATTCCCATCGTATAGTGGGAGAAACTGAGGCAAAGGCAGGTTAAGTGACTTGCCCAGGGTCACATGGTAAATATCTGAGGCTAGATTTGAACTCCGGTTTTCTTGACTACTGGCCCAGCTCTTTACCCACTGTGCCACCAATTGCCTTCCTGCTATTTCCTCTGGTTCCACACCTTTACATGACCAAAAGGGGTTACACTTCTTCCCTTTCTTCCTCCAATTTTTCTAGAACCCTTGAGATAAGCTCTCTCCTTTACCTTAATCCTATTGTCTCACATATTGCACTTGCGTACAGTACAGACTGCATCGTCCACCCCCACATCTCCTCTTTCATTAGACTATAAGTTCCTTGAGAGCAGAGACTGTTTCTTTTTTCATTTTCATATCCCCAAGACCTAGCTTATAGGAGGTGCTTAATGAATTTTTGCTGACATGAATCAAGGGAAGTCAGCATCTAAACTTGTTTCTGGAAAACAAGAACTACAAGTAGGGTGTGGGCTGATCTATGAGGGAAGCCCTGTCACATCCTGCCACCAACCTTCAGCAATACTCAAAATTTGAGTTGTGTTTTATTTTATTCTACTCTAGAAAAGGGACAGGTCATCTAACTACATCTGGCTGATGCCCTCAGGTACAGTTTAATACTCTTTCCTGCACAGTGGTTCATACTGCTTAAAACCAAAGCAGGAACATGACTAAAAGCCTACAGGCAATTAAATAAGAAGGGCATCATAAAGGAAAAAGAAGCTATGTAAGTCTATGCACATAAAGCCAGAGATTCTAAGTAGAAAAATAACAAATGCTCACCATAAGACAAGGATTTAAGAAATCACAGCTTTCTACTCAGAGCATCTCTCTCTCAAACAAAATGCTTTTACCCTTCAACTCCTGGTTCTTCATTTTTACTACTGGAATCCCCTGGAAATGCTTGGGACTTGTCTGCTGAAAGGTTGTGTGCGTTTCGGCTTACGTGATGCTCCACAGTTTTCTCTGCTCCTTCAAATGGAGATGAAAAGAAAAGACAACAATACAATTTGCTTAGTAGCCCTGTTCTTGCTGCTGATAATCCAGGTGAAGACATTGATTTTTTTAAAAGCAGCAAGCTGTGACAATCAAACCGGTTTCTAAACAAGCGTATCAGAAGGAGAAAATTAAAGTTTATAAACGTTAACAAGTAATGTGACAGACAGATGCTAATAATGGTTAAAAAATAACCACAATGGGCTGGGGCTGACATTGCTAAGTGAAGACATCCAGTTGAGCCACAGCTACCGACACCATCTTTTTCTCTCCCTAGTGAGGAAGTTTGGTCAGTGCCTTGACCAAAGATGGAGTCATCATGCCAGAGGTAACAGGAGAGAAACAGTTACTTCAATAAAAGCACAACAGCATCACTCTTACCATTCTTACTCCTCCCCTTCCTTCATAACTATAAAGAATATGGGTTTGGGAGGAACTGCATGTGTGTGTGTGTGTGTGTGTGTGTGTGTGTTGGGGGGGGTTAGGATGCAGGACTAGAGGAAAGAAACTGTGACATTTCACTTTAGTTATTCAATTTTAAAAAATACAGGGAACCCTGAAGTAATGGAAACAAGGATAAAATATCCAAAAAAAGGGACAAATATAAAACAGATCTAAGGCAAAGTTCTGGCATGTTAGGATACCCTTTTTATTTATGAATTCTCAAAAGAATGAATATGCTACTGTCTTCTAAGAAGTGACTTAAAGGCACAAATACTTAGAAAGCAAAAATGAAAAACATAAATATCACAAACATTTCCTCCATATCTATCAGCAAAACATTAATGATTAAAACAGAATTTTTCACTTATATTAGGAAGGCAGAAGCCTCTCTCTCTCTATATATATATACATATACATATATATATGTGTGTGTGTATGTGAAAATGCAAACAAAGCTATATTAATTAAATGGTTTTAAAGGTACTGTGTAGCCTGGAGGAAAATAGTCATTGATTTCTTGAGTTAATCCTCAAATACATTCCTTATAGCTCCCCGTGCAGCTTGGTTTCTCTGGGTGTGTGAGTGTCTCAGGAACACAAGAAGAGTCCTGACTAGAGTCAGCAGCTGTTCACAACAGGTTGCACCCAAGGATGAACCAGCATATTTTTTTCTTTCAGTTAGGTACAGAAAGCCTTTCCTAAAAATACAGGATGGTATTTGATGGAATAATGTGTAGACTCTCAACGACCTATACGAAGTCGAAGTAATCACTCACTGGAAAGGAAAAAAAAGTAAAGCCTCACAAAAACCAGAAGCCCGGCTATTAACAAGCCATTACATAACTGGAACATTTAGTTTATGAATTACTCTTTTCATTACAACGGGCCTCAAGCCACAGACAAAAAACAAAAGCTAATCTAAGTTATGAGGTGATCACATAGTGGTACCTCAAGGACAAACCACTAGGTTTTTTTTGTTTGTTATCTTTCTGCCTCAATCCTCAGTCTCCTTCTAGAAGGAAAGTTCACCTGAGTGCAGCCTTGAAGGAACGCTATTTTAGTTGGGATGAAGGGGCCAGATGGGTGATCTCGAGCATTATCATGGCAATCTAGAGCTCAGAGGGGTACTCCTCCAGTCACTATCCTCCCTGTCTCTTGGAGTCTTCTGAGGTAGGGGCCCTGGGTCACACTGGAGCTTCTGAAGATAGTGATAAAAGCTGTGGGTTACGAAATTCCATGTAAGTCTTGTCTCACAACAATTCTGTAAGATGGGCTGTGCAAGGACTCTTATATATCCATTTTACAGATGAGGAAAATGAAGCTCAGAGAGGTTTAATGATGGAGAAATTTATTTGACTAGTTAGGAGCAGAGCAGAGACTCAAACTCTAAATTCCAGATCCCTTTCCAGCCTTTAAGATAACAGATTTAGAGCTGGAAGGGACCATAAAGGTTCTCTAGGTTCAAGCTCTTCACTTTACAAAGAAGGAACTGAGGCCCAGAGATATGTGGGGATTTGCCCAAGGTCCCCTGGGTAATGAGTGACATTCAGAATTCATACACACACACACACACACACATGCCAAAGTCAGAATTTAAACTAGATATATAATTTACAAATGCATACAATTTAAAATATACATGTACACACACACCTGTGCATGCCTGTATGTGTCTCACACCTGGGGATGGCCCCCAGATAAAAGCTAGCAAACACTTTTGCGTTAAAGAACATTTGATTTCAAGTGCAAAGAAAAGCAGTGATAGGAGCTCCCCTAAACAGGAAGCTAAGGGTGTGGCTTTCTAAGACTTACAGTGAGGAACTCAAGTCCATCTTTCCTACTGAGTGTGATGCTTGGCTGAGTGTCAGGCTCACATGAACTTAAGGAGGATGGGGGATTGCTCATAACTGCAGTTGGCATTCAGTTGAAATTACAAACATTTAAGAAATAGAGGCACAAAGGAAACTGTTTTTCTGCAGATCTCCAGGAACACACAAAAACTAAGATGAGATGGTATATTATGCACATATTCAAAGTCGGACAATAACATTTTATTTCTTGTACACTTGGATTTTAAAAGTCTAGTCAGTGTTTAGACTAGAGACAGTGAAAGCGCTCCAAAGAGAAGCATTGTGCTGGGGATCGTGACAGGACTTTGGGCTTCATTATTTGGGAGATGAACTAAATGGAGATACAGTTACAAAGAACGCATTTAAGGAAATACATTTGGAACCACTGCCATAGCAACAGAGTTCCCAGCTTCTCATGCATGAGCTACTGTTCCCTCTGAAGACAAAAATATGTCGAGGAGGAACCAGGGTCTTGGGTTTGAATAGCTAATGGCCTTGGATTCCTAGAAAGACCCGAAGGGAGAAAATAACGTTCCAACACCCCTAAAAGAAACAACAATATCTGAGTTTGGGAAAAGGATCAAAGGAGAAGGAAATCTGGATTCCAGTTAGTTTGGCAGGTCCATATAGAGAGGGCAGTGAAAAGAACTTTGGGAGATCTCAGGAGGAACAGGGCACAGCAGTACAAAGACAAATGAGTGGAAGCTGGTTCAACAGCCTAGCATCCCCCCTCCCCCTAAGGAAAAAACTTGTTTAGGCAAACACCTCCATAATTTGTACTTGACCTCTACATTTTACTAGATGGAACTCTCACCTTTTCTAAAGTTTTTTTTTAAAAATATCTTCACTTCACCTTCCCCTATTCACTGATATATGTCAATATACAGGTGCAAATTATTCCCAGGACTGTCTTTTCAAACTCAGCTCAAGACTGCCCCTTGAATAGCTCTGTTTGGCTCTGATTCATCTTTCAGACTATTCCTTCAGCATTTATGTACTTGGGTTATACTTTAATTAATTTGGCCCATCAATATAGAAAGACCCTGACATAAAGCACTTTGCTACATCACAGACTTCAATATACTAAGGATCAAGTCATGCCTCATAAACACTGTGCCTCTTTCAGTCTAATACCTAAAACCTGTTACTTTGGAGAGTTTCTCCTCTCTGACTAATGTTAAAGGAACAGAAATATGGAATCTCAGAGTTGGAAGGGACTTGAGATGCCTTGTCTGACTTTACACATTGCACGAAAACCTCAAGAGGTGTTAAACTCACAGGCAGCCTGTGATCTCAAAAGAGGCACAAACCAGATTAAAACGTAATTGCGAAACATTGAATAAAACAAAAATATCATACAACAGAAATAATGTTAATTTGTAGTTTTCTAAGTGAATATGCCTCCACCGGGACCTGTTTCTGTTCAAGTCTGATACCACTGTTCTAAACAACCCTCTGTAAATAGTTATCTTGCCTCTACTTGAACACCTTCAGCAACGGTGAGCTTATTAACTCATAAGGCAGCCCACTTTGTAGTTGGACAGCTTCAATTATTAAAAATTATAGCAAGTCAAAATCAGCTTTCCTGTGTGTAACTTCCACTTACTATCCCCAGCAATAATGATAGTGATGATAAAAATAACATTTCTATAACACCTACGTGCCAGGTACTGTACTAAGTGTGCTTTATAAGTATTAGCTCACTTGACCCTCACATCAATCCTAGGGGTGGGGCAGGTCTTACTGTTACCTCCATTTTATAGATCAGGAAACTGAGGCAGACAGAGGCTAAGTGACTTGCACAGGGACACTCCTGGCTGGATCTGAACTCTGGTCTTCCTGACTTCAGGCTCCTTGCTCCATCCACTGCACCCCTCAGCATGTTCTACCATACAGGATAAAACTCAATCCCTCTTTCATACAACAGTCCTTCAACATGAAGACAGTTATCACATAACTCTAGAGTCTTGTCTTCAGTGGGCTAAACAATCCCAGCTCCTTTCACTGTATTTCATGTGAATGGTTCCAGGTCTCCTTGCCTTTCTTAGCTGCTTCTCTCAGATCATCAGGGCCCCCTCCTTAGTGCAGGATGCTCAGAACAGAATATGCTAATACAGATTAACAGGGCATACTGTGCTAAGCCATTTTCTTGCAGGTACTCTGTCTCCCTCCTCAGATTCCTAGCCACACAAAGACAAGAGGATTTTTTTCTCTCTCTTTTAAATCTCAGCATACTATTCAATACATAGATGGTGACCCAACAGATCTTTTCTCTAGCTCCTCTCTGGTAAGCCTTATTTCATTTATGGTCTAAATTTCCAGTTACACCTCACAAAGGGCCATGTAACAAATGGCTCAGTAGAGGTCTGCTGACCAAAATGTACTTACCTTTTTTTGATTTGGTCTGACTACCATGTTGCTCCAAGACAGCCTCTAAGACGGCCATTTCCTGTTGGAGTTTTTTCAGGTTGTCTTGCATGGTGTCCCTCTGCTGCAACAAAGAAATGATCTTGTGTCAGAAGATTATGTTTCTCTCAAAGTGGAAAAATGCCTGTGTTAAAGTTATTTACAAAGACATATTTCATAAAGAGAACACAAATTGCCCAGGACTGAATGACTAAATCTGATCAAACACCTATAATCTAACCAGGTTCACACAAGGCATGCCCATGAAATTATTCTAGACAGAAATGGGGAGGAGGGAAGGGAAACTATAAAATCAACGACCTATTATAAGGTGGTTATTTTGGTTTAAAATTCATGGAAACAGAAAAAACCCCTTGATCAATCTAATACTTTTAAGGTATTCAATTAACTTTGTTTTTATACTTTACATAGGCTTCATTTTTATCTAACATATTTTAAAGATACAGGAAAGAATTAACTTTGCTTTGTTAGCACAGAGAAGATTTAGGTTGGGCAATAGAAAAGTTGCCAATTATCAAGGCGATTAAACACTTTAAAAAGGCTCCTTAGAGCCTCCTTAATCTTGCTTGGAGTCTGAAATTGACTTAGAGAATTTGCTTCTAGCTTTAGGAATCCCGACTCTTTGGCTTCAGTCAGAAGGAATAAGAAGCTAATGCTAATGAAGTGCTTAGAAGATCACTGTAGAAAGCATGAGAGAAATATTAATAGGCTAGTGGGTTCCTATAGAAAGATGACAAAAATAATATAAATGGGGAAGAACAGCCATTGTTTTGAATAGAAGGACATTCAACTAATGGAGTCATACGTGCAGACTCTTAAGAGTGGAAAAAATGCTGGATTTGACCCTCACGCTGTGGATGACTGACTTAATCTCTCTTGAGTCTGTAAAAGGGAGACAATATCGATAGCTCCACCCAGCCCCCCCCCAATTGCTGTGAATTTCAAATAACTGTAAAACACTCTGCAAACCTTAACTGGCTCTACAGACACCACCAAGCATTACTATATTTATGTTTTTCTCAGCTTGCAAGTCCAGACTACTCATCTTAAGAGTCAATGAAGACCTGGGTCTTGTAAAGCAAAGGTTAAGAGGTCATTCTTAGACTCAAACTGAAGGGAGGACCTTCCAAAATAGAGGCTTCTTCACATGCATCAGGAACTCCAAGAACTGGCTGCAAAAACCTGAGAAGACTGGTTTCTCATCTCTTCTAATTCTTGAAGATGTCTTTGCCCTTCCCTGAAAACAGCCCTCTTCCTCCTCCTGCCACACTGAATTCACAGCTGCAACAAGATGTTTTTATGAGAGGAAAATGTATTCTGAGCTTGACAAAGGTTTCTACCGCCACACCGGGACTGCACTGCTTCCAAGGACTTCTGTAGCAACAGCACTGCCACCATGTGGCGCTTGCTTGTGCTTACGGCTATCATCAGAAAATGGACAAGGCTTTTCCTCAGCAACCCCTGCTATGCTATAATAAAAAGGGCTCTGATGAATGCTTCCAGAATTCTATTCTGGTCATTATACCGCATGATTATCATACTCCACTTCTATGTAGCTAATAAGCATCTTGGGAAGGCAGAAAGACTAGAAGGGGAGAAGGATGACTATAAAACTGCACTCTGAGGGGTGAGGGTACAGGGACCCTTCTGTTTTTACCAATTAAACATTCAAAGTACTACTTTTTGCCTGGACAGCTCCTAGGCATCCTTTTGGGGTTTGGCCAGTCACATTATAGAGATCTTGGATCTGTGATACTGGGATGCAGTTAAGGCCTTAGTTAACCAGGGAATAGGTTAGATACATCATTAATTTCCATTGTGGCCAGGCATCTTCCTTATGAATGCATCTGGCTATATTATTTCTCTGTTCATTGGATCAATAGCTCTTTCCTGTCTACCAGGAAGATTCAAATTTCCTTTACTGGCATTCAAAAAGCCCTCTCCAATTTAGTGCCCCCCTACCTTGAGCCAGGAGCATGGTCTAGATATGGCTAGAAGTGAGGTGAAGGTCTGCCTTTGGACAAGATGAAAGGTCATCTTGCAAGTCCAGAGTGGTTCCAGGAACAGAATACAAGTTTCTAGCAGGAAGGAGTTTGGGGGAGTGGGGGTGGGGGTGGTGGGTGGTATGATCAGGGAACACTTGGAAGTGTGTTTCAATCAAGCCAGACCAACTGCTACCCCCATAGGTGTCCTGTGCATTATTGCCTCGGTGCCTTTATTTGCATTGTTTCTTATGCTAAAGAAGCCCATTTTTCTATTTCCATATGAATTAAACAGTGCCATGGTTATTTATAACTAAGTAGTCTATAGTAAGTTATAAGCACCATAAGGGCAAGGACCATGACATTAAAATTTTTATCATCTCCAGCATCTACCCTAGACCTCCACATGTAGTAGGTACATAATAAAAGTTTTGAATTGTCTTCTCTACAGTTCTATTTAACCTCTTAGTCAATTTGTGCTAAGACACATTATGCTAATCTGCAGTCTGTGACATCAGGACTTGGGGGCAAATGTTTACTATAAGTCCCAAAACAAAAAGTTAATTAATTCCTATGACATTTCTGTGAATAAGACCAGGAATATAATCTCCCACAATAGAAACTGGAGCAAATGATGGGGTGAAGACACTTACTCTGGGTCACAAATGGTATGTAAGTACTAAGTATGACAGGATTAGAAACTAGACCCTTCGAGTTTCCAATTTCAGAATATGAGAAGCACAATATTCTTCTGAGATGGTGAAAGCATCCTTTTCCAAGCTCCCCGGATCAAGAAAGAATCATGAATCAGAGAGAATAAAAGACCCCACAGGTGTGTTCGTCTGTCTAGTCACCATGGTGATCCTGCATAAACGGGGACAATGCTGTGTACCTGATCTCAGCTCAGGTACAAAACAAGCAGAAGTCACACCAACATCAGCCACAGTCCAAGAGGCCTGAGGTTTCGGGAAAATTTCCTTTCCACAGAAAAGGAGCAGAAGACTTTCTTTTCTTTCTCCCTCTTTTTGCAGGGAGGATCATGGACATAAATCATTATATAGTCACTCTGTCAGATGTGGTTGATATGTTGGTTAGTTTTGCTGAACTGGTTTTTGTATTCTTTGTTATAAGGAATAGCTTATTGGGTAGGAAAGGAAGGTGAATATATATTTGTAAGTGAATAATAATTAAAAATTTGAAAAAAAAATAAACATGGTGATAAAGCTTCTCACAGTCCTAGCAGTGGAGTAAGGATTTAGGAAGATTTTCTGATAAAAATGAGCCAAACATTCCACTACTTCAAATACCAATGACATCACTGGGGTAGTTTACCACTCTGATGGAAATTTGCCTAATAAGTTTTCTCCCTACATTTCAGCTTGGTGACAAAGGCATTAAGTTCTGTAACTCCTCCCAGTATGACTAGGGATAACACTGGAGCACAGAAAGGGAACCACTTCTCCAGGGTCAAGATAATGAACAAATTCAACAAAAGATTCTAAGAATCTTAACCAGCATACCTTGAGCATTAAATGTTCCACATTAACCCTGAGGTTTTGTTTGTTTCTGAACCTAGAAGAGACTCACTGAATGCTTAATAATACAGTATTGACAGCTACAGTATTTAGGTCTCTCAAGGAAAGAATTCTAGGGCTGAAAAAACAGCAAGGAAAGATGTAACTCTCTTCCCTGGTCCCTGCTCAGTCTTGCAATGCAAAGAATTATGAAAGGAAAAAACAAGTTCCCATTTGGTTTTTCTTTCTTATTTACTTGCTGGCAGTCAGAGGCAGGCTTAGGGGAAGAGGAAAAAAAATCTCAAAAGAGATGTAGGAGGTGGGAGGAATGAGTCTTCTTTTAGGGATGGGGAAACAAAGGTCCTAGGTAATTCACTTAGCAAATCAGGTCTATCAATGACGAAATGTACTGCCAGGGCTTTTTCTTTGAGAGGCAGAAAGTCACAGTGGAACAATTGCTGTGCTGAGTACTGGGAAGGTCTAAGGTTTGAATCCCAGCTCCCCGGTGACTTGGGGTGTGACTGTGAAGTCGTAACTTCTCTGACCCTCAGTTTTCTTATTTATAAGAGGGCGCTAATAATGCTTATCACAGTCAATCTCACAGAACTGTTATGATCAAGTGAGTTCAGGTACACAAAGTGTACCGCAAACTTTACAGCACATTTATAAAAAAAGGTGAGCTATACTTTTTATTCTCTCAAAGTTTGGGAGCATCCATCCCAAAGATTCTTTTAAATGATAAGATTCTTCAATACTATCTATGCCAAATATTTTCAGGACAGATCGCTGCTATCTGAAAAAAAAAATGCAAATGCCTACAAAAGGAGAAAAAACACAGGTCCTAGAGAGAAAGGCCTGTGAATATTAAAAAAATTGAAAGGTAAGATGCTTACAAACAGGAAGAAAATCATGTAGGCTCCAGTTTGATATTGTGAGCTAATCAATGCCTCTAAACATAAGTGTCTGAACAAAGGCCACAGTAATTAAGGCAGTCCAATGTTCCCCAGGCTGTGCCTCTGCCCTGGGGAGAAGGGGCAGACTCAAGTGCCATCTCCTTAGTGAAATCTTTCTGGATTCCCTGCCCCCCCAACCCCACTCTAGCTCAAAGAGTTCTCTCTGTCCTCATATTTCCTTGAAGTCTGATTAGGGTCTCTACTCTTTGATGTTATCACATTTTATTTCTGATTTCTACTTATTTGGGAGCATTTTCTCTCTGTCCTGGCAGGAGATAAGCTCCTTAAAGGTCACCATAGTGTCTTTCCTTTTGTCTCTGTGACCTGAACAACTTCTTGGTCATTTCTTCGTGTCATCTAGCAGAGTGCCTCCCACATAGTAGATGCTTAACAAATGTCCTGTGATAGAATGCCACACAATTCACTTGGTAGTAGACAACGATAATACTTAATGAATGCTTAATGAGTGAATGAACAAAGTGTCTGCTACAGCCCTGGCAAAAAAAATCCCCCCCAAACCCTCTTCTATACTTTAGAATAGAAATTCTTAATCAGTGTGTGTGTGCGTGTGTGTGTGGTGGCATCCCTTTGTCGGTCTGGTGAAGCGTGGAAACTTTCCCAGATTTTTTTTTAAATGCATAAAATACATAGAATTACAAAAGGAACAAATTATATCAAAATAGAGTTATCAAAACATTTTTTAAAGAAACAAATTCACGGACTACAGATTAGTAACCCCTGTTTTAAAAGCCAGTCTACATGAACTGCCATTGCTGGGGGAAGAAATCATCATACAGTTGCTTAACCTCTTATGATATGCTTCTCAGTCTTGAGTAGGGCAACAAGTTGGAAGACAGACATGTGGTCTGTCATCAGGGCTTGTATGTGAAGTCTTTCCAACTGACTGTACCAGACAGAATTTATACTCACGGCATAAACTTTGAGAACCCAAGATGATGCTATAAGGAGATATTAGAGCAGGATAGCAAAGGATTTCATACACATGAGAAATTATTAAAAGGCTATTTTATTTTTGTTCCTGGACCTGAAATTGAATCAGTTAATGACAGCACTGCTACTCAGTGTGCCAGTGCTCAGGTTCTCAAGTAAAGGATAAACAATACCTAAGTGTGAAATGTGTGACATTTATCATATAAATGAGTGACCATACTTTTATCCACACACATGCACAACATAGATACACATATCAGTTTTCATACCTGGGTGGTTAAAATATCACTCTGAAAGGAGAGCTGTGAAATGTCTCCAGGATGGCTTGTTTCACTGTCATACCCAGAAGCAGATTCACCTTAAACGATTTTTTTTTGAAAGAAAGAAAATAGATATAAATTGTAAAATGAGATAACAACACAGTAAAGCACAATACATTTTTTAAGTCTCCCAATTTTTTTGAGGGGGAAATAAATATCATTATGGAATTTTAATTTTGCACAAGGAAATCAGTGAGAATTACATTTAAAACTAAACTTTTAAGAGATGGCTGCCTTCACCAGAGAGATATTTCTTTCCACTGACATAATGCATACATACGGACACACAAAGATTTAACCCCCCTCCCCCTTTCTTTTCAAAACCTAAGACAGGTACCTAAAAGATCCTTTTAGAAAAATAAGTCATGATCTCAAAAAATTCTACCACATCTCATTCAGAGATTTGTCCTCTAACTCCAGTCATTCATTCAAAGTTTCATTCTGAAGGAAAATTGCCTTAGGAGAAAATAGGATAAAAGTTTAAAGTTGAGATATAAATTTTCATATCTCTTTAAACACATTTATCCAAAGGCATTAAAAAAAAAAAAACCAAACCATTTAGGTCAGGGGTATGGAACTAGACTTTGGCAAACAGAAAAGCGTGGGGCCAATACCTAAATTTGAATACACATCCTGGTCCTTGAGTCCATGGTCTTCATCTGGGGCAGTTTCCCTTTCTCCCTCATCTTGGGAAACCTTGGCCATCTCACTACCATTCTGGATTTCTTGGGTTCCAGGCTGACTTCTCTCTTGTTTGGAAGAACCAAATACCAAGGCAGAATCCTTGTCATTTGCTTTTCCAGTTAAGTCCTCTAATGAATTAGAGTGTGAAGAAAATAAGCTACCAGAACATTCAGAATCTTGGCTGGAATTATCATTCTGGGATGCTCCTCCAGATAACATCTGAAGATTGCTAGCACTCCTACTATTTCTGTTTAAGAAGTCTGGATTCTCTTCTGCCTTGTTCGGTGAAAGCTCTATGGCAATAATTTTCTTTGTGGTGGGTTGAGAGGGTGTACTTGCTGCTTTGCCAAATATTAAGTCTTGAAAGCTTGGAAGCTCTCCCTCCTCACTGGAAGTATCCTCTTCTTCTGAAGACTCCAGTTTCCGAGCCTGTCTCCGGGATTTCCAAGTCAAACTGGGATTTCTAGCTGCTAAAGGGCTCTGGCTTTTTCTTGCCTGTCTTACTGGAAAGCTTTTATCAATCTTGCCAAAAATAGCAGATTTTTCTTTGATGTCAATTTCAGAAAAGGTGGTGTTTTCTTTTATTTCGCCATCACTGTCCAACAAATCAGGAGTCTCAGAAGAGCCTCCTGAATGTGCAGCCTCAGAAGAATGTGTACTCTCTTTACTTTGTTTTAAACATGGAGATGAATCTGTACTGATGGCGTGAACTAATTTTTCATTTCCTCCCATCTCCTTTCTTTTAGGCTCTTTGTAATTACCCTGAGGAAAGTTTTGCTCACAAACTTGGGGTTGTATAAGCTTTAATTTGGGTGGTGTATTTAATGCAGATTCTTTGTCTTCATCTTTTTCTACCTGACTGCTTTCTCTACTAGAATCTATGCCAATAAATCTATTTAAGTCAGTTACTTTAGAAATATATTCTCCCCTGTTACTTTGGCTTACTAGACTTAAGCTGCTCTGGGCTGAGCTTTCATTTCCCATAGCTGTTTCGGGGCATGTGGTCTGTTCGCCAAGCTTTTCCTCCAGGAGGTTTTTTGTATATATAGTTCTACTAGCAGATGACCTTGCTGGAGAAATTGGTTGTTTTTCATCAAGAACTTGTGAAATTCCCTGGTTGTTTCCAGTTATGTGTTCACAGTCACTACCATGAAGTAATGGAGCTATGTGACAAAGCTTGCGGACTCCTGTAGTGCTACAGTTGGCATAATCACCTGGCTTCCTCTCCTCTGTCTGACAAGCTGAAGCTAGGCTCATGACTGCAGACTTTGGCTGCACAGTCTTGTTTGATTCTCCATTCCCTTGCTTTTCTTTCTCCTGGTCCCCACAATCTGTGGGGTTACCTGAACTCTGATGACTTACAGCAGGGACAGTGCAAGGTTTCATACATTCCTGCCTTGGGCTAAAACACAGAGCAAATGACTGGCGCTTTGAACGTTTGAAGGTATTTTGTAAATACTGGGTGTCCAGTTCACTATCCTCCATTTCTGTGGTTGTCTTGGAGGCATTTTTAACTTCCTGTCTCATCAAACTACTCAAATCTTCACTACTTTCAGTGTTTTTGGATGAACAACCATTGAAGAGTTCCTTGGGAGTTTCCAATATCTCACAGTGACTTCTGTGAGTACTGAGTCCTGCGTTTGAATGTTGGGGAGTATCAGCTGGAAACAATGAGGTACTGTCCTGAGTGTCCCAATCAGTTTCAGGAACCTCCAAAGCCTCCAGGCTTTCTTGGACTCTCTCACCTTGAAGTCCCTCCCCTGTACTTAATGCCAAGTCTTGGTCTTTGCTGCTTGGGATTGCTTCCAAGCTCCTTTCGTCTCCTTCTGTGAAACTGCAGCTAGCTAACACCTGATCCTTATTAGCAGTTAGACTGTCAGTAGCACAGGCAGGCACATTTCCTATTTTTAGGTCTGGGAAAACTTCACTGACATAACCTTCTTCTGCTTGTTCATCTGGCTTATGGGCCTTCTTGACTGCAATTTCTTCTGATAGTAGCTGAAGCCTTCTGCTGCGTCTGATTTGTTTCTGTTTAGAATTATTTCCTTTCCTTATCTCTTCACTGCTGGGATAGCTATCGATCTGTAGTTCAGTATCATTAGAAGAGCTTGGATTTCCATCAACTACGAGCTCAAGAGCATGAACAATCTGAGCTGAAGGCTTCTTCCTCAGCCTGTCTTTTTTGGTCATTTTGACATCTCTACCATTTAATTCAAGTTCCCTGTGGTTTGTACTGTCAGCTGTAGGCTCTGTTCCAGTTCTGAAAGTGGATTCTTTCTCTGCAGAGAACAGTTCTGATGCCTGAGCATCTTTCACTTCCCCTACATGACCATCTAGTGCTTTCTGTTGAAGATGACTGTTAGCCGTGTTCATCATTTGGTCATTTTGTTCTTTTTCAAGAATTTGGTCAACAGCATGATTTTTCCTTTCAGAGGTTTTGTGAACAACTGGAATGTCTGTCCTCCTGATGAAATCCTCAGGCTGCAGGTTAGATATGGTTTTTCTTTTATGCTTTAACTTGGTTTTTTTTGGAGGCTCTGGAGGGATCAAAGAATCAGGAGCAACAACAGCTCCAGCAAATAAGTTTTCAGTTATACAATTCAAATTAGGGGGACCTGATTTTCTCCGATAGGTTTTTCCAAATATTTTATCTTCAATATTATTGTTTTCTGCTGGCCTGGGGCAGCTTCTTTCAGGCACATGTAGCCAGGGATCATAAGTGATGTCAGCCACTGGGTCAGTCTTCTCAGAAATGTTAGAATTTCCATCTGCAGTATCTGGATACCCATCTTCTAAGGCACTAGGCATCTCTGCATTCTGCTCATGGTTCCTACTATAGGAGTTATCCGAAGTTAAAATATCATTACTCCTGGATAACCACTCATTAACTTTCTGAATACTACTTTTCAGTTTGGTTCCAGACTGGCAGTTCTGAGGATTACCTCTGGGGCTCTCAGGGTGCTGTGGCTCATCCTCTAGTTCTTTCCTCTCACATGAATGATGGGCATTCAGCTCATGGGCACCCACGGTCTTTCCAACACTACATATTTCCTTACTTTCATCCAGACTGCTCTGTTGGTTCTTTGCTGAGCCAGGCTGTTTGCTTTTATTACAGAGTTCAGCCTTTTCTACATTTATTCTGTCTGTGTTGGGCAATAAGCTGGTGGTTTCAGGAAGTAATGAGGTGGCATGAGTGTCTGTGCCACATGGCTCCATATTCAAGTTTGAGGAAGAAATACCCTGAGACTCCTCTAGATGTCCCTCAGTGGCATTCTCCTTGATGACATGCATCTCTTCGGTGTTAGACTGATGCTGTTGCAGGCTTTTTATGGTTCCCTCAGGTAACTCAGATTCAGCTGAAAAAAAAAAAGACAAAAGTAACAAAGCACTTACAGGCTTATGCTTCATTTAAAAGACATTTTAATAGAAATTTTAAAATTTTAAAATTATTTAAAAATAGAATTTTAAAAATTATGAAAATGGCTATCTTCATGGAAAATGACCTAGAAAGATAAGTATAATGGAACTGTACACAGTATGCATATTTAAGTTTGTTTATGGATTCATTTATTCTTTATTTATTATCATTCCTTTCATTTAAAAATAGTTAAAATGTAGTCCCATAATTTCCTTATTCCTAAATTGTACTGCACTCCACCCCCACTCTAAAAGCTTATTAAAACTAAAGTGATTAAGCCCCATTCACCCAAGGTTATGCCCCATCCACTGAATCATGCTCCATACATTTAAAAAACTCAGAACACAAGAGAAATGACAAATACCACAATATAAAGTGAATGGAAACAGTACATTAATAAAACATGATAGTAGGATTAGCAATTTTCACAGAAACAAAATTATAGATAGAAGATATGTTCTTGAATTGCCAAAACTCTGATTATAACTGTTTAACATAGATTTTCTTCTCCCCCACAGACCTAAGTCTAATAGGAAACTGAAAAATCAGGACTGGGGCAAAACAGCAGATTAGGGGAAACATTCAGCTGACCTCTTCCAACATTCCCCTGCAAACTACTCCAATTGAAATCTGGCATGGCAGAGACAACAAAAAGTTAGAGTGAGACATTCCTGCAGCTCAAGACAATTTAGGAGGTCAGAAGGAGTGATCTGTGACACAGGGGTAGAGGCTGGACTGGAGACTGCATGAATGTAACTAACACCAGTGGTGGGACTAAGTGATGGGGATAGAAGCAGCAGCAGCTCCGGGGACTCTTAAGTCAAGAGATGATAAGAGATATGGTAACTGTTCAGAAAGAGATTACAGGCAACCTCCATGCTAGCACCAGATACAGGACAGGAAGTTGTCTGGCAACACCATTGCCTATATCCATTTCTAGGTCACAGAAGCATTTTGGTAAAGAGGAAGTAGTGGTTCTACAGAGCCATATCACTTTCAATCACAAGGGATTAGGGATCCTGAGGAACTGCACTGATGGTAATCCCAAGAGATCAGGAGCCCTTCCAAGGATAAGGACCAGAGTGAAGACCAGTAATCACACTCTAGCATCTTGGAAGCACTGAAACCTACCAAACCCCCAGAACTAGCTGGGAAAACAGAAGAAGAAAAACTTGAAGTTTGACACAGGACCTCTTTCCCCTCTCTGTTCCCCCTGGGAAGACAGCCCAACTTTAACATATATTCAGAGTCAATAAACAAGCTAGAAAAACAAGCAAACAACAACAACAAAAAAAACCTGACCATAAAAAGCTGCTAGAATGCCAGGGAAGATCAAGACACAAACTGAGAAGGCAATGAAGTCAAAACAACTACAAGTAAAGTTTCAAAGAAAAAATGTGAATTGAGCATAGAATTCCTGAAAGAGCTAAAAAATTATTTAATACCAAACAAGAATGGTACAGAAAAAAAATCACTGAAGGAAGAAAATTATGAAACAGCAATTGACAGGATAGTAAAAGAGGTACAAAAAATGCTGAAGAAAATAACATCTCAAAAAGCAAAACTGGCAAAACAGAAAAAGAGGTAAAGAGCTCACTGAAGAAAATAATCCCTTGAAAATAGAAATTATCAAGTGGAAACTAATGATTCCATGAGACTTCAAGAAACAAGACAAAGTCAAAAGAATGAAAAAAAAATAGAAGAAAATGTGAACTAGCTCATCAGAAAAATAACTAACCTGGAAAATAGAGCAAAGAAAGATAATTTAAGAATTATTGTTCTACTTCAAAGTCATAATTAAAGAAAGAGTCTGGACATCAAATTCCAAGAAATTATAAAGGAAAGCTCCCCTGGTACCCTAGAACCATAAGATAAAATGGAAATGGAAAGAATCTACCAGTCATCACCTGAAAGAGATCCAGAAATGAAAACTCCCAGGAAGACTATAATCAGACACCAGAATTCCTTGGTCAAAGAGAAAATATTTCAGGCAACCAGAAAGAAACCATTTGAATACTGTGGAGCCACAGTTAGGATCACACATGGTTTAGCAGCTACCACCTTAAAGGAGCAGAGGGCTTATAATATGATATCCCAGAAAGCAAAAAAGCTGAGATTACAAGCAAGAATAACTTACCCATATAAATTGAGTATAACCCTTCAAGGGAAAAAAAATAGATATTTAATAAAATAGAGGCCTTTCAAGCCTATAGCTAAGGTGAAAATTTGATTTCAAGAGGATAAAAAGTAAATATGAAAGAGAAATCAATCATAAGGGACTCAAAAAAGTTAAACTGTTTACATATCTATATGGGAAGATGAAACATGTAACTTCTAAGAATGTTCTCATTATTAGGGCAGTTAGAAGAACTCTACATAGAGAGAGGGGGTGGGAATGAGTCAATTATATTGGGATGACTTAAAAAGAAAAAAAAAGGATGAGTGACAAGGAGGTCCTGGCAGAAGGGGGGAAGGAGAGAAAGAGTAGGGAAAAATCTTTCACATTAAAGAATCATGTAAGGAGGAACTTTTACAATAGAGGTGAAAATGGTAGGGGGTGGGCGATACTTGAACCTCACTCTCATCTAAATTGATTCAAAAAAGGAAAAATAGAAACACATACTCAACTGGATACAGAAATTTATCTTACCCAACAGGGAGTAGGAGGGGAAGTGGATAAGAGAAAGTGGGTGGTGCTGGTGATAAAAGGGAAAGTGGATAAAAGAAGGTCATGGTCAGAAGCAAAACAGACTTTAAAGGAGGGATAGGATAAAAAAAGAAAGATAAACAGAAGAAAATTATTAGGAGGGAAATACACAGTAATCATAACTGAATGTGAATATGATAAATTCATTCATAAAAAAATGGCTGAAACAGATAGTAGAATGGATTATAAACCAGAATCCAACAATATATTGTTTACAAGAAACACACCTGAAACAGACATACACACACAGAGTTAAAAATAAGGAGTTGGAACAGAATTTATTACGTTCAGCTGAAGTAAAAAGGCAGGGGTAACAGTTATGATCTCAGACAAAGTAAAAGTAAAACCAGACCTAATTAAAAGAAGCAGGGAAACTACATCTTAAGAGGATTTAGTATTTCTACTTTTTTGTATTTGGTTGTGAGATTTTTATGCCCTGATATTTAAGTTAGTTTTTGTGAAGGTGTTTTGTATACCTGAGAAAGTTATACCATACTCCTTTCTATTCCTATTCAGTTTTCTTCAGAAGTCTATCATAAGATTTTATTCATCCTTTTCAAGTCTTAATTATTTTTACTTAGATTTATCTAGCTCTGAGAGAAGAAAGTTGAGGTCTCCCACTGGTATAGTTTTACTCTTTATTTCCTCCTGTAATTCATTTAACTTTTCCTATAAAAATCTGGACGCAATGCCATTTGGTGCATATATGTTGAGTATTGCTAAGTCAAAGAAAGAGGAGGGACAGCTAGGCGGCAAAATGGATAGAATACCAGCCCTGAAATCAGGAGGATCTTAGTTCAAATCCAACCTCAGACACTTACTAACTGTGTGACCCTGAGGATGTCACTTAACCCCAACTGCCTACACACACACACACACACGAAAGAAAAAAGAAAAAGGACCTACATGCACAAAAATATTTTTATAGCAACTATCTTTATGGTGGTAAAGAATTGGAAATTGTTCCCCAGTTGATAAATAGTCAAAGAATATGAACAGGCAGTTTTCAGAGGAAGAAATTAAAGCTATCTGTAGACATGAATAAATGTTCTAAATCATTGTTGATTAGAGATGCAAATCAGAACAACTCTGATGTACCACATCACACCTATCAGATTGGCTAACATTACAAAACAGGAAGATGATAAATGTTGGAGAAGATATGGGAGAGTTGGAACACTAATGCATAGCTGGTGGGGCTTCAAGCTAATCCAACCATTCTGGACAGCAATTAGGAACTATGCCCAAAGGGCATACAAAGGGCTACAAAAATGTGCATACATCCCCTTTGACCCAGCAAAATCACTTCTAGGACTATATCCCAAAGAAACCATAAATATGGGAAAGGGCCCCAAGTGTCCAAAAATATTTATAGTAGCTCTTTGTGATGGTCAAGAACTGGAAATCAAGGGGATATCCGTTAAGTGGGGAATGGCTGAACAAGTTGTGGGATATGAATATAATGGAATACCCTTGTACTATAAGAAATGATGAATAGGAAGACTTTAGAGAGGCCTGGAAGGACTTATATGAACTGATGCTGAGTGAAAGGAGCAGAACCAGGAGAACTTTGTACACAGTGACAACCACAGTATGCAAGTAATTTTTCTGGTAGACTTAGTCCTTCACGGCAATGCAAGGACCTAAAACATTCCCAAAAAACTCTTAAGGCAAAATGCCATCCACATCCAGAAAAAAAAAACATGAGACTGAAAAGCAGAATGAAACAATATTTTCTCTTGTGTTATATTTTGTTTGGGTTTTTTTCATGGTTTCTCCCATTCATTTAAATTCTTCTATGCAACATGACTAACGTGAAAATGTGATTAATAAGAACGCATGTGTGGAACCCATATAAGAAAGCATGCCATCTTGGGGAGGGAGGGGGTGAAAATCTAAGACTTATGGAATTGATTGTAGAAAACAGAAAACAATAAATTAATAAAAAAAGAAAATTAAAAAAATCTTATTAAAAAAAAAAAGAATTGGAAATTGAGGGGATGCCCACTGAACAAGCTGTGTTATAAAACTGTGATGGAATACCATCATGCTGCAAGAAATGATGACAGGAAAGGTTTTAGAAAAGCCTGGGAAGGCTTACATGAACTGATGCAAAGTAGTAAAGTGAAAAGAACCTGGAGAACATTGCACACAGTAACAGCAATATTGTATGGATGATCAATTGTGAAAGACTTTGTTACCCTCATTAAAACAATCCAAGACAATTCTAAAGGACTCATGATGAAAAATGCTATCCACTTCCATAAAGAGAACGATGAATTCTGAGTACAGATTGAAGTATTCTTTTTTATATTTCTTGTTTTTTGTCTGGTGTGTTTTCCTTTGCAACATGGATAATATGGAAATACGTTTTGCATGACTTCACATGTATAATAATATGTTACTTACCACTTTGGGAGGGTGTATGTAGGGGGCTAGAGTGAGGGAGAGAATTTGGAACTCCAAATTTTTAAAAATATTAAAAACATTTTTTTTTTTACAAATAATTGGAAAATATTTAATGAAATAAAGTTTTAAAGTTTTAAAAAAGAAAAATCAGTATTGAGATGAGTATAATTACCAAAGATGAAGAAAAATGAATGGGCTGGAGAAGGCAGGTCACTAAATTATTACTTCAATAAGAAATCAGAGACATGGAGGCCCCAACTTATCAAAACCAAAAGGAAAAAACAGTTGCATTTTGGGATACGACTTTAATTGTAGGTCTCCTACCAAATACTTTTAGTTTGGCAGGAAGAAAAGCTGAGGTCCACTTACAGCAGGGGTCTTGCTGGAGCCAAGAATCTTTGTAAGCCTGTAATGCTGAAGGGTACAATAAGGATACAGTGGATTAAGGAGTTAGGGAAACTCAAAAGCATCTGCAAGAAGAGGAAGACGAACAACAGACTAGCCTGGGTGCTTAACCTTCTGCCAAGACTGCATCAAGGGGCTACAGGCATGCACATGGAACATTCATTTGTACAAAGTACAAAATAATCTTAGTAACAAGCAGTAACAAGCAATAAAGCAGCCTTACTACTTTATGGAAACTGATCTTCCAATTTGCATTAGGTAAATTAGTCAAACATTGTTACGTATTTAGGTTTGTTTACAATGCATTAGATGTGGCACTCTAATCCTGACTTTGGCAAGCTGGCCTAGTGACCCAGGACAACTCACTCAAACTCTAAATGCTTCAGATAACTCCTAAAGTTGTAGAGAAGGCATCCATCTGCACTAGTGGAGGGAGCTTCCTTTATGGGAACTCCCTACAATGGCAAAATTATGAGTCTAGTTAAAAAAATGGATAGTATGGCTAAAATAACCTTGGATTATCTGGGGCAACGTCATGTAGGGTGTGGGGAAAAATAGGAATCACAATGTTTTCATGACATGTTAATGGACTAATGATGTAGGAATTCCCCAGTCAACTCATAAAACTCATAGTGGAAAGTAAGCAGAAACAAAATATACCAAATGATGCAAGGGTATAGTAAAGCAGACGGTCTCCCACTGTTTAACAACTATTTGTCCTGAAAAGAGATACCTGTCTTGTTTAAATGGTTACCTCAATCCTGTAGTTTACCAAAAAGCACTTCTTTCACAACTGCAAAAGTATTTGGTCACCTGCCCTTGTCTCCAGTCCTGGAACAGGGACTGTTTTCTTATTCTGATAATAAATCCTGCTAGTTACATTCCAAATACTCTTCTTTTCTCCCTTGGCTAATCCTCATTTCTCCACCCCCTCCCTCTCTGGTGAAATGCTTTATTTATCTATCTAAAGTTGCCAGAGAATGCTGCTGATTGGCTATGTACTCTAACCAGGCCTGAAAGGTTATATAAAAAACAATTCTGTATCTTAGGAAGCTGAAGGTGATCAGTTTTCCTTAGTACACTAAGATTTCTTTGCTTTCAGTTTGGCCTTCTATCTTTGGCTTCATTCCTCTCCCTAGAAAGAATTCTCCAGTAAGGGCTATCAGTACAAACACATCAGATTATATTGTACATCTGAGTCTGCTCTTCTATACAAGGCAAAGGGTACTATGGATTATTAAAGGTCCCTGTTGTTCTTCAGGGCCATTTGGCAATATCACATCTACCCATACTTTCTTCCACGCTTAACAAGTCAGGAAATAGGAGGAAAGATTGTCATTACCTTTTCCTCTGGACTTTAATCTGACTTTAGGTCTGGTTCCTTGTGGTGAGGTCTGACACAACTTTTGGTCTTCCATACTATAGGAAAGAAGACAGAGGCTCTAATGAAAAAGAAGAGTCACGCCCTCATGGGAAGAAAACTGAGCTAGAACATTAAGCAGTTCTCCTAGGATTTACAATTTGAGGGGCCTGATAAATAGTTTAGTCCAGTACCCTCCTTTTTACATAGAAGGAATCTTAGGTACAAAGAAGGTAGTAATAAGTAGATAGCATTTGAATTAAGGTAGTTAACAATAACAACGGTAATAGCTAACATTTATGTAATGCTTACTTAATGTATGCCAACTTTAAAGCTAAGTGCTTTACAACTATTATCTTGCTGGATTGTCACATCCACCCTGGGAGGTAGGTGCTATTATTATTCCATTTTACAGTTGAGGAAAGTGAGACAAACAGGGGTTAAGTAACTTGACCAGGGTCACAGAGCTCATAAATGTCTACGACTGGATTTGAACTCCTGACTCCACCCACTCTATCCCCTAGTTGCCCAAACTCTGAATCTAAATCTAATGGTTTCTTCCTATCACACTATTGTTGTATTAATTTCAGAGTTGGAAGAAAAAGGTCAAAGCTTGAAGGTCTTTTAAAGGGCAAAGTAGTAGAGATCAGCAATGCTTTAATTTTACGCAAATCCTAAGAGATCATTTAAAACTGATGATATGAATCTCACAACAAAAGCAGGATTCCAAGAAGGGCAGCATCTCTCCCAAGAAGGCAGAGTATTAAATCCACATGAGACTTTGTAGAGGATATAAAGCTGCAAGAACGACTGCAGAATATCCAGAAACACTCTAGCCAGATACATATCACCTCTTTACTACCTTGTGCCCCTGTTCTTCAGGAATCCCCCAAACTCTATCTCCCAGTTCTACCACTAGAGAAAATGAATAAATGAGTAAGCACTGTTAAGGGATTCCCTGAACTTGTCTTCTTGAGTTGTTATATTTTCCATCTCATCTTCATAGTCTAGCAGTTCCCAAGGGAAGATTTTTGCTTTTGCCATTGCCCTTCTCTGCCCCTTTGGGAGGGGATTAATCTTTTTTTCCCTTCCCTATAACTTAAATACCCAAGGCTTTCCCAGCAATGCTGGGCTCCTTGGTGAAGGAGCTCCTGTATGTATGTGCCTTTCTCTTGTAATAAATCCAGTTGTAATGCATGTTTCATGGAATTGTGATATTTTTTGGGTTAATTATAATATAATATACATTAGTGATTGTTTTATAATTATGTTATTAATTATTAATAGAATAGAATACAATATAAACTGATTATATCAAGATTTCTCAGTGATACTATCACCCAACCCAGCCAGGAAGGATTGTAGAGAAGGCTCAATCTGGGTTATGTCTTCTCTAACTCATGGTTACTTGCTTAACTTTCTAATTTATGATAATAGATGAAAGTCAGGTAAGGGTTCCTTTCATGAAGGGAGAGGAAGGTATGTAACACAGACATGGGTCACTCTAAATACTCAGCAGCTCATAAGACTTACATGGGCTTCATCCACATTTATAGCTATACCCATGTCATCCCTTCTCCAGTTTCCCCCATTTCTTAGCTGGAAAACATAAATCTCTCTCAGTCAGATCCATTCTCAGAATTCTCTGGTTAAATCAGATTCTTAGGAAAGCCAATAAAAAAATTAAAAAAAAAATGCGAACTCTATTAAATCTTTTGGATACAATACCTGATCTTTAGAATGAGTAGCTAGATTCAGGCTAATTGTATTGATAATATATTTTTTTGGTTAATGTAAATATAATTTTGCTTCCTAATGAGAAGATCTTCCTCATCCATTAATAAGCCAGCCCATTAAGGGGAGTTTGATTAGGGAAGATTTGTAGGAAGGCACACACCTTTTGTTAATTTTCTAATGAGCCACTGGTTCTCAAGGGTGGTGATGCCCTCTGGCTCTGAAAAATGTATAAATACTCTGAGTTGATTGGAAGTGTTTGTTTGGCTGGATGATAATCAGGGCAGCAGCTAAGGAGCCCCTGTTTTCAAAACCCAGATGCTGGTGCTTCTCTCCCTGGTAACTATGTATGCATGGTCACACAGTTGCATCTGTCCATTGTTCTATGATGTATGCACTGCTTATGTCAGGCAGCTGGAAGCACTGTCTATTGATCTGTATTCCTCTGAAGTTCAGGGTGCTGACTGTTTCGCCTGAACTAGGTGAATGATACATGTGCTTGATTAAAGGGATTGCTATTGCCTTTCCTTTTAGAAATACAGATCTAAGAACCTGTGACAGCAGGCCCTCCTGTGTGAGTCAGGGCACTTGCTTTTACACTAATCCATTTGTGAAACGAGGGGGCAGGCTTAGATGATCTCAAATGTCCCTTCCAGGCCTGATTCTAATCTATGGAAACTTGGAGCATCAATACTCCCTTAATAGGAAAATACTACCTATCTATTCTTTCATGTACATAAGAAGCACAGTGCAGCAGAAAAAACCTTGGACTTTGAGTCAGGAAGACCTAGATTTGAATCCTATCATACATCACTACTAGCTGGGTGACCTTGCATAAACTAAGTGGCTTCTTCAGCCTGTCTCCTTATAGGGATCATTAGAACATTTGCCTCACAGGGTTGTTATGAGAATCAAATGAATTATTTACTTCACAAGCATATCATATAATATATAGAAAGGGTTTTTTCTTGTAACTTGTATTGCCTGAACCCAGCACATGATAGGTGCTTAATAAATATATGTTGATCAATCTCCAACATACCTGTTACAGACTGCATTTTTTATACCATCTTCAGAAGAATCAGATCCTAAAAAATTCCCCCAAGACCCCAAAACACAAGTTAGAGAATGGTTTTCTGGTTGAGGCGAATAAGGTGTTAATAAGCAATATCCCTTTCAAACCCTCTATTCCAAAAAAATGATGGGAATCAACATGTATTGTTCCTGCACCATGCCAGATACTGTACTTAGTGCTTTACAAATATTATCCCATCAAAGATAAAGCCATCAGAAGACTGAGTACTAAGCTTACTTCTGTCATTAAGCGTTCCCAGACTTCTCCCATCTGTTCCTGGCTCCTCAAAACTGCCACTAGTCCTGTGCTCCCAAGTTACTTCTGTCCAGGAATACTTATTCAGCCAGTTGGGAAAATAAATGAGTACTTCTGGCTCCATTACTTCCTTAGACTGTAAACCCCCTTAGGGGTTTACTTAATTATCTTTCTCTCCCTACAGCATCTGTACAGTAGCATGTGTATAATAGGTGCTACATTAATGTCACTAAACTGACAGACTCTGCTTATCTATAGTTATATTGCACATAATATACTTGAAACTTTTTAAAAAAGGTTGGACAATCACTGCAATTTTTTTTCTTTCTAAAGTTGCTTGCTACCTACAAAATGTCAATGGCTTTAAGTAAAAACATTTCTCTCCTCTTTTCAATTTCAATATGCAACATAAAACTTGCCTGTGAGGACCATTACCTAATTCAATGTAGACAGCATTATTTTTAATGCATTTCTTTTGCTTCTTCCTCAGGGAATCTTTTCTGATGCCAAGGTCAAAGAGTTGGACACCAAGATTGGATTCCTGACAACAAATGCAGAGAATAAGTCATCTACTCAAAGGGGAAAAAAAATATCTCTTTAATCTATGTCATGGGATCTCTAATACTAGCTGAAGTTGTATATACTACCAGAAAAGAAACTTGTCGAAAATTCTCAGAACTGATTGATTATAATCAATTAGTTAAAATTCAACCAGCTATTTTATAGCCAACATTTTGAAGTGTAACAGAAAATAGAAACAGGACTCATTTAGTACTGTGTTCCAATTCTCTAATACCAATGATATATTCCAATTAGCCCTGGTTATTTCCTCTGTATTTTCTATGTTTGTGTAAAGAATAAGGGCATTATTAGACAGAAAGAGCTACAAAAGCAGAGACCATGTCCAATTTATTTTTTAACATACCCCAAGCACCTACCATAGTGTTCTGCATAGAGTAGACATTGAAAGGACATGTATAGTTACCCAGCTGAAACTTTTTACTGCTCTGAGGATCAAAGAGTAAGTGAAAAATGCTTGAAAGAGTCTATTACTACTTTATCCAGTTTTTTCCTTTTCTTGCTTCTCAGTCTTTCTGCACTCACTGAAAAATTGCTACTGGTCACTGTTATATTTAATACCGATTCATTTTTAAGTTCTCCATCATTACAGGAACAGAAAAAGTCCTAATTTCACTTTATTATTTTCACAAGAAAGCTAGGAAATAAAAAAAAAATATTCTAAGTGAAATGGAACACATCTTTTAAACCAGTAAGATTGCTTAACACTGAGGACCTTGGGCTTTTTTTTTTAAAAATAAGCTACAATATAGGTAAAGTATCAACATGGGGAAAAGCCTTCCTTTGTCACACCAACCCAGATAGTATAATATTAGGGTTGGAAGGGATCTCATTAGTCTAGCCTGGCTCCTATAAGTGTTGACACTTTCTACAACATGCCTGAGCAGCCATCTAATCTCTACTTACAGTCCCACAGTGACAGAAAGCTCTCTAATTTCCCAAATAGCCTTCTGGGCTATTTAAGTAGTACTGCCTACTACCATTCCCCCGCTCCCAAAAAAAATCCAAGTTGAAATCTAGCACTCTGCAGTTTCTCCTCATTTTTCTCTCTGTGGCCAAACAAAAAAAAAAAACAAAAAACAAAACTAGTCCTATTTCCATCTGCCATGATGCAGTACAGTGGACAGAGTCCAGGTGCTTGAAATGAGGGGACCTGGAGTTCAAATTCCACCTCTGAAACTTTATAGATATGTGACCTTGGGCAAGTCATTGAACTTCCTAGGGCCTCAACTTTTTCCCTCTACAAAACCAGAGGGCTGGATTATAAGGCTTCCAGCTCTAGATCTATGATCTCTATGACCTCTCCCCGCCCACTCAAAGCTTTCTTTCTCCAGGCTAAATAAACATTCCCATTGCCTTCAACTTATTCTCTTTATCATTGCAGGATTTCCTCATGCAATCAGCTCTCCTTATCATCAAAGTGACTCTGGACCAACTAACATTTCTCCTAAAATGAGGTCCCCTACAAAGACATAAAACTTTAAATGAGTTCTAGAGAGAGTAGAATTAGGATCTGCATTCTAAGTACTGTCATTATATTATTATTAATACAGCCTAAGCCTGAATCATCACTATAGACCTATTTCAACTGCTTATTATGATGTGGTGATGATACTGCATTCTCAAAGTTTGTGCTAGCAGAGCATGAACAGTGGTAGGTTCTATCAAACCAGAAAGATTTCATGTATAGGCTGCTAAATCTTTCAGTCATAGAAACTCTCAAAGAGTTGCATTTTGCACCGTTGTGATGAAATCACAAGTCTTTAAAGTACTTAAGTCTAAGACTGTGTCAACTTTTGGGGTTAGAAAAAGAATTAGGGTCAGTTTTTTGGGATGCTACTTCACGCTACTGATTCACATTGAATCCTGTAATGCAATCCATGAAAGAAGAAATGAAGACTGCATATAGGTAAGAAATTAGAACTGTCAATGTAAAATTAAAAAACACAATTAGTAGATAAAAAAATTAAATGTCACACAGACTCTTTCTAAAAAAGGAAAAGAGTTGGAACACAAAAACGCGGAAGATGTGACATGAAGCAAAAGGCAATGACATTAAAAATCACATGAATATAAGCTAAAGTCACTGACTTTAAACATAGGATGGGCTAAGATAATTAAGAATCATAGGTGTCCCAGAAGAACATCTAACCTCAGAACCTGGATACTGTAACACAGAACATAAGAAGAAACAGTCCAGAACTCTGAAAACCCCTGCTCTTCCCCCCCCGCCCAAATTGCTGCTTGGCCTTTATCCCCTTTCCTGTACTAGGGCAGATTTTTAAAAATCCAAATGAAAATTTCCTATTTAATCTCTATTCCACCTCACCACATTACAATTGACTCATTTAATCTGTTTGGCATAGTTTTGGATATGGATTCTATCATCATATATATTAACTACTCCTTTCCCAGCTTTGTATCATTCACAAACTTTATAAGAATGTGACTGAATCCTTTCTTTAATCAAATGATTGAGAAAAATAATGAAGAGGACAAACCTGTCTGTTTCTGCTTCTAGGTCTGTCTTTCAGTAACTCTTCTATTTCTCAGGAGACTGCCCAGACCCTTCCCTTTGTCCTGCAGCTGCTCGGACAAACCAGGCCCTGAATACGGCTGGCAAGCACTTGGCTTTCTTGCTAGACACCATTCTTTCCCTCTTCCTTAAATTCCTATAACATGTGGGACAGCTAGGTGGTGCAGTGGATAGAGCATGGGGCCTGGAGTCAGGAGTCAAATCTGGCCCCAGACACTTACTAGCTGTGTGACCCTGGGCAAGTCACTCAACCCCAACTGCCTTAAAAAAGAAGAGAAAGGGCTTTACCAAGGTTGGGTTTTCTGGTTCATTGGCTCTGAATTTTTTGATGCGGTTTCTGTAACCCATACTTTGAATGATAGCAACTTCCTTCTTTAGGGGCTCAGCAGTCCTCTTCTCCCATTTTGAAAAATCCTGACTGTTTGAAACTGTTAAATTACAACACAGAAAATCATGAAGGAAAATACTGGTAAAGATGACATTCTCTACAATTTAAAAACCCAGTTATACATGTTTACTCCTACTGGAAAACTTGAAAAACAACTGCCCAGCACAGTGTGATTCAAATAGTGCTAGACTGAGAGCAGGAAAGACCGGTCCTGATACCCACTAGCTGAGCAACTTGAAGTTATTTAACTTCCTTCTACAACTGTTTCCTCATCTGTAAAATGGGAATAATATTACTTTTGCTACCCGACTCCCAGGTGTTGTAAAGAAAGATCTTTGTAAGCCTTAAGGCATTAGAGAAATGTGAACTGTTATTTTGATCTGAGATTTTGGGTTAGGCTAACCTCTTCATTTTACAGATGAGAAAACTGAGGCACAGAGAAGTTAAATCATCAAGGTTACATGGGAAGTAAGTTGCAGAGCTGGAATACAAAGCTAGCCCTCTGCCTCTATATCCAATTCTTTTTACACTTGGGTATGGGGAATGCTATCTCTGTGTCTCTCTAGAACCAGGCTACTGGGATCCTGGGCCAGGTAGAGCCTCATTCCCTGAATCCCTTCTCTAGTCCATTTCCCAGCAACGGCCTTATTACTTCTGCTGTTACTTTGGTCCTTTCTTTCCATCACTCAAGACCAGTAAATTTTTCAATAACACGAAGTCAGTAGGAATGCTGATACAGAAATTATCAACTGGAAATTAAAATAAACTTATTATATAGTCACAGAAAATAATGGTACATATTTTTGGGTACAAGAATGCTCATCTCAGGAGATATCTAACACTTACACTGGAATCCTGTGTCGAGCTCAAAAGCACGAATGGTTTTCAGCAGTCCTTCGACAAGCTGATTAAATCTTGTACTTTCTCGTAGGCTTCTGAAACAACAGCATTTGATGGATACTTTTAAAATGAAGTCACCATCCATGTTTCAGAGATGTTCAAAGAAAATAAATAAAGGCAAAGGGAAAAACATAGGCACAGTAACTGTAGAAATTGTTTTCCAGGGACAGATATTGCTTCCAGGTTTAATTCTTCCAGATATTGCAGACATTACACTATAATTAAAACATTACTCACATCAGAATAAACTAATGGCAGCACACATTATTTTTACAACTTAGTCTCTAAATAATCAAATACAGCTCAAACACTAAAACTGCCTGGAGTTGGGGGTGCCCTGACTGGGGTACAGGTAAACACCACTGACATAAATCAAGGTCATCAAGAGTGTGCAGCTCTCTTCATCCGAAGCCCAGGGTCACTATTGCTCTCAAATAAATGATGTAATTTGGACTACCAGATGAAGTCCTCAGAGAAAAGTATTGCTTAAGAAGGATCTCAAAATGAAGAGTGACTCAAAGGATGGGTTCAAAGTTTCTGCACTTGGGTGGAGGAAGCAAAGTAGGGAGGCAGTAGATAGGTCTGCCACTAACTTGCTGTTACATTTACAAAGTAAATCAACAGAATGAGGGGGTTGGGGCTCCTCCCCAGAGCTCCTTCCAATGTTTCAAACATGCCATAATTCTGTGACTCTACAGGTAAACCGGCTGATGTTAACACAACAAAGAACTCATAAAACTTCCCAACACTTTTAGAAATAACTCATTCCACCTTTAAAGCATACTTTCCTAAATCTTTTTTTCTACTGATGGTTAGGATTGGCAAGACAATCAGCTGTGCTCTTGGGCTTTCCTACCTCCCACCATCACTTCAGTTATATACCTTTTGGTTATGTTGTCCTTGCATAGTGGACACTGAGAGGGCCCTTTCTTCTTACTGAGAAGCTTCAACATACAAAATCTATAAAAAGAAAGAAAAAACAAAGCAAGTTACTTCTTGTGGCTGGGGTACCTATGGGGAGGGGGCCATACATGACAAGATAATCCTACATCTATATTAAGGGTGAATTACGATCAATGGTCTGTGGAATTGATTTAATCAGATGATCTCACCAAGTTAGAAGGGGTTTCATTTGGACTCATAGCTGTGCTGAAATCTCTAGGACATCTCAGCAAGGGGTTCTCCAGCTTTTGCTTGAGGGAGAGGAAGAAGGGGGAGTCAAGATGGCGGAGAAAAGGCAGCAGCTTACCTGAGCTCTCCCCCAAGTCCCCATGAGTACCTTTAAATAATGCCTCAAAACAAATTCTAGAGAGCGAGAACCCACAAAAGGGTGGAATGAAACAATTTTCCAGCATAAGACAACTTAGAAGGTCTACAGAAAAGGTCTGATGCACCTGGGTGAGAGTGGAGCACAGTCGAATGCAGGCTGGACCAGCACAGACCTGGCCCCAAGCCTTGGGAGTGACTGAATCAGCAGCGATAGCAGCTGCTTCTGGCTCAGCCCACTGATGGTAAGGGGGAATCAACAACTGATCAGAGGGAGATTACAGGGGACTCACTGTTAGCACCAGAGGCAGGACTCTTGCTTTGCCCATACTCAGATCTGGGTCACAGTCCTGGATGGCAGTCCCAGGAGGACTAGCCCACTAGGGCTTGCAGCCACAGTGGAGCAGGGACCTTTGTCACAGTTCCAGGGCAGAAAAGAGTACTTGTGGTCACTCATAGACCAGGCATAGGCCAGGACAGTGACAAAAGCATCTCTCCTTAGAGGATACTATGTTGGAAAAACTGAAAACTTACAGATCCCTTACAGCTACATAAAAAAACCTGAAGCTTGGGACAGTGCCCTCTCCACTCTGGAAACAGAACCCACTTTGGCATAGAGTTAAAAGTCAAGAAATAGGCTAATCAATCCTTTTTCCACATTAAAGGCCTTCAAATATGTAAACATTTCATGTCTCCTCTCAGTCTTCTCTTCCTCAGACTAAACTTCCCAATTACTTCAATGGACCCCTGAATGTCACCTTTTCTAGTCTGTTCAAAATCCTCCTTTGGACTTAGTCCAGTGGATCAGCTGACAGTACTGTTGCACAACTGGATGCCAGTGCTACGTGAGCAATGACCTAAAAAGACTGAGGATATAAGTGTGTACAAAATGTATTGCTGTAACCAAATAAAATTTATAAGCAATTCAGTTTGATTCCTGATTAATGACATACGTAACTATCACTGTGGTACATGGCAATTTGTCAGAACTGGAATGCACTTCGCATAATTGACTACATTTGTATTAAAATAAAACAAACTATCTGGAATTCAGACTTTCAGAATCCTTAGGTTAATGCATTCGTTCCGGGAACGACTCCAGTCTGGATATAGATGGCAAACATGCCACCATTTTGGGAACAAGGCACCAGCCACTGAGAATCCAAAAATAAATGAATACAGCTGGGAAGAGCTGAAGATCCAGAGATTTCACTCTAGGAGTTGTGACTGGTTACTTTGCTGAATGTGAGGATAGTCATGCTTTGATTGGCTAGTAAAGCCTCTACCACGTTTGCCTTTTTCCCAGGATAAATGATAAGAACAGGCAAAGGAAAAAGAAAAAGGCAGAGAGAAGAAGTAGAAAGAGAACATGAAAGGTCAGAAGTAGCAGCAATAGTTCCTGGAAGTGATGGTGTTTCAAATAAAGAAGTATCTGAAGACAAGATACAGTAGCTAGTAAAAAAAATTGCAGGCAAATTGTAACATTATAGAAGAATTTCATGGCTTTTTCCAGAGAACATGTTTTTTTCTGAAGAATTTTTAAATGTGGAGGATATTGCTCCATCCCAGTAGGTATCAGTGAATTAAGTTCAAGCTCCTGTAAAATACAACTTTTGGTGATTAGAAAAATTTCATTATCCTAGTGTTTCCCAGGGTGGCTGGCACACACTGCCTGATACTTAGAAATTAAGTTGATAAATACATGGTGAAAGACATCTTTTCTGACTTATTTTTACCTTCAGGGAAAGATCATTTCAGAACTGTAAGCTTGCCTGTGGCTAGAAAAATGCTTCCATTATTAGACAATTGTAAAACACAATTCAAGAATTAAGGTTAGAGTATGGGAATGTTCTTATTATTTTTCTGTCTCCCAGTATTACCTCATTATTCAACCTACAGACCAGGGTATAATTCGGAATATGAAATGTTATCATAGAAGAAATTTCATAAGAAACTTGATCATGCAAGCAGTATGCAAGATTTTCAATTTCATTATAACATTAAAGATATAATTCTTAATATTATTTTTTGCCTAGAATTGTTTAAAAAAATCAAACATTAAGGAAAGTTTGAAGAAAAGTAACCTAGTATCATTTCCATAGAAGTATATTTTTGTAATGATATTTTGTAGCCTTTGGATCAGGTGTTTTTAACCCAAGGTCCTTGAACTTTAAAAAAAAAATTTTGGTAACTATTTCAATAACTGGTATCCTTTGTAATGCCATGTATTTTACTTTGTACACTTAAAAACATGACTCTAAGGGATTCTGGGTTAAGAACTCCTGCAGTACAATATCTAGGTCCAAAACACCATGGCAACAAATTCTTGAAATTGTGAGGTGTACTCTGCTTCATACCCCATCAACAAACTTAAAGCAGATGTAGAAGAGTGGGTGCAAGCTGAAAAGGAGATACTCATACCCCACTAATAATGCAGATATTAAAAAGAAATCCTCTGAATGATGGTAACAAGTCAAAGAATTCAGATCACTAGATCAGTGAATGAACCTTAGAGAAGGATAACAAGGGAGAGGCTCAAGGATAAGGGAAAGAGAGGTATGTCCCACAGCTGAGCAACTAGGAAGAAAGCAGAGTGGTATAGTAGAAATAGCCCTGAATTTGGAATCAGAGGCCCTGGATTCAAACTCAGGCTTTGCTCTTAGCACTTGTGGGACTTAGATACTTAAGCTCTCTGGACTCATTTAACTGATTTGTGAAATGAGGAGGTTTTGCTGGAAGTCTTCTAAGGGCCCTTCTCAATCTCAGTCCTCTAATACTTACAGCTCAGGCTGACTATCCTAGGGGCAGTAGGAGAACATCATTGTCCCTTCTGGATGAGGCACCTGAAAAAACTAAAGCGATTTACCTTCAGGGACAGCTTTAGAAGCTAGATTTCAAGAACAAGGAAAAGCTCTCCTATCCTTCCCACCGCCAAAAGACACAAACCCCCATTCCTGTATAAGAGATACAAATTGCTTAACAATCTCAATACAGAGTTAACAATCTATCAAGGTTTCCATTTCAGCACAGTATAAATGTCTGATATAATAATATTCTCTCTTGTTTTGAAAAAGTTTAGAAAGAAGTAAGTTGTGGGCATGAGGGATACTTTTAATGGGGGTGGGGAGAGAAGTAAACCAAAAGAATCTTGAAGTAATAAGGACAAATGCTGACTGTCACACAATGCTGTCTTCTCTTTTTCCTGTTCTTAACAATGTACATATAAAAATGTGTGCAAAGACTGGACCATACAGTAATTTGTGCCCTACAAAATGTTAGCACCTTTAATAGGAACTGGGGTTATAAGTATGGCAAAATGGGTTGTTTCATTAAAAGCTTCTGCAAAACAAAGTGTGACAGATTCAGGTTAAGTTTTTCTAAGTTTAATTTAAAAGGCCAAAAGAACATGCTAATATCAGACAAGTCTTATTAGGAAATTGCAGGGAATCTTGACACCTACTTGCAAAATATGTGGTCACAGGATGTAGAAACAGGCTCTTTGATCAACTCCAGACTAAAAGAATAGAAAAGAAAAAAAGAGTATTTCTTTTTACTGTAGCATCAAGAAACACAAATTTTAAAAAGCAGGCATATCTTTTTGATTCTTCCTTTTCTCTGCATTCCCTGAATACTTTAATGACTTAACATTGCTGTATAGCAATTTATACTCACTGGTATTGCTAAATATTGTAAGGTCACTTTGCATATATGTGCATGTGTGTCCCCTCTCTCCAATTAACCCATAAGTGATGTTGTCTTCCGTTATTTTTACATTTACTTAGTGTATAATCATCAGCACAGAACTGGAGCTTGATAAATGGATTACTATTCACCAAGGGCTATTGTTATCTATCCCCAAACCATTTACCTATTCACAATGGTTCAATGTTTCATCCTGATGGAGTCCTAATAGAGCTGCCCCGAGGCCCAATAATCTAACTTCTTTACAGGTCCATTATACCTTCCTGGCCCCCACCCATATCCTAACATCTTCATATATGTCTCACTGCTCACTAGAACGACATGTATGTATGTCCCTGCAACTCATAGTTCTCACAGAAACAACAGGCTTGGGAACCCAGCCACACCCTCTACCCAGTCATGACCTCCAGATCCATTCCCACAAAAACAGGTGTGTTCTTGTAGTCAATCACAATCACATCATCCACCTAGCCCAAGACAGGACCACAATACCTAACTATCTACCTTGACCAGACAGGGCCACAATAGCTAGCCAACTGGAGGGTAGCATGACCAGAACGTTTAACCACCAAACCATACATGGGACCAGTTCTTCATTACCTAATCCCTTAACAAACTCCTCCTGCCTTTTTAATATTAATCATATTCCTATATTCTATGTAAATTTCTGTTATGTAATTGTATCTTTACCCTATCAAAATCCATCTTGGTCTCTCTGAGCACTCAACTCTGAGTTGCTGGTTCCTCTTGGAACTTAGCCTGATCCATGAGAGGAGTCAATCTCAATAAATGCCTATACTTGGATTGGAGGTGGTCTGACTGAATTCTTCGAGATGGTTCCACCACAACAACTCATGAGACCTCAACAATCCTAGTTTCCCAAAAGGTCTCTTTAATTTTCTGACCCTGCTCTTTGCAAAGAGGACTACAAAAGATATTTTAATATTGGATTGGAAAATAGTTCTTTTCAAATAAAAAAGATAATTCAAAGTCCCTTTGTGGAGGGACTGGTATTAGGTTTTTGGATTATGGGATTTTTGACATCCTATCATATCATAGAAACCATCAAGTCCAAGTCTCTCACATTATAGGTGAGGAAACTAAGCCTGAGAAAAGGTAAGTGATTTGCCCAGGATCACATAGCTGGTAATATCTGAGGTAGGATCTGAATTCTGGTTTTCCTGACTTGAAGCCCAGGACTCTACTCACTCGTTGGATAGCTGCCTACGAGGAAGATGAAGAAATTGACTGTCAGAGGGGACAAATGACATTTCTAAGGCTGTAAGTAGCAGAACTGGATTTAAGCCCAGGTCCTCTGACTTCACATCCAGTGTCCTATCCCCTGCCTCTTTTAAAAAGGGATAATAATCAATATTCTGCTGCCTCAGTGCCATAAGTGATAGTACGGTGAACACTGTAAAACACTGTACACAATAACACCATTTGGGTGAAATTAAAGAAAAAACAACCAGAGTCTAGAAAACTGATGTTATTATTGTACTCCACTACAGATCTTAGAAACTGGTAAAAGAGAGCTCGGATTTAGCTACGATACCAGATGGTTTTCAATCTCATCCAATGACTCAATTTGGAAATAGTTACATTCCAATATGGTAATTAAAACTCAAACTACCCAAACATACTGGAGACATAAACTTTAAGATGAAAACTCCAATATGTGATTGTGTGTATGTGTGTGTACCCCCATATGGGAGGTTGGGACACATGTTAATGAATATTTACATGGGGAAGAGAAAAAAATAAATCAGGCAAAATCTGTTCTCCTCGGTATGACAGTGTCAGTGTTTATCATAAAGACAGGAAAAGATCCACATTAAATATTTTTCAAAATAGACCCATTTTAGACTTGTTGAATATTTATATGTGATTAGTAAGAAAATGTTTCTGAAACAGCTAAGTAAAGGAAAAAAATACTTAGTTCAACAAGAACTCCTAGTATTAACAATGTTTTTTAATCTAGGTATGAAAGCAAAGGCAGCAGGACATAGTGGATAGAGCCAAAGGACCTAGCTTCATATCCTGCCTTTGATGCTTAAACTATTTGTGTGGTCTTAGGTCTTAACTTCACTAGGTCTCAGTTTACTCATTCGTAAATGACCAGGCTAGATGAGATGATATCTGAGGACCATTCCCTTTCTGCTCTAAATATCTGAATTTAGGATTAAGCCATCAGTGCCACACACTGGCTTCAACTGTGGGCAAACCACACAACCTCCAGGTGCCCTGAGCAATACTCTATAAATTTAATAAGTTATGGCCCAGGTATTTATTTGTATTGGTAGAAGGAATTCCCTACACTGATTAAACCACAGGTCTGAATTAATAATAAGAAATGAAAGAAACAGAAAGAAGAATCTTCAGAAACATCAAATATTCAAACCCATCTTTTTTTAAGATGTTAACAAAAATAAGCACTTGCATACTCTATGCTAGACACAGTACAAGCATTACAATTCTCCATTTTACAGATGAGGAAATTAAGGCTCTGGTAGGGGAAGTAATTTGTCTAAGGTTATCATGATCACATCTCCCAAGCTCAAAGCCCTTTTGACTCTCCCGTACTGCCTCTCTGAAGCAAAGGGAGTTCAGAGAAATAGTATTAAAAGATTTAGAGCTGGAAGGAACCTTAAAGACAACCTTATCTCTACTCCTTGTTTTATAAATGAGAAAACTGAGGTTGGTTAAGAGAGATGTAGGGAATTTGATGAAGGTCCTACAAGTGAAGTGGCCAGAATTTATCTGAGATAGACCTGCCAAACTTGCCCTTTACTAGCGCTCCTTCTACTATACCGTTTCCAATGATCATCAAAAGACATTTATTAAGCACTTAATTACAAACAGTGCTTATAAAAACTACATAAAGCCAGTTACATAGGCAAGGTGTCTGTCTTGAAGCAGCTTTCAATCAAAGAAGCAAAATATTTGACAATCCCAAGGATGAGCAAATCTACACACATTTCTAAGGAAAGAGCTTAAGTAGTAACAGTTATACAGCAATAGTGGACTGAAAAGGAAAACCTAGCATTAACTCCCATGTTTGCATCTTTAATTTTTATGTATGAGTGTTTTTAATTGATGGTCTAATATTCCAGAGTAACAGAGAAGGTACATTACATTTTTATGATTTGGTATCATGGAAATGCAAAATAAATGGAGTCAATTGTCACATTACTAAGGATATTTTGATCACTACGTAAACATCATGCGAATTCTACCCTAAGTTTTGTACTTTCTCAAAAGTAATCCCCCTCCCCCCATACTGTCATTTCCTGCTTCCTTGGGTCTGAGTCTTCACAAATTAGACTGTAAATTTCTTTGGGTCTTTGTGGTTTGTTGCTTAGCTAAAATGCTGGAGCATTTTTGCTTTCTAAATCTTGCCTGTATTTGACTTAAACTTGAACACCAATTCACCCTATTTTTACTTCTCTGATATGAAATTTTCAGAACTCAACACTTTCATATGGTAGAAAGAAAAATGCCTGCTGGCCTTCAGTCACCTTCCTTTTTTAGCATATATAAATCTATATTCTTAATGTCAACCATCACTGACAGTATGATTACAGAAGAAAAATAATCAAGGGCCCATTTAAAAAAGAAATTCTAGAGTTTTGGCTTTATTTTAAAGTTAAAATGTTCTCACATGTGGTATAGATGGAATACAGAAGTTTTTCATGTGTAGATTACTTGTAGTCAATGATCCTGTCATTTGACTTTTTAGAGACATCGGATCAATTGTAACTGTATTTTCATCATTTTTAACCCTATTCATTTTTTACAAAGTAAAGTCAAATACAGAGTAGTAGGATCAACAAGGGATGTTCAATAATGACTGTAATGCAGACCCTTGCTTTAATGTCTTAGTATACAAATACCTTTGGTAAAAACCAATTGAAACTATTGGATGATGGGGGTGGGGAGAGATGGGAAAGACCTACATTTGGCACTCAGGACATAAAGTAGAAGTCCAATCTCTGAGAGTTATCTCTAGAGTCATGGGTAGCTGCCATCTGGGGCCCCATTTGTCAATCACAACAGGAGTTGGGGAATTCTTTCTTTCTTTTCTCCTCTTCCTTGCCTCACCACATATGCTCCACAGGAATGTTGGTTGCTTATACTCTGTAATTTATTTTGGGGCTAGATTTTTTAATCTATCTTCATTCTTTTATTCCTTTTTCCAAAAAGCCAGGATGATTTACTTTTTGTCCTGTGCAATTTTTTTTAAGATTTCTAGAATATAGCTCAGAAAAAACAGGCTTTAAAAAAAGCCCATTGGATTTCAAGAGGAGCTGTTTGACTTTGACTACCCTTTAAAGCCAAATCACTCGGGCTTTCATAGAATGGCCAATGAGGCAAGCCCAGGCCTCCGGCACACACTACTTAGTTTTGATGACTTAGAATGTGTTAAAAAGCATTTGGTTTCTGTAGGAGCCAGAAACTTTGAAGGTCTACCACGCCCAGATTATCTCTTTTGTGATGGTAAATTAGGTTATCTTTTGTCTCAATTGTCATCTACCCCTAGGCAACGAATGGAAGTTGCCTCAGACACAGAGACCTGAGAGAGACCTTAACTTAGAAAAGTCCAAGGTTACCCCACTGCATCCTGGGCCACCTCTGGTAGTCCTGACTTTTGTTTTGCCACAGGACTCTCCCCTGACTCTTCAGGAGAGAGTCAAACTGATAACTTGGCCATGCTCTGCCTCACTTAAACCTAACTCACAAGCAAGGCAAGTCATCACCCTCAAGATGACGTTGGTTTTCTTTGAGAACCAAGGGCTAACAACAACAAAAATCCAGGCCCTTGCCTTGATATCTGACTTGTATACATAAAGAGAAATTCACATGGATATTAGAAATTACTTCACCAGCACAGCAGACAGCTTAGCAGACAAATATAGAATGCTGTTGTACAAATCATAACAAATTCATCAGACTTGGCAGTATCACTCAGTTTAAAAGGAGAAAGGGTTTTGTTTCCTGCCTATTATACTTCTCTCCTTTTAAGGCCCAGTTCAGATTCAAGGCTCCTCCATGAAGCCCTTCCTGATCTCTTCCAGATGAAAGGGATCTCTTCATCCTTTCTCAGAGTGAAAAAGATTAATTTTGCAAACTCTGGATGATATGAAAGTTGGGGATCTATTCTCAAAAGGCACAGTAAGGATTTTATAACCAAGAGTTACCAGGATGATATGAAAAGATTATATAGCATAATTTCTCATAAAACATACTATGAACTTCTTCTTTGTTCTTATTTCCTTTTACTAGGTATCATACCTATTTGGATTCATGTTTTATTTCCTATCTCACTAGACTATAGGCTCTTTCAAGGATTATTTGGTGAATTGAATCCAGAAAGAAACATACGTATTCCAAATAAGATAAAGTATTTTGGATGAGTGGTGATGGTGGTGGTAGAGAAGTGCCTCTATTTTTAAAAAAATCCCCAGAGAAGGAAAATCTGGAATGTATGAAACCTGATCTGGGGAAGGTGTAATCTGTCCCCTCTATAGCCCCAACCCTGAACTTTATTAGGGGGGGGAAAGATCCTTTACCTGATTTGTAGACTGGTATTTTATTCACAAAGCCAAGTTAGGCTGTGTGTTCCTTTGAATGGGGCCAGGAAATGTAGCTCTGGAGATCAGTTCTGTTGTTGGTATAGAGCCTTGAGAGAAATAGTCTTCATTATGTTCTCTGCCACTGTAATCATCATTTGAGTTAGGGCTATAACTCATGGCATAATGCTATCCTAAAGAGATTAGTGAAGGCCACAAGAATGTCAGAGACCACTGAGGTTCAGGTGAATCTGCAGTTAAAAGATACACTTTGTCTAAACCTGGTAATTCTTGATTGTAAGAACCCCTCAGTGACTTCTGAGAATAGATTCTTTGGCTTTATCAGTCAGAGCTGAAAAAACTACAAAATATCTAATAGTATGCCAGTATCTGGCCCAATAATGCTTTAGGGTTTATAGTAACCCAGGGATTGTGGGGATTCTGGGATCCAGGCAATGACTATATTATCTTAGATAAAAAATAATCAGAGATATGTCAATCTCATGACAAAACTGATGGTTTAATATTCAATTAAATGGCATAGATATAAGTATACTATTGGTGTGAGACAATGTCAAGAACGAATATAAATGATGAAAAGTCCCTACTACTTAAGAACATAAATATTTTATTTTTTTCAAATCTGAGAAGTAGCTGTTTTCCTCCTAGAAAGCTAGTGTAAGGATTGTTTTTTATCTTTTTTAATAAAGAAGTATCAATTTATATATGTATGGATTTTAAAGTGTATCAGCTACCATGCTTTATTCATTATTACCTATTTATTCGGAAGGAAAATTTTGATGGGAATGATGATGTGATAACTGTTTTGCACTTCTTTTCTAAACATTATCTGAATAAAGTAAAACTGTCAGTGGTTCTAAATCTTCAGTATATGACTACAGTATTATTATTCTTTACCATGAAAAATCATTTAGGGAAGAACCTAGAGTTATGTGAATGCAGCCAGAAGGGTAAGTTCCATACAATTTGTGGGAGACCTACACAAGTGCTTTCAAGGGTAAATACCATAAAATTTTCAGCAAACTTTCAAGGCAACATTGAAATACACCTTTTGAGAGCCACTATATAATACAATGTACTTTCCCCTCTAATAATACTCACTGTTACTATTTTTCTAATGATTTCAAGCCATTTTTCCACTTTTATGCTGGTATTGGCTTGGGAAGGGGTCACAAATAAATGATGACTGGCCTACAAACTTACCAGATAGGACATTCTAAGATTTTCTGCATCCCAATGATGACCTTCTTTACTTCTTCAATATGGACTGTAGATAAATCCATTTCTTTTCTCTCTCACCAAACCTGAATAGATACAAGGTAAAAATTATTTGGAAACTAATACTTTACATGAAACATTTTTGAATCAGTTTTTTTTTTTTTTAAACACAAGGCCTTAAGGCTGGAAAGTTTTAGCTTATAGCCTTAGATCAACCAATGATAAGTACATGAAAGGCCTCAATGAAAAGCAAAAACAAATTTAGTATTTTTTCCTATATTTAAATTTGTTCAAGTCTCTCTCCTCTTTATTCTTTTGTTCCTGGATTTTCTTTCTTCCTTTTCTTCTATCTTTTCACCTAAAAAACCCCCAGTGTTAGGACAAGTTGAGCAAGCCTCATTTTCTTTTCCCGTTCAGAAAAGTAGGCATACTACTATAAAATTTGCCCATGTTGCTTTTCCCTTTTAAGGTCTCCTCCCTCCTTAGCCCTCACTTCTTTTACTGTCTCCTATGTATACTCCCTACACCTTACTCTACTTTAGTATTATTACCCTCTCCCCATGTCCTCCCAATTCTCCAATCCTAGCCTCTGATATACACACACACACACTGTATGTTGATAATGCTATATATCACTCACCTGGCTACTAAATTAGGCCGGCCCTTATCTGCTATCACCTGCCCTATCATAACAGCCTATAATTAGCCTCCACGACTATCTCTCTCCTCTTCAATCCATTTGCCATCCAACTGCCAAAATGACATTCCTGAAGCACAGCCCTGACTATGTCTTTCCCCTGCTCAAGAAGTTTAGGTGTAGGATGAAAACAAACGTGGTTTTGCTCTATCTTTCCTGATAGAGCTCAGAAAGAGAACCCCAGGCACTTCTTGTTTCTACCACACTTGGTTATTTGCAGTTTCTCATTCTCCCTTCCCCAAGCCTGACCCCCCCAAACCGGGAACGCCCTCCTTCAACGCCACCTCTCTCAATTTCTAGACTACTACTGGAGGCCTAGCTTGTTCCCCTGCTGGGTGTAGCTCTCTCCCAAACCCGAACCACACTCTTATCTAGTCTGTATTAACTTATCTGCATTCACGTGGCTTCTTCCCTATAGGAGTTCCTCGATGGCACGGGCTGCTTCGCTTTTTGCATTGTGTAACCTCAACCCACATTGCATCTGGTGGACGCCCAATAAATGCTTATTGAATTTCCCCCCTTCTTCCCCGGGCTTCCCTCTAACCTCACTTTAGTTCCCTTCCCTTCATGGACCCTTCTCCCGCCCAGGTAACACACCAAATTACCTGGCCTAAGGAAAACCTTCTTCCTTCCAGGGTCTTCAGTGTATTCTGGCGCGCAATCTCAGTTTCAATTTATGATTTCCCGCGCTTTTCCGTTGTCAAGGTAACGGAACTCCCAACTGCCTCAAAGCCAATCGCAATGCTCGTTCCAGCACGTAAATAGGGCGGGAAGAATGTGTTTAGCTCCTGTGATTGGCCCTCCTTACTTTACCCGTGAGACGGAAATGGAAGGAGCCGGAAAAGGAAGAGGTTACGTACTATGCCGAGAGCATTAGGCTCCGCCCCCTTCTTTTCTACTCTCTCAATCACTGGGTTATTGCGTCACAGTAATTGCTCTCCGAGAGTCGGAATCACCACTGGGAGCCACAGTGTCCTTAGCAGAGCAGCAAGAGAAGTCCCAAGTCCTCCAACCCCTTCCGCCGCGATGGGAATCTCGCCAGGTAAAGCAAATGACTTGAGACTACAACACCCAGAGTGCATTACGACAAGGTCGAGGGGGAAGGCGAATGGGTCGCTTACGTGCGCAGTCTGGGGCGGTATATGGGGAGGGCTCGGAAGGGAGCAGTGAGGCGCAGTGCATCTTGGAAACCGTAGTCTCCAGGAGAAGAGGCTGTATCGCCAACTTTCAGGGGGCTTGGTGATGATGGAAAACAGGTCGCAGAGTGTTCGCGGTACACAGCCGATAGACGGCCGTAGCGTTTCTGAGGAATCTGTACTGGGAGAGTAATGACCCGGGGAGAGAGCCTAGGAGTAGGGGGTAGACTACATATCCCCAGAGGATCCGTAGCGGGCCGAGGCCAACTGGCCAGCGTAGCTGCCCAAGGAAAGCCTCTCTGGCCCGCTTCCGCTCCGCCTTCTTTTCCCGGGTTTGTTATTGTTATGCTTCTCCGCTTGCCGCCCCGCCCCCGTCCCATCCTAAGCCAATCAGAGCCACGTCAGTTCAGAGGGACAGGGGCCCGAACCAATCGTCCCTCCGTGGGTTTGGATGACCCGAGTCTGGTATCCATCCGCCATGTTAGAGTCTCCCTAGAGGGGAAGCGGCTGAGCCGGTCCCGAGCGCTCCTTGCTCCGGTCTCGGCGAGGCGCCCCCCGGGGGCGGGAAGCGGGTAAGGAGGTAAGAGGTCCTTCCAGAAGGGAGTGTCAGGCTACCTTGGGGCAGAGCTTTTGGAGGGCCGTGGACCGGTCTCCCGCGGACAGCTGTGAGTGGGCCAGGAGCTCCCCGGAACCTGAGGGGGCGAGGCCCAGGCAGGCCTTGGAGGTGAGGAGGGTCGGAGGGGGTTTGGAGGAAGCCGATGAGCCCCGCGAGAGAAGAGGGGGCTCCCAGACCGTCTTCAGCCGGGTCCGGGAGGGAGGGGAAGACCTGGCAAGGGCAGAGTCAGTGATTCTACCCTTAATTAAGCGCCTACTGTTTTTGCTGTGCACTCTTCTAAGCTCGGGGCTGTAGCTGTCACTGCTGACACTTTAGATTTGGGCCCCTCATTAACTCCCTTTCCCCCCCTCAAAAAAACTTGTATCAAAGAAGACAAAAATAGCAAGTGAGTAACTGGGAGAGTCTTGAGAGGTAAGACCCAAGTTCAGGTTCTTCCGCAGGGCCCAGCTAAAGTCTTGTCTTCCACCCGAAGCTTTTCCCTTGCCTCTTCGTGCTGGGGCCTTCCCTGGGAGGTGACCATCAGTGTATACCCTTCCTTCCCTTGTTTGTACCTAGCTGTGAGCACCCCTGTGAAACTGAACTCCTTAAGCGGGGGCGGGGGTACAGTTTTTGCTTTTCCTTGATTCCACTGGCCTTGGCAGAATCCTTGGCACTTGGTAGAAACTTAATAAATGTTTATTGCCAGACTGAATTCACCCCAGGCTATTCTCTGAGACTATACGGGCTTCTTAACTTGGAGTTCATGAACTCTCTAGGGGTCCTTGGATAGATTCCAGGGAGTCGGTGAACTTGAATGGGGAAAAAAGGTGTTATCTCTGTGTTCCACCCTTTGATTCTTTCATAATCCTCTGTATTTTATGCATTTAGAAACATTGTTCTGAGAAATGTTCCATAGGCTTCACTAGTCAACCGGAGGAGTCAGTGACACCAAAAAAAAAAAAAAAAGATTAGGAACCTCTGTCATAAAATTATGAATCACAGTTCTAGTGCAGCAAAAACAAAATAGAGCCTAGATTCTCCTGTGGTAGGTCAACCTAGTTTTGAAATAGAGAGAGGAAATGTGTGGTTTGCCTCAAGTAGTGGCGAGTCCGGGTGCTCTTCACTTGGAATACGTACTGCTAGATATGAGATAAATAGACTGTTAACTTAAGGTAGGCCAACTCTTAGATCTGATTTGCACATAGATCTGAGATTACTTTTAAAAGGAGATTGCTGATTACTAATCGAGACTTCCGGAAGAGAGGTATAAAAAAACAGAGACCCAGAAATGGGCAAGAACTCTTCTTCTCTCCTCAACACACACTCTCACTTTCTGTTTTTAATCGCATTAATAAACTTAATAGCAGAATTCCTGGCTATTTTGTGCATTTCTATTTGTGTGATATGAAAATCTGGGAGGGGGACAGATAGTTTAATAAACATCAGATTGAGGCTTTTGGAGGTGGAAACTCATTTGAAATTTGGAAGTAGGTATGGAACACCACATCATCTCTTATAGGTGATCCTGACTTAATTTTTCCTCTTTGTTTATTTTTTTGACATTCATTTAAAAAATTTTGAGTGCCAATTTCTTTTCCTCTTGTGCCCCTACCCCACCCATTGAGAAGCATTGAGAAGGCAAGCAGTAGGCTGCCCATTATATATGTGAAGTCATGCAAAGCATATTTTGATATTAGCAATGTTGCAGAGAAAGAAAAGGGCAAAAAAAAAACAAAGTGAAAAACAAAATATGCTGCAGTATGCACTCAGTTCTTCAGTTCTCTCTCTGAAGGTGGATAGCCTTTTTCATTGTGAGTCCTGGCCCTTTCTAAGCTCCTGAATGATCATGAAGGAATGTACTAGATTTTTCAAGGGTATATGTTAAACCTACATGTTCATACTTGAATGAATTATAGGTATCAACAAGGTTGGGGCTAGAAATTTGGCAGTATTTTGTTGATGAAATTGAGCCTAGGTTGGGGAAAGTTTTGCTTTGGTAAATTATCATTAGCTCAATAGAATCTCTTGAATTCAATGAGAACCCTAGTGTATTGTTTAGCTAGAGTTTATCTGTGGAAAATACTAATTTTATTTTTAAAACTGATTTATAATAATAATGTTTATATAGCCCTTCGAGATTGATAATGTGTTTTCTTTGAAATGACAAAGAGGGGTAGGGAGTAAGTGGAGCATTGTCCCCATTTTGCAGATTAGAGAAGTCTTAGGCCAAAAGAAATTAAATGACTTGCCCATAGTTAGTCCATTGACTTATGGAGCTGGGGTTCAAACCCAGGTCTGGAGCACTTATCCTCCATACCAAAGAATTTCCAGATAAATTATATTATGCGATCTTCACAATGACTCTAGGGTAGGGGGATGGGGAACCTGCCCCTTTGAGGCCCGTGTGACTTTCTAGGTCTTTGGGTGGGGCCTTTTGACTGAGTCCAAGTTTTACAGAGCAAATCCTTTTATTAAGAGGATTTCTTCTGTGAAGTTTGGATTCATTCTGCACTTGAGGACCTAGAGGACTTGTACCCTCTGGGCCCCCATTCCCCACTCTTGTTTTGGGGGGTCTATCTAACATGTCAAACCCTCAACCTCCTCAGATCTCCTAATTCTGAATCCCAACTCTTATATCCAACCCTAAATGATTGGACAAATGAAGATTTACCTATTTTATTGAGGAAGAAACTGAGGTGCAAACAGGATGTGACTTTCTCAAGGTTACATGGTTAAGTGGTAAACTGAACGGGAATCTACTACTGTTGCAATCTGGTGGTGCTGGAAACCCCAGAATTCAAGAATACAGAGGGGGTGGGGGGGGGGTGTCAGTGTTTGCTTTGAAAGTTTTCGACCATTCAAGCCTTCTTTCAGTCTATGTAGCAAGTTTTTTTGTGACAGTAATTAGGTGGGCAACATTCCTAGTGAATCTGCATTTGATGAGAATGAGACTGATATTTTTATTCAGAAAAAGACTGGGAAGATCTGGATGGAATTAAGGAGTGGCAAATAGCCTGCGTGGTCTAACTGGGATTAAGGAGTGGCCAGCCAGCTGGTTAAGGAATCAAGGTAGGCTTAGATGGGTCAGATGTCCTGGACCAAGGCACCAGTGATCTAGGCTGCTGAATTTGTGGGAAAGTTCACGGGCTTTTCCCTTTAGGGGTTCAGATCCCATCTTCATCACTACTACTGACTCTTAGTCGAGTATTGTTACAACTCCTCACAATGTACATTTGATTTTTTAAAATAATTCTCTTTTAATAATGCATGAATGAATGAATACATGAGGGAGTCAGTCATGTACAATGATGAATGTTGAGGCATAGATGGATCATTTATGATTTATGAGTATAATTGGAAGGTCACTATGAAGACTTACTCTATGTTTAAATATTTTTCCCAGTAGGCTATCAGCATCTGAAAATTCATCATTAGAAATTCATATTTGTAGCATATTTCTTTCTAAGATATAGATACTCTGGGGAGATATGTCATACTGAGGTATTATCAGTCATTAAAACCTTAGAGTGGATTAATTTGGTAAACTTGTTTTGGATAAGAATTTGAGTGAAATTCACTGCAGAAATAGGACATATGGCAGATGAGATTTCAAGATCAAAAGAGTGTAAGCATGGACCACAGCCAGGGTATTTCTTCATTTGGTTTTAAGCTACTTAAATTATTTCATAGAGACCAAAGAAATTTTCCAAGTGTCTCTCTCTCTCTCACACACACACACATACACACACACTTTATGAAAAACACTATTAAAGTTAGCTTAACTGTCCTCTCAAGGAAGTATCTTAATGCTAAATACCTAGCATAGAAGATAAATGCCTTTACCTGTAAGAGACTATTTCCTAATAAAAACAATCATTAATGATCAATGGATGGAGAAATTCAATTCAGTATGATGTTGGTGCCCCAAGGAATATATAGAATTGAATCTCAAATTTGTGATTATGAAAGGTCTAAGAACATTTTTAAGTGTGAGTTTTGTGTGTGTGTGTGTGTGTATACATGCTGAATAACTTTCTTCAGGTGTGATGAAAAGAATTAAGACTTTAAAAAGTCATTTGTTTCTTATGTAGAAATTTCTTTTGTTTTTCACCCCATTGGTAATATATATTGCTTTCCAAAGCAGAGGGTTTTGTGCTACAGTGTTGGCACTTTAACATTTTTATTAGATATCTTTTGGTTTTATATCACCTTTATTTTCAGATATGCCTTCCCCCTTCCTACCCAGAGAATCATCCATGTGGGAAAAAAATAATCTAAAAAGAACTAAGGGGGAAGGGGGAAGCAGTTCAGCAAAACTAAACTCTACATCAGTAAATGCAATGTTCTATTAGATTGTAGAGTCCTCCAGAACAGGGAGAGTCTTTGATTTTTTTTTTTTTTGTATCCCCAGTGCCTAACAGAGTACCTGACTCATAGATGGAGTTTAATAAATGCTTCTTAAAATCCCCCTTCTCTACAAATAAGGGAGGGAAGAGAATTTCTTATCTCTTTTTTAGGTCATTATATTAATGTGTTCACTTTTTCCCTTCATTTGCAGTGTTAAAGTCGTTATGTATCTTCTTAATTCTATTTCTCTCTATGAGTATATATGCCTTCCTGTACTCTTGATTCTTCATGTTTTCTTATAATGCAGTTAATATTCCTTTACATTTGTTTATCATAGTTTGTTTAGTCATTTCCTATTTGATGGGCATGATTTTGCTTTTAGTTTTTTACTACTACAAAAAGTTCTGCTTTAAGTATTTTGATGTGTTAGAACCTTTATGACTTTCATTACTTTTAGGGATATATATATATATGCGCCTAGTAGTGGGATCTCTAGCAGCACGTTTTGTATGGACATGTTTTTCATTTTCTCAGAATGATTTTCCATCACTTTATAGAATGGTTGAAACAATTCCCAACTTCACCAACACCTACAATTTTCATGTTTGCTAATTTGCTGGACATGAAGTGAAACCTCAAAGATGTTTTTATTTATAGAATTCTGATTTGTGATTTGGAGCAGTCTTTGACCACTTATACATTGGGGAATGGATGCTTTATAGAGAAAGTTTCTTGTGTCTTACGAATTTTAGTGAAACTGTATCCTCATCATCACAAAGTTAGCATTCATTCTTTTGTAAAGCATTTTCTGAAATACTTTACCTTTTTTCCTCCTTTAGCCCCAAAGCATGGAGCCGCAGGTTAATCTAAATGTGACTTTTAAAAATGAAACACAAAGCTTCCTGGTTTCAGACTCAGAAAATACAACCTGGGCTGATGTGGAAGCAATGGTGAGTGATTTTATTTTTCTTCCCCTTTACCTAAATAAAAGCTTTTCCAAAGACAATTATTTTTAATAGTGCAACTACATAGGTTTTAAAAGTTCTTATATTTACCAGTTCATTCCCTTAGGAAAAGTTTTCTTTTAAAGTAGGTCACTGCTTCCTTTTCTTACAGTAAATGTTTTAGTTGGGAATTAGAAAGTGAATTCTTTTTAAAAAGAGATGCTTTGAAGAATAATAGTTACTTTGGGAGACAGGAGGTTTAGTGAGTGAGATTTTTTTTTTTAATAATATGGGAGGGATTTGGAGAACTTCTAAAAAAATGAACAGTATGTAAAATGAATTGATATGGATTTTATCCTGCTTTTGCTCTGGTAGAATGTTCCTGTGCATGAAAGCAGATGTATCAGTGTTAATTGTGAACTTTGTAAGAACTGATCAGTGGCTTTATTGCTAAGTCATAGGTGGCTTGTTCCAAAGTTGAGAGGGGAGTAGCCCTGCCTCTAAGTGTTGAATTGGTAGGCCACCTGTTCTTCTCTGTTTGGTAGTGATCTTCCTATCCTTGGTTTGACCTTTGTACTTACCATGTTTGTCTGGATTTCAGTAGTAAATGTTTTACTTCCTGTGTAGCAGAGTTTATCTAATAGGAACCTTTGCTTAATTAGGATTCCACTTTTGAGCATAAAAGAGCATAAGCAGTCACCTTAAAAGAATCATTAAGCTATAAAAGATCTTCGTAGATCATGTAATCCAGCTCTTTTCCTTCGAGCAAGTAGTTGTGTTAAAATAGTTACCTGGAGAGATGATTGCCTAGAAATTGGATCTTGTTTTCTTGTTTTTCCTGTAGTGGGTAAAGTTGAAGGTTATTTTGATTCTCACATTGTATAATGTGTGTGTTCTCACTTGCAGGTAAAAGTTTCATTTGATCTGAACACCATTCAGATAAAATACCTGGATGAGGATAGTGAAGAGGTAAAGTATATCATAGTACCCATTGGTGATTTTCTAGGATAGTGATTTTACTTATTTTCCAAGAGTATTAGAGGGTTCAACGACTTTTGAAAATAGTTGGTCTAGTATGTAGATTGAGTAAAGTGCTGATTGATAACAGGTACCCATGAGTAGGGACTTCAGGAAAATGACATAGGCTTGGGAGATAGAGAAGGAAGCAGAATAAAAGAAGAAAAATTAATATAGTTACTGCTTTTTATTCTGCTAAATTATCTTAAGCCCAAATACATAAACAGAGCACAGATCAAAGAAAGAAAATGATATGGAATTAAGCATATATAAAGAGTGTCTATTATATACAAGGCACTGTTCTAAATTCTTTTTTTTAATAATTAATTTTAGTTTTCAACATTCACTTCCATAAGATTTTGAGTTTTTAATTTTCTCCCGCTTCTATTCCTCCCTCCCCAAAATGGTTTGCAATTTGATATAGGCTGTACATTTACATTCATATTAAAGATACTTTGATATTAGTTATGATGTAAAGAAGAATTAGAATCAATGGGAGGAGCCACGAGAAAGAAGAAACAAAACAACAAAAGAAAAAGAGAGTAAATAGTATGATTCTATCTGCATTCAGACTCCAAAGTTCTTTCTCTGGACGTGGGTATTCACAATGGCATTTTCCATCGTTAGTCTTTTGGAGTTGTCTTAGATCCTGTCATTGCTGAGAAGAGCTAAGTCTATCAAAGTCAGTCATCGAACAGTGTGACTGTTACTGTGTACCTTGTTCTCCTGGTTCTGCTAACTTTGCTCAGCATTTGTTCATAATAAGTCTTTCCAGGTTTTTCTGAAGTCTCCCTGTTCGTCATTTCTCATAGCGCAGTAGTATTCCATTACATTCATATACCACAGCTCCTTCAGTCATTCCCCAATTGATGGATATCCCCTCAATTTCCAATTCTTGGCCACCACAAAAAGAGTTGCTATAAATATTTTTGTACATGTGGGTCCTTGTCTCATTTTATGATCTCTATGGAATACAGACCTAGAAGTGGTATTGCTGGGTCAAAGGTTATGCACGGTTTTATAGCCCTTTGGGCATAGTTTCAAATTGTTCTCCAGAATAGTTGGATCAGTTCACAACCCCAGCAACAATGCGTTAGTGTTCCAATTTTCCCACATCTTCTCCAACATTTATCATTTCCCTGTTTTGTCCTGTTAGGCAATCTGATAGATGTGATGTGGTACCTCAGAGTTGTTTTGATTTGCATTTCTCTAATCAAAAATGATTTAGAGCATTTTTTCATACAGACAGCTTTAATTTCTTCATCTGAAAACTGCCTCTTTATATCCTTTTGACGGTTTGTCTAAATTCTTCATAACATTATTTCATTTGTTCCTCACAACAAATCTGCAAGACAGATACTGTTATTGTTCCCATTTTACAGTTGAGGAAACTGAAGCAAACTGGTTAAGTGACTTTCCCAGGGTCACACAGTAAGTGCCAGAAACTGAATTTGAACTTCCTGACGGCAAGCTCAGTGCTTTTATTTCCTGCACCACTTACCTGCCTCTAACTGACATTGTATGTGAATTTGCATGTAAATGAAAGAAAGGCTAGAGTGTTTGGAAATATTATTGCTGCTCAGTTGTTTCAGTCATGTCTGACTCTGTGACCTCATTTGGGGTTTTCTTGACAAAGATACTGGAATGGTTTGCCATTTCCTTCTCTATCTCATATTACTGATGAAGAAACTGGGGGAAAAAAGACGTAAGTGACTTGCCCAGGGTCATAGAGCTAGTAAGTTGTTTGAGGTCAGATTTGAATTTAGGAAGATGAGTCTTGCTGACTTCAGACCAGGTACTCCATCTACCGCACCACCTAGCTTCCCAGGGGAAATTGGAGTCCTTTAAAAATTTTGCCTTTGTATTATTAGGTGGTTATTGGTAACAATTTAAATGCTCATTTAATGATATGTTTCTATTTCATTGTCCTTTCTCTTTTATAGGTATCCATCAATAGTCAAGGTGAGTCTTGTCTTTTATTACCTGGAGAAACTATTCATCACTCCACATCTGGGAGACCTGTTTGTGGGGAAGATTATTGGTTTACATGTTTTTATTAGCTGGAACCTTGCTACAGCATTATTCACTGCAATAATGGTGTATGTGTACATACATACATACATATGAACATGGGTATGCGAGTGGGTGTGTGATCTGAGAAAATCAAAGTGATTGCATTTTGTAATTGATTTTGTTCTGTACCAACCACTGTCATTTCGTATAACTGCTTAAGTCACGTTTCTTGTATTTGAGTTAAGTTCAGAAGTTCAGCCTTTCTCTCAGAGTTAAGTTTAAAAGTTCAGTTTCCCTATAAAACATTTTAAGTAAAAGAAACCTCTATACTAGCTGTTCTTGATCAGTTATAGGAAATCTGCTATCTATATACCATTAGTTTTTTTTGCAGGTGGATTAGATCAGTCAGAATTTCCTGGAGATGAGATGGAAGTGAGGGATTGCTAGCTCTACCTTCTCTATTTCCATCCATTCATATTGTCCCCCATACTTATGAAGTTTCAGGCTTTGTAACCAATCATATTGTTTTCCTTATTTATGATGCTGCTTTCTTTTTTGGATGCTCTTCCTTTCATTTGTAAAAATGATGCATCAGCCTTCATTCCAGGTCTCTTAACTTGTGGAGGTGTTAAAGACCTCTTTTTAAATGGTAACTCTTAGCCTTACCAGTAAAATGAAGGTGCTCAGAACTTTGTTGCCTCAGTTTACCTTAATTTCAGTTGTGACAGGTAGAAAGTAAATTTATCTTGGAGCTAATCCAAGGACAATTAGTTACAGAGAGGACCTCTATTTGGCACTTGAATTTATAAAGTAGGCCCCTAGCATGAGTTCAAAGGTAGCATCATGGATAGGTTCTAGTGTGTGTATTATAGGATCTTAGGAATTTAGCAATTACCTTTTAAGAGTAGTATGCCTACTGATTTGCAATACACTGTATTATTGCTCTAATAATGTCATGTGATCTTGACTTGTTATATAGGCAGTCCCCAACTTTTCAACAACAGAAGCACCAAATTGGAACTTAGAATTAATTTCCCTATGAAAACAATATTATAACTAATAATTAGGTTTCCAGACCACTCCATGAAAGCCTGTTTAACTCTTAATGTAACTAAAATGAAAACCCTGAGCCTCTTTGATCCCTGAAGTACCTGACCTTCTCTGAGCCTTAGGAAAGGGTAAAGAAACCTAGGTGGTTAGGGAGTTTTGGTAACTGCTTTTCAGAATCATGAAGATAGTGGGTCAAGGAAGGGGTCCCAGCAGATGGCCAGCTTCCACCATATTCTTGTGTATAGGTTGTTTAGAGGTGATGTTCTTCTTTCAAGGACCATTTGTGCTTTCTAAAATCTTCTTTTGAGTTGTTGTGTCAGTATTCACATGTATTATTATTATTTTCTTTATGTTGCAGGAGAATATGAAGAAGCCCTTAAGGTATTCACTATCACTGTCATTTTCTTTCTTTTTTTTTTTTAAATAAATTTATTTAACTTTTTACATTCATTTTCACAAGCTTTTGGGTTCCAGAATTTTCTCCCATTTGTCCCCTCCCC
>CM053770.1:532055741-532101710 GCA_028658325.1 Potorous gilbertii
TTATGCAGAGATCTTTTGTAGTGGAGCTGCGGTGGAGCTCCTGCCTGCTCTGAGGGCCTCTGGCCAAGCGGCCTCTGCCTCTGCCGCGGCTCCAGCCTCCCGTGGGGGTCTGAGTCCCGGAGATCCCCCGCTCCCCTCTCAGCCCGTCTCTCTCACTGACCTGTGCGTCTGTGGGTGGAGGGACCTTCGTGGCCGCTGGAAATTCAGGTCCCTGAGGCCTGCTTGGGTCTGCTCGCTCCTCTCAGTGCGGTGTGGCCAGAGCAGGGGGAGGGGAGCATTCCGCAGGGCAGGGCTCCGCTCCCGTCCGGGGTACCTTTGCGGTCAGTTTTTCAGGGCTCTCTGCAACGGAAATCTCCTTCACTGTGTTGCTGCGTGGCTTCCACTGTTCCAGAATTTGTCAGGAGTTGTTTTTACAGGAAATCTATGGGTTGTGGATTCGGAGCTAGCAAATGTGAGTCTTTCTACTCTGACATCTTGGCTCCGCCCCCCCTGTCATTTTCAAATAACTTTTTAAATATGTATATACTGATTAGAAAATTGGACCTGAATTTCCAAATTCACTGAGAAAAATGCGTGTCTAGGTATATAGTGAAATTTGTTTATAGAAACTCCAGTGAAGAGGACCACCCACAATGTAGAGACTTCCCTAGTCAGGTTCAGTGTTGTATCAGTGTTTTGCTACTGCCATTCAAGAAAGTAAAAAGAAAGGAAATTTTTCCTCCAGAAACTTTGTTCGCTTAGTCATGTAAGATCTTTTTTCATTTTGTTTCCTCCCACTCATGTATAGTCGGTTTAAGTGTACTATAAACTTTAGTGAAGTTTGGAAGACATGTACATTGAAACTGTATACCACTGAAGTGAATAACAAGTATAGTCTCATGTTGCCCAGGACTAATTTAGAGAATTGGGAAATTTTTTCCTGTTTCCTGTTTTCCTTTCTGATTCATAGGGTCGCTTTTCTAGACTCTAAACCTTGGGCGTTATCTGTGTTTTGGATAGTCCTCCTTTTCCATTTTCCTTTCCATGGTTTAGTTATTTCTTTCATAAGATTTAGAGCTGGAAGTAACCATATGACATCCCTTTGGTCTTAGAAGGAGCAAGATTCTTCCCTATTTGAAACTCAGGCCCATTGTTTCTGACTTCTGGTCAGAAATACTACCTAGATAGTGTAGCAGCAAGGACCTGGGCATACACAGGAGGGCCTGCTGTACAAGTTCTTAGATCTGCTTTTCTCAAAGGAAAGCAGCTTTTGAGGGGTCAACAATCACTTTTATTAAACACATATACCAATAGAGAAAACACAAGCAGAGGAAATAAAGACCAACAGAAAGGGTTTCCAACTGTCTGACCATAAGCAATACATATATCACAGATCAACAGACAGATCCAGCTGTCCGACCATTACATACATACATAGTTACCAGAGAGAGAAGCACCAGCATCTGGGTTTTCAAACCCAGCTCCTTAGCAGCTCTCCAGCGTCCTGTCTGGCCAAATGAACACTTCCAATGAGTAGACCCCAAAGTAAAACCTCACCTCAGAGTATTTGTACACCTTTCAGAGCTGGAGGTGGGACCCTCTGACCCAGCGCCTCCATAGAAATTATCAAAAGTTATTGAGGCCTGTTAAGATCTTTTAAATCTTCCCCCCACCCACCAGTAACTTTACATTAACATTATAGATAGTTATATACCTCGCCAGCTCAGCCAGTTGCCCCTCTGTTCTGTCCCTAGGAATCCTTGTTTACATTTTTTCTTTGTTTAGATATTCTGCCCTTTTCCTTAGTTTCCCTTAATTAAGTTCTCTGTGTTCAGTACTTCTGAGATCTGGAATACTGATTTTAGATTAAAGAAATTTATTCTTATGAATAGGTGTGCCTTCTTTTATCAGATGACTGTATAACCGAGCTTGTTTTTTGCCTTTGCCTTAGCTGCCAGAAAGTTCAGAGCTACTGTAAATTCAGTGATCAACTTCCTCATACTAAGTGCTTTGTATATCAACTTTTTTTTCCTCCATCTTAGGTCATACTGTCCCATTTAATATGTATATTCAATTTGTGTACTAGCTTAAATCCTTTTTGGAAGTATAAATCTTTTTGCCCTCACTTTTACTTGTTATACCAGGCAGTTCCCTCAAACCTTTCATCTTGATCAACATATCCTGGCCTTCTTCCCACCTTCTCTTGATCTGAACCAGATCTAAAAGCTTATATGGTTCTATATCCTTTGTTCATTGCCAGCAGTATTAACTTCCCTAGCCCAGCTTGGAGGTTCTAGCTACAGAGTTTTACAACTTACATGTTAGTGTGTTAAAGGTAATGACCATCTGGACTTGAGACCTCCCATATTGCATTCTTTACAACTATGTAGGACCAACTTAAGAGCAGTTATCAAATCAACGTGATCATTTCTGATAGTTTAGCTTTTAGACTCCATCACAACCTGACCCCAACTTATCTTTCCAGTCTCATTGTGCATCACTTCCCCCTTACCCTCTGTAATCCAGCCAAACTGGCTTTCTCTCTTTCTCTTGTTCTCCATCCTACATGCCTGAAATGCCCTTCCTCCCTCTTCTCTGCCTCACAGAATCCCTCTGTTCCTTCAAGATGGAGCTCAAATACTATCTGCTATATGAAGCTTTCTGGATTCCTTCTCCCATCCACTAGTGCTGCCCTTCTCAGACTGTTTTGTATTTAAATACCTTCTATTTTTTTTGTATTGGTTCTCTTTAGTTATACGTGTAGTTATCTCATCCTTTAGAATATAAACTCCTTGAAAATTGAGGTTGTTTCATCCATCTATTTTATTTGTATCACCTCTGCCTTACACAATTCCTGACACATTGTAAGTCTCTAACACATACATGTCAATTGATTGGTGTGTCCATCAGTTTCCCTATAGGCCTCCTTACCATCCTATGACTTTCCAGCTCTAAACACGACTTTAAGGCCACTACTCCTACATATATTGCTTTCCATATTAGAATGTAAACTTGGAGGACAGGGACTGACTTTTCTTTTTTTCATTTGTATACTCACTGCTTAGAAATATACCTGGCACATAATGAGCTTTTAACTAATGTATTTTCATTCATTAAGCTCCTATATTTATACCTCAACATGTTAAAGGTAACCCTTCAATCTTTTACCACTCCTTCAGGCTTTACGTTTTTTCCCCATATACATCTATGTGACCTTTTTTGTCATAATTGTTTTCAAACATAGTTTTAATCCAATTTCTACAAAATTTTATATAACCACGATATCATAGAAAGAGTTTTAGACTTTAGTCAGGCAATCTGGTTATTCTAGTTCCAGTATTTCCAATATAATTAGTATCCTTTGAGTAAAAAAAAGCTTAGTAACAAAAAGCTGCTAAGTTCAGTAATGCGTTTAAATTTTTTGTATTTAATCATAGCAGTATGATTACATCATATACATTTTTTTTAATTAGTACATCTATTGATGAGTTATTCCTAGACTGTTGGAGGTAGGTTTATTGATTATTCTGAATCATTTCATGAGATGAACCTGTTAACTGTAACTCTAAGGGATGCCCACCCTGGGGTCCAGAACCCATAGAGAGAGAACCATTGAACTCTAATACAGTTTTTTTAAATAATAGTTTTATTACTAATTACAAGTTAAAAATTTTAACATCCATTTTTAAAATATTTTGAGTTCCAAATTCTTCCTCTACTTCATTCCTGAGGTAGTAAGCAACTTTATATAGTTTATACATGTTCAGTCATGGAAAACATATTTACATATTAGTCATATTGTGAAAGAAAACAGACCAAGAAAATAATCCACAAAAATAAAGTGAAAAATAGTATGCTTTGATCTGCATTCAGACTCCATTAATTCAATCTCTGGAGGTAGTTAGCATTTTTCATCATAAGTCCTTTTAAATTCTCTTGGGTCATTGCATCGCTATGCATATGCATTAGCATTGCATAGCTAAGTCATTCACAGTTGCTCATCATACAGTGTTGCTGTTACTGTGTATGCTGTTCTGGTTCTGGCCACTTCATTTTGCATCAGTTCATGTGTTTTTCTGGGTTTTTATGAAATCATCTTGTTCATTATTTTATAGCACTATCATTTACCACAACTTGTTTGGCCATTCTAAAACTGGTAGACATCCTCTCAATTTCCATTTCTTTGCCACCACAAAAGAACTGCTATAAATATTTTTGTGCAAGTAAGTCCTTTTCCCTTTTCTTCTTTTTTTAATATCTGAGACACAGACCTAATAGTGATATTGCTAGATCAAAGGATATACATTTGAGCATAGTCTAACATCATTTTTATTTAGTTAATTTCTTTCATTTATTTTATTTTGGATTTTTTTCTGATGTTAAGTGAGATATGTGCTCTAAACAATGTTTTTGAGAGTCCCTTGGACATCAAGGAGGTCAGATAAGTCCATACATAAAGAAATTCAGGCTGCTTATAGGAAGGTCAAATATTGAAGCTGAAGCTTAAGAACTTTGGCCACATAATGAGAAGATGGGATTTATGGAAAGGACTGATGTTGGGAAAGATTGAAGGCAAGAGGAAAAGGGGAAGGCAAAGGCAGAAGATGAGGTAGGATAGGAATTATAGAAACAACAACTATGAACTTGGACAGACTGAGAGATAATGGAGGATAGAAAGGTGCTATGATGTATGGGGTCACAAAGAGTCAGACACGATTTGAACAACAAGCTCTATAAACATCTGTTAACATTGCTACGCTACATTGTAAGCTCCCTAAGAGTAAGAATCGTCTCATATATTTCTATCACCTTTAATTTCTAGTAAGGTGATTGCTCACAGTTGGAGATAAATAAATGTTTTTTGAATGGATATTTTTAGTCTGAAGCAGTTGTTTTCAGCTTGTGGGTTGCTGACTCCTAGAAGTCTATGGAATTATTACAAAAGAGCCATCTCTTGTCTCATCAAATGACTCAGAATAATAAATACTATAAGGATTACAGTTAATAAAATAATATAAACAAATATGTTTTACTGATTTAATAGATAATATACATATTACTGTTTTTAAACATGTAAGTGCTATTATGATTTTTTCAGTTAATAGAAACTTATGGTGAAGTTATTATCATGCGAAGCTCTGATGTTTTTTATATTAAAATGGGAATCCCTTTTCCAGTCTTTTTAGTGTGTTAGCTTAGAAATTTTTCTGAGAAAATGGACTCAGAGAGGTAGCCACTTAAAAGCAGATTTCCTCTTTTGTGTTCCTTGAAGCAAAGTATCTTAGATGCCAGGATGAAGCTTCAGGCTGCCTAGATTCCATTTGTCACTGATGCTTATTTTTTCTTTTAACATTTTAATTTATTATTTACTTTTAACATTCTTTTAAAATTTTGAGTTCCAAATTCTGTCCCTCCCATACCTGAGAAGGCAAGCATTATATCAGTTATACATGTGAAATTATGCAAAATATATTAACCATATTTCCAGAAAAAACAAGAAGTGAGAAAATCATACTTAAAATAATTTTGAGTCCTTTGGAATTGTGTTGGATCCTTGTATTGATCAGAGTAACCACATCTTTCACAACTGATCATTGCTACAGCCTTGCTGTTGCTATGCACCATGATCTCTCTGTTCTTCTCACTTCACTTTATCTGTTCATATAGTTCTTGTTGTGTTTTTCTGAAATTACTCCCCCTCATCGTGGCTGATCTTTTTAATACAAGTTAGGATGTAGGGTGGTCTTATGATGGTTTTTAAGGCCGATTAAATGTGAAAGTGGGCTTCCAGTCAATGAAAACTTAATACCAGTAAAGAACCATACTGAATTTTCTAAAACTGCAAAGCTACTTTGTATTTTGTTTTATAGCACATTTTTGCTAATTGACATTTTTAGCAAAGAAACAAGCAATTACAAATAATTTTTCATGTGATGTTTAATTTCTTTTAAAATTCACATTTTTCAGTGTGAATCATTACACTTTCCTGTTTGGGTATTTTTGGGGGTACCATGCAGAAAGGCAGTGCCACTTGACATCTTTTCACTCTCAAAATGTGTGTTCTTAGATTGCAGTTAAACAGGGGAACCAGCTGCAGATGAATGTCTATGAGAGGCATCATGCTGTAAATGAAGCCCCACAGCCTGATTACAAGGATCCACAGGATCCCTGTGGGACCGAAAAACGGCCAGCTGTTCGGGCAGGGAAGAAGCCACTTGCACATTATTCTTCGTTGGTGAGAGCCCTGGGATCAGAGATGAAAACACAGGAGGAGCCCACAGCACAGGTGTGATGGAAATGGATCTGACTTCCTGGGAATTTTTTCCCTTCTTTCTGCTTCACTGTCTGTGATTTGTTCAAGGTTTGATGTATTCACATGACTTCCCTTGAATCTTTATTGAGTTTGGGGGTACTGTCTCCTTATTTCTTATATCTGTTTTAAAAAAACAAACAAACAGATTTTGGGATGTATTTTCTTACAGCTTTCACTCACTCCCTGTGAAGCTGACAAACTTCAAGATAAGCCACCAGGCTGGTTCACAAGGTACTTGGAGACGGTGAGTTTTTTTGCTATAACAGTTTTCATACAAGATACATGGAAAAACAGAGAGAAAGAGGAGAGAAATGGGGGGAAAGGGAAGATATCTTTTAACTAATAAAAAGAAGAATCTCTAAGTACAAAAAGAGGATATTTAGGGTCTTAATTGTCAAAGATTATTTTTTAGTACTTTGAACCAAATTAGCTGTGTTTCAGTTAGCCAGAAAGCCTTGGGATTTCAGATTAAATTGGTGTCATTCTTTCTTTTTCTCATTTTATGTACCGAGATTACTTTGTTTTCTTCTGTTCTTGTTTCAGTTTAGAGAGCAAGTTGTTAAAGAAACGGTTGAGAAACTTGATCAAAAATTAAGGGAAAAGCTGGTCCTTCAAGGTCCATCTTTGGAATCCTGCTCCTCAGCATTATCCATGCCTGTTTCAGAAGACACACTGTCATTGCCAGGAAATCAGTGTGACTGGCTTATGACTTGCAGCAACTGCCAAAGAAGAATCATCGGCATACGTTATCAGTGTAGGTGAGCAGCCAGAAAAGAGAAGGCAAAAATACAGCAAATATATATTAAACACTTAGTATATTTAGAGTACTTTGCTAGATGTTAAGGGAGATAAAAATTTTACCTATCTCACAGTTGCTGTGTTTACAGGACCTGCAATTAAATAAAATATCGACTTTTTTGGCCTCCTGTATGTGTGTAGGAGAAAAGCAGGTTAGGCCTCTTACCTCATTTCTGAGCTTTGAATGCTGAAATCCTGGCTCAGTTGTGCTTTTTGTCCATGTGTTACATAGATGATGAAATTAGCAGAAGAATCAATCAGGTCTGTATGATATTAGGGATTGGTGACTGAGCTAATGTAGAGATCTGACCTCATGACTCAAGGATTCTTTCTACCTTTTGCCAGGTTGCATAAATTATCTTGGTTAAATGTACTCTTACTCTCAGTATCACTAGAGCTAGTTAAAGTTTCTACTCCTCGTGTTAAAAAGTAATGCTAATATTAATAGCAAACAGTCTGGGGCAATTTCCAAGTTGTTCAGAGTATTTTCTTTCATATTTGTCATTCATCCTTTACGTAGCTTACAAAATAATAGACATGAGTAGACGTTATTAGCCCTGGGGAAGTGGAGGTAATATAAACATTAAATGACTTGTGAAAGGACAAACAGGTTGATGACTCAACACAGAAACATGGTCATTGCTATCCTGTGACTTTTCCTACTATGGCACTTCACCTTTTGTAAAATCTGTGGCATATTCTTTCTACAGCCTATGTCCATCTTATAATATATGTGAATTGTGTGAAGCAGGATCCTATGCTCATGACCCTAACCACATCCTCTTGAAACTACGAAGACCGATTATGGGTTCCTCTGAAACATATACTCACACAAAGGTCTCCCCTCCTCGTCTACCAGCTGCTCTGGAGCAAGTCAGGTATGGGCATGGATGTGATGTTGGGGACTCAGTATGTCAGCTTGAATTTGCTAACTGTGTATGTAGCCTCTCACCAGTAAAGACAAGGGTTGTTTTCCAGTATCCAAAGGATATTGTTAAGGCTTTCATTAATCTCTCATTTTACAGGCTCCAGAAGCAGATGGACAAGAACTTTCTTAAGGCAGAAAAGCAAAGGTTGCGAGCTGAGAAGAAACAGAGAAAGGCAGAAGTTAAGGAACTTAAGAAGCAGCTTAAGCTTCATAGGAAGATTCATCTGTGGAACTCTATCCATGGGCTGCAGAGCCCCAAATCGCCTCTTGGTAGGCCAGAGAGCCTTCATCACTCAAGCACTCTAATGTAAGCAGAGGCCTGTCTAGGGTTTTCTCTCTAACTCTCCAAAATAATAGATTTTTGGGGTCAGAGGTCAAGTTTGGACCTGTACTGAGGGGAGGGAGGGAGTGGGTTAGCTTCTAAAACCCAAATTCTTTAAAATGCTCAGTTTTCTGAATAGAACTTTATGTTGTTGTGTTTGGGTTTTTTTATTGTTGTGATGATTGCTGGAAGTATAAAAGCCCTGCCCAGGAAAGCTCAAAGGTCCAGAGTACATGGGACTGTCATTCCTGTTGACCAGTGGAACAGTCACTATGTCAGAAGAGTGTAGCAGAGAAATTATAATTGTCTGGCTCTGTAGTGCTTTTATTTACAATTACTTTTATTCATACTAACATTACTTTCTGTTTCATATGTCAAATGTACCCTTTGGCTTGGTTATTGTGTGTGTGTGTATGTGGTGGGTTTTTTTGAGTGAGATAAAACAGACAGCTGAGAGGGGCTGTCATTAAATCCCCAGAGCCAAGGATAGCCTCTTTGTTCACTGTGTTGAGTATTCACAAGCCAGCATATTGGTAAGAGAATTAATAGATATCCTAATCTCTATGCAGGCTCCCCATGCAACCTTGTGCCCCAGTTGTACCAACTCTGAGTGCAGCATTTGTGGATGAGAATGTGCCAGATGGGTCCCACTTTCAACCAGGAACCAAATTTATCAAACACTGGAGGATGAAAAATACAGGAAATGTCAAATGGGGTGCAGAAACAAAGGTATTTCCTTTATAGACATTAACATAGAATGTGAGTTTGGAGTGACAGAAGGCTTAATTGATTATTTTTCTTTGCTCTACTATTTTTTTTTCAGCTGAAATTCATGTGGGGAAACCTAACATTGGCTTCTACTGAAAGGAAGGATGTTTTGGTGCCCTATTTAAAGGCTGGCCATGTGGGAATTGTGTCTGTTGAGTTCATAGCCCCAGCCTTGGAGGGAACCTATACTTCACATTGGCGCCTTTCTCACAAGGGTCAGCAGTTTGGGCCCAGGGTCTGGTGCAGCATCATTGTGGACCCTTTCCCTTCTAGAGAAGATCTTGAAGACAGTGAAGAAGTCTCTTTCAGCACAAACAAAGTTGCTGATCTCTCTTGTCATCAAGAGGCAAGTATTATCACACTTTGGCCTTGTGTCTTTTCCTGCTGGGTGCTCTCTTCTCCTGTGACTTTCGCCCTGACATGTATCTTTTAGTGGTCTGTCCTTGATGCTCTTTTCTTTTTGGACTCCTCCCATGATAGTCTAGTCTCCCCTCCTCTCCTGGCTTCAGCCTTCTGTGCTCTCCACATCTATATTTTCAACTGTCTCCCTGGATGCTCTCTTCACTTGGGTCTTCCACTGGCTGCTCAAAACCAGGATCTCCCAAAGCAAACTTATTGTTGATCCCTCTGAAACCGTTTCTTCTTTTGTCTTCCTGTTTGCGTCCATGGTACCACCACTCATCCAGAGTCCTGTGTTAGAAACTTGACTTTTCCCATGCCACTTTCTCACCTGTCACATGCAGCCTGCTGGTTGTCAGGTCTTCTCCTCCTTTGTACCCTTTCCAGAATCCATCCCCTCCTCTTCCCACTGCCATCAGCATAATACACAAGCTTTCCTTACAAGTTACCCACCTGGATTCTTGTAGTAACCTCATTATAGGTCTTTTGCTGTTCACTCTTTCCTCATCCTTCATCCATCCTCATCCAAATGCCTGAATAATTTTCTATGTGTGTAGATCTGATCAATCAGTTGCTTAGTGAACAGTTATTAAGCATTTGTCAAGTACCAAGGCCAGTACTTGGTGTTGGGATTACAAAGGTATCAAGGGGGGGAACAACACGCATATATTTCAGTAGATTTTGTTGTTCAGTCCTTTCAGTTGTGTTTCTTTGTGACTCCATTTGGGGTTTTCTTGGCAAAAATACTGGAGTGGTTTGCCTTTACTTCTCCAGTTCGTTTTACAGATGAGAAAATGGAGGCAAACAGGGTTAGGTGACTTGCCCATGGTCACACATTGTCTGAGGCTGGATTTGAATTCAGGAAGAGGAGTATTTCTGACTCCAGGGTGCTCCACCCAGTTTATATCTACAAGTAGATACAAAATACATATAAATTAGTTCATTCAGGAAAAGAGTGAGGAGAGACAAAGCAGTTGGGGAATCGGTAAGGCCTCAGGTTAGAGGTTTGACTTGAGCTGAGCTTCGAAAGAAGTTGGGAGTTTATAGAAATAGAGTTTTGAGGGGAAGACGCTTCCAGGCATGGGGCCAGACCATCCTTTTCCAAGGCACTGAGTCAGGACATTGGAATATTGTGTATAAGGGGAGTCTAGAATGGGAAGAGGAATGAAATGGAAATGGAAGTGCCCCTTTGGCTGGAGCCAAATTGCAAAGGGCTTTAAATCCCAAAGGAATTTGTAGCTGATCCAGAGGCAGTAGGGAGCTACTGGAGCTTCTTTAGATAGTGAGTGACACAATCTTGCCTGTGCTTTAGAAACATGTCTTTGGCTCCTGTGGAGACTGGGGGAAAGGGAGGAACTAGAGACCACTTAGGAGGCTTGGTCTATGTGTCAGATGAGGGAGTTTGTCTCGTTTAAAGGTTCTTAAAACCTTTTTTGGTGTCATGGACCTCTTGGCCAGTCTGGTGAAATCAGTGACTCTGAAATAGTGTTTGCTGCTTACATTCATAGTTGAAAAAAAGCTAAATTTTAGTAAAAATAAAGATATAATATTTTTTCTTCTCCAAATTCATGGACCTTCAGAAACCACTGACTCTAGGTTAAGAACCCCTGGTTTAGATTATTCCTGAGGTTTAGCTTATTCCTGAGATTATTCTAGCTCTCAGTCTTAAGAGTCTATCTCATTCCTCTGCTGAAGAATCTTCAGGCATTTTGCATCATCTACTGAGTAAACTTCAGGCTCTTTTGTTTTATATTCAAGGCCTCCGGTAATCTGATCCCACACTACCTTTCTAGCTGTGGCTCCTATTGCTTCTGTTTACTTAATGCTCTAGACAAATTATGCCCAAACATAACCCTGTGTTTTCCAGACCCCATGCCATTATTCACACTGTTCTCTTATTTCTGAAATGCCCTTTATCCTTCATTCACATAATGAATTCCTATCCATTCTTAAGCCCATCTCAAATGCCACCTCTTCTAGGAAACACCTTCCCTTATAATCTATTCTCCCATTAATAATGAATTCCTTACTCATATAGCACTTTGTTTAATTCCTTTCTTTTCATTAACCCATTTTGTAGATCCATTGTAATTGCTCTACAATGCAGACTTCTTTGTAAAACCAAAGACAAACTTTTGCACAGCGGACCTTTTCCCATTTGTTGTCTATTGTGTCCAAGTCCTTGTGACCCCATGGACTGTAGCATGCCAGTTCTTTCTAGACTCCATTGTCCTTTTATCATAGTTAAATTATTAAATTAAAAAATTTAAATGTCTATATTAAACTGTTGAAATATCAATATTTCTTTTGTTAATATTATTATTTTTACATATCTGTTAAGTACATCTGCAAGACAAATCAGAGCTTTTTAAAAGGAAGAGCACAACCAGAAAAAGAGAGAAAGCAAGAGTTTAAATAGCACAAATAGCTAGCATGTCAAACACATTTAATAAAGGAGGAATTTCATTGCAATATCAAGGATTCAAAACAGATATTTTTCAAAGAATCTGAAATCACACATTATATAAACTCTAGAAATCAATGAGCATGTAGACATGCTGCACTATCTGTAAGTTTTTAAAAATAAATAAGGAAGCAGGCTCAGGTTGGTCCTGTCAGAGAGACAGGCTGTTTCATTTCATGCCTTGTCCCCAAACAAATCAACCTAACCAATGGATTCAGCATAATGGTGATGAAATGAGATGTGTAGATTACTCTACATGGCTGGCTGAGGGCAGCCCTGACTTTTCTGACTGCAGATGAATGGGCAGATGAGGTAGATGCCCCTTCAGAATGGGAGTTCTTGGTCAGGGGATTCCCAACCCAAGACTGATAGTTGCTCTGTTACCCCATGAGAATGCTCAAAGACAGGAGGTTTCGCCACTTTCTAATATACTTCTCATATAATACTCTGTATTCTAGTTGTATATTTTGTTTTACCCCCTTACCAGACAATTAGATTCATAAATTTGGGGACCATGTTTTATCTAAACTCTACCTTTCCTAGTACCTATTATAGTGCTGTAGAAATAATTAGTAAATGTCAAACCATTGAGTTACTCAGAATAAAGAAGTTATTCTAAGGTGACTGAGAAGGGTGGCGAGTCACTGTATAAGAGTATTTTCCTAGACACATCAAGATAGTTACATGTTTTGTGCTGGCCTGGTTCTAGTGGCCTTAGTTTTAGTGGCCATCAAATTTCTTTGCATCTCTGTATAATTAGGAGCATTAGTAGAAATACTTTAATTCTGAAATATTGACAGGAATCTTAGCCTGTGCTGATCTGTGGGTTTATGTGGCTTTGAGAACATTACTCTTTTTTGGCTTCTAGTAAATTGTCATTTTTATTTCTGCTTAGTGTAGCAACTGTTGTCAAGCAATTACCCTACTTTAATGGATTTCATTTTTTCTAAATTTGGGGGATTGTGAGGGTGAACAGTTTCAGCCTATTTACAAATTTCTAGTGAGGATCTAAGGCTTATCCTATTTGGCTCCACAGGAGGCTTTCTCACTTGCTAAAGAGGAAATTCAGATTGATGAAGTGACTGAGTCAATGGAGGGAGCAGAAAGTTGTATCACCAGGAAGATCAAAAGTGAGAGGGAGCTCTACATCCCATCTGTGGACCTTCTCACTGCCCAGGTAGAAGAGTCAATCCTTTGATGAGCAGGGGCATGGAGAGTCCTGGGGAAGAAGTTTTATAGTTCTCTTGTAAGAAAGGGGACTTCTTAGAACTGGTTTGATAAAGTTTGATAAAGCTGTATTCCCTCTTGACTTATGTGATTGCCCTGGGTCATGTTAGGATCACCCATAGTTCAGGCTCTTTTGGGGGTCCCTGTATAACCCCTGGGTGGTACCTTTCCCACTGTGAAAATGTGGCAGAATGAACCAGTTTCTCTTGGATTTGGGACAGTACCCTCATATAGCCTTCCTCTGGTTGTTATTCTTGTCAGGTGATCAGCCCTTCTCCCCTACCATTGCATTCCCTTCCTCATTTTAGAGTCATAAAGAGCTCAATTTTAGTGTAACCTTGTTCTTTCAGGAAAAGGTGGAGGTAGAGGGGAGAAGGGTCTTGGGTGATACCAGGGTTCCATGTGGGCTGATGAACAGAAAGCAGTCTTGGCACCACCATGGTGCTATAGCCCCACTAACATTGCCCATGTTCTTTTTCAGGATCTGCTGTCATTTGAGTTATTAGACATAAACATTGTTCAGGAGCTTGAGCGAGTGCCCCATAACACCCCAGTGGGTAAGAATGTCACTAAACTCAACTTTTTCTCAGGCAGCTGCCAGGTACACAGGTACTGTACCTCAGACTTTATGAAACTTGGAATTTTATTATAAGAAAGTGTCTTTTGGAGATTGGTCCCTTTTCTAGAGACCAGCCTGATGTCAAAGATGCTTACTTGTGAAATGGGACTCCTTTTCATCCATTATCTATCAAAAGCTATTTTATACATCTGGGAATCTTCCCTGAATTGAATGAAAATCTACTTTATGATTACATCTAGATTCTTTTTGCTAAAGTCTGCATCTACTTCTTTCTTTACGTTTAGATTTATAGTTGCTTACCTTTGTCATTGACAGCTAAGTGGGTGCTTGTGTGCTTCTAAGATTTCCTGTATTGGCCTATTAGAGGGTCTTGTGCAACTAGGGTCCTGGGCTCCTTGAACTTGAGAGGTGGCAAGAAGTTTGTGGCTAGAAAGGTGACACCTTTTTCTTGGTTGATCATTTTCTTGTGTTATATGCAGATATGACCCCCTGCATGTCTCCGCTACCACATGACAGCCCTTTAATAGAGAAACCAGGTTTGGGACAGATACAAGAAGAGAGTGAAGGGACAGGATTTAAAGTGCTTCCTGGTAAGAGAATGTATATGTACGTTTATATGTATCTTAACTTCTGCTACCGCTTTAAACTTGTTTCAGTGCTTTTCTGTCCCATGTGAAGTCCTTTCACCGTCAGGTGATGTTAACAGCTGCTGTTTGTTATTTAACTTGTCATCAAAGGTGATAAGTTTAAATTGAACTAAAACTTGTGCATGTGTTAAGTTTAAAGTGTTTACAAGGATATGCCTTTTTTCAAATTCCACAGGGGTGTCAAAGAATAAGACTGAGAATACTGTTCCTGCAGAAGAGGGTGAAGAAGACCTGAGTGGGACTCAGTTTGTTTGTGAAACTGTAATCCGCTCCCTTACCTTAGATGCTGCTCCTGACCATAACCCACCTAGAAGACCCAAGTCCTTGCAAAGTGAGTATGTCAGCAGCTTCTACTCTCTCTCTCCTACCACTCTAGTGGCAGTGCAGGGTTAAAAGTGTGTTATTCATCTACTAATAGTGAAGGTAAAGGATTTTGATTATGATTGAACTCCTGTTTATTCATTAGATTCTCTGCATATGTTCCCTGACAACTTCAATTATGGTATCAGGAGTGAAGAAACCATCAGAACTCAGTTCTCTCCTTCTGTAGAAGGAGAGTCCCAGCCCCAGCTCATTGAGGAGAAGCAGCTAGTCCAATCAGATGACTTCAGCAAAGAGAAATCCTCATGTGAGTCCAAGGGTCTCTTCAGAGTAGTTCTTGGGGTTTGGAGAATGTTTTTCCAGTTTTCCCTGAGGAGTAGTACCAGAAATTATGGCAGCAGCCACAAGCAAGGAGAATTTTTTGGGTGAGATTGTGCATTTTTACTAAATTTCTAGAAGTCTAATCCCATTATGACAAGACAGAGCCCAAGCCAGCAGCTGAACTCTTTCCAGCATACTCTAAGTGCCCAACTTCCAATAAAGTTAAAGAATTTGGTAAGGCTATATATGTTACAGTGAAATTTAGTCTATATTCTCTAGTAAGAGTGACCTTGAAGACCCATAACTATAATTGTGGCCCACTTTAAAAGGAATACCTGGGAATCACCATCCAGAATTTTTTTTCAACCTTTAGATGTTTACAGTAAACAGGCAGATTTTGTTTTGAACTGTCTCACGGTAGTCATAATGATGGCCCTTCTCCTTGTGGGTGACTGCTCCTCATTTTAAGCTCCATCTGTCAGGCTTCCTTGAAGTGTGTTCGTCCTGTTCTCTTGAGCTGTGATGGTGTTCTGTCTGGTTCTCTCTTCTCCTGACTAGAACATTACCCTGATTCTGCCAACAGCCCATTCCCATATGGATTTCCCTTTCCAGCTTGTGCCTCTTGCTTTGCTCTGGCTAGCAATTTGGTGTGCTTACAGAGCAGCTAAAAGTTGGTTGCTTTTCTCCTTTAGCAAATTCCATTTTTTCTGAGGAGAGACTGATGAGTGATGAAAAAAAGGACACTGTCCAGGAGGAAGAGGAGGAGGAACTTAAAGATGAAGTCCAAAGTCAAGGCTCTTCTGCTTCTTCCGAGGATTACATCATTATCTTGCCTGAGTGCTTTGACACAAGCCGCCCCCTGGGGGAGTCCATGTATAGTTCTGCTCTCTCACAGCCAGGCCTGGAGCGGCTCATGGAGATAGAACAAGTGGTCAAGACGGAGCAAGAGCCAGCTGAGGCTTATGAAGGGCTCCCTGGAGGGGACAACCAGCTGCAAGGGCACAGTGTCAGTGATATCCTGACAACATCCCAGACTCTGGATGCGGTGCTTCTGACTCCAGAGGTGCTGGAGCCTCCAGGACAGCTGCCCAGGTATCACGTGCCCCTCCCCTCAGGTGGTTGCTGGGAGAAAGGTCCACAAGGTCTTGAAATGTTTCATTACCATGGGAACAGATTTCTTTCTCCCACTTGGCACAGTGTGGATATAGATGCTATTCCCAGTACCATGTGATCTTTAACTAAAAAAAATTTTTTATCCAACATTAAAGGAAGATTAGATAGCTTTTGTATGGATTAGATAATCTACTTTGGAGTTTTGTCTACAAGTAGGTTTTTAACTTCTCTCTTGATACTTGGTATGGAGTTGAGCTTTCTCTCCCTTACTGTTATTTGGTTCACAGATGAAGGCAGTGAAAACAAATTAATATAAGCAATACATAATCAAAAGTTGAATCTACTGTAGAAAAAGCATAACACATTTCAAAAGCAAATATATAAATTATTTATGCATTATCCCCTTCACTAATTATTCAGTGTGTAGAGTAATCAAGAATTTATTACATCAACTCCTTTGGTGCATTGGGAGTTAGAATTTGTGATTAGTTAATATGTACTCAGTTCAGTAACATTCATTATTTACTGTATGCTCGGCACCAGGAAGTAAAGGTATTGTGAGCACTGTCTGAGAAAGGAAGCCAGTGCTATTAGAACTTAGCTCTGGGACCCAAGTTCTAGGGCGCCCTGGGGCCAGGCAGCCCACTCAAAGTTAGAGCGTTCCCTGTGCATTTGTATTATTCTGGTTTTATTCTCAGTACATCTCCATGGGTATTTCACAATTCATTTCATTGTGGTTTTTTTTTAGAAGCAGTCCTTCATCTCTTCAGAATATTAAATGTGCAGAAACAGATTTGCCAGTTACCATTCAAGAATTTTCTCCGGTTCCTGATCAAGTAAGAGGAGGTACTGATGAACTTGTGCTTTTTCCTTCTTCACTACTTTCACTAGGAGATGCTGAATAATCTTTTTATCTTGCTCCTAAGAGTTTGATCTTTTCTTTGTTTCTTTTACTTTTTTTCTGTTCTTCTCAAACTTAGGTTTATTAAATTTGAAGAAATTATGGAGTATTCTGTAAATCTAAAATAATTAGACAATTAATTTATATGACAAGAGGGAGTTGGTTTATTTTTTAACCGGAGACCGAACTAATAGCTGCTTTGCATTCTGAATGCTTTTTCTTTATCATTTATCTAAATCCACAGAATTTCCCAAATACTTATTTTAGAGAGGGAAAAATTCTCAGGTCCCCAAAATACTACTAAGAGAAATTGGGAAACTCATTTTCATCTTTTTGCTTCTGTCTCTAACCAATAATTCTTTTGCTTTCAGAGCCCAGGGCATCATCGGGACTTGTAAATAGTAGACAGAAGAGCTATGAAAACTCAAGGTAACTGGACTTTGCACAGATGGACAACTACTTCAGAAGTAGTTGGATAGCCTTTAAAGCAGTTTTCATTTTAAGAGTGTTTATGCTAGTGTCTAGAGAGCAGGCAAAACAGTCCATTATTCTTGCATTTCCATTTTTCCTAAAATGATTGGGCAATAAATTGAACTTAAAAAGCAAAAGTTATTGTGTAAGACCTTTGACCTTCCTAGACCAGAAACATCCCCCATTTACCACCACCCCACCAACACATATATCTACATACAATCATGTCATTATAGTCAGGGTAGGGATCAGAAAGGTCTCTTGGTATAATAATAAGAGCAGTAGAGATGGAGTCAGAAGAAGTTAGTCACCTGTGACCTTTGACAAGTACTTAACTTGTCTGGGCCTCAGTTTCCTTATTTGTAAAATAAGAGGTTGGATTAGATGACCTCTGAGGTGCCCCTCCCTCCATCTATGATTTTAAGCAGGAAAATGGATCATAGTTAGCATGTGGGAAACAAACATTTTCCCTCTCTTAAATTCCTAACTATTTTTGCCTCTACTCCCCATCCTTAAAACATATATTACCCTCCTCATTCTTTGAGAAGATTGAGACCCCCTGATGGGTACATTCTCAACTCTTCTCTTCCACACTTCTCAACATTATTACTCCACGTTGATTCTAGCTTCCTATTTCAGAGAACATGTATTCCGTGTCCCTTGCTGAGGCCATTTCTTCTATCTGGGCACTGGTTCCCATCCCTTCTTGACTCTTCCAGAGTCCTGTGTCAGTAGTCAGCTCCCCGTTTCTTTCCTGTATCTTTGGTTTTTCACTTCAGTCTGACTCCATTCTATCTCTAAACATAAATTCAGATCTCTCTAGTCCTTTAGAAGAAGCCTTCTTTTGTACACAATCCAGTGATTATCCAAGTTCACTCCTGCCCTTTATACCCAAACTTATTGAAAATTGTTTCTATTGCCTACTTTTTCTGTAACCCCTTACAAAGCTGCCTTTGATCTTTTTACCATTCTACTGAAACTGTTCTCATCAAAGGTCACCAGTGAGTACCTAATTACAGATCTAATGGTGCTTTCTCGGTTCTTGTCCTCCTGGACCACTCTGCAGTCTTTGATAATGTTGACCACTACATTCTTCTGTGGACTCTCTTCCTTGGTTTCCAGTGCAGCTAACTTCCCCAGGTTTCCCTTCCCATTCCTTCTCTACCTCTTACTGTCTTCTCCTTTTCATAGCATCTTAAGGCTTGTTCACCTCAAGATTTTGTCCTTAGCACATGCATGTGTGCGTGTGCATGTGTGCGTGTGTACTCTTAGCTATCTTTTTCATAAGCAGTTTCAATCATCAATCCTGTGCAGATGGCTCCTACATTTATGCCTCCAAACCTCATCTCTTGCTGAGTTCTCTGTCCACATCTTCCCCTATCTACAGGGCATTCTGTCTTCACAATTTAGCTTATCTCACCCCTAGAAATCTGTTCTAAATGTTTCTGTCTGTGAGATCAGTATTCCCCCTTCCCCCCCCCCCCACTACCTCTTATACCACTTGAATCCAATTAGTTATTAGATCTTACTGACTCAGTCTTTCAAATCTTTCTCAACTCTCTGTCCTCTAATGTTTCGTCCCACCACCACCTTAACTACCTGGATTATAGCAGTACTTTTACTGACAGCTTGTTTCTAATTCTGTTCTCTCTCTCTGAAAACCATCTCTCACATTTATTTTCCTTTTGTATAGATCTAATATGACTCTTGTGCTCAAACTTCTTCAGTGACTCCCTGTTCAGGGCCCTCCACAATCAAAGCTGCAATTATTCTCTTCCAAGAGCTCCATCCTCATACCAGACTGGACTGCTTGTCATTTAAACATACTTCACCCTTTCCTCTTACTGGGTCTTTACTTAGATTTCTTTCTAGACCTGGAATGCCCTCTCATTTTCCTTTTTCCAACTTGTTGATTTTTTTATTGTCCCTTTAAAATACAACCTTCTTCTCTGTCATAATTCCATATTACATTCTGTTTCTGTTCATAATCCCATAAACTCCAATCTTATTAAAATGTGTTTTTCGAAAGTTTTAGCACAATTCTCTTTATGTAGTAGATCCTTAAATATTTGTTCAATTGAATTCTCTTTGGGAATTCTGTTGGTCAGTTCTGTTGATTTACCTTTCCACTGCTTTAGTATCAGAGTTGGCTTTCTCTTTGTAGAATACTGATTGAGAGATGCTTCTCTTGGATTAACGCAGAATAACTGTCACTTGGCCTTCCTTCTCTCCTCCCTTTTCCTTCCCAGTATATACTTGATGTCATAGGTATGGGGTTACTAAGGCTGTAGAATCAGATTTCTTTAGTATAGGACTCATTCCTTGCAGCTGTGGAACTGAATCCTCTAGAGTTGAATCAAAATGTGAACTTGAAAAACTGATATGAAGGTATCTAATTGGATTTTTTTTTAAAGTTCTGTGTGTGTGTGTGTGTGTGTGTGTTTTTGTTGTTGCATTTGAAGAATTCCCATTTTCTGGGAAGGAATCTATTTAGAGTCCAGAGTATCTTAGGGAATGATTTTTTTTCTTTATCTGTTGGAGATAACTTGGTCCTTCCTCCACAGGTACTACCATGGGAGTAGCATTACTGGAGGGCTGGTGAAGGGTGCTATGTCTTTTGCTGCCTCTGCCTACAAGGCCCTTTTTGCAGGGCCACCAGTCATTGCTCAGGTCAGTATATATGTTATTTTTGTTAATTGTGCCCAGGTCACCAGCAAATATATTGGCATTTGCCTTAATGCCATTGCAAAAAGCCTCAAAAAGAGATGTAGTTCTTTATCCAAATCTTTGGATAGCTGTTCTGTTTTTTTTTTTTGGCACATTTCCATCTTAGTCTCAGTTTTTTCTACATTTCTACCCCATAATCATTACCTTGAAGGTTTTCTCTTCCCTCTGACTCCTTAAAGAGTAACTACCAATTCATATTTCTTTCTGAATTACTCTTTCTTCTGAAATACTGAGAGACAATATGCTCTAATGGAAAAAGTATTGCATTTGGGGTCCTAAGACCTGAGTTATCTGGGTCTTGCACTCACTATATCATCTGAGCAGGTCACCTAAACTCTCTGGGCCACAGTTTTTTCATCTGAAATGAGGGGACTAGACCAAGGTGAACTGGCTATTCCTTTCCTGTAGCCCCTCATCCCCACAATTTTCATTGCTATACAAGTAATTCAAAGGGGACTTATATTGTGTTTTCAAAAGGTGTTTTGAATGTGCTAGAGATATACAGAGAATGTTGTATGAAGAAAATGCTTGAATAAATTGTAAAGGTGGAATTTTATTGTTGCCTGTGCACAGCCTATAGTTTCTGAAGATCAGACAGCAGCCCTGATGTCCCATCTGTTTGAAATGGGGTTCTGCGACAGGCAGCTGAACCTGAGGCTATTGAAGAAACACAACCATAACATCCTGCAGGTTGTGACAGAATTACTGCAGATCAACAACAACGACTGGCACACTCACCGCTACTGAGGAGCTGCCTTCCACTTGAGGGAACTGTTGCATTAAATAACTCAGCCTGCTGCTCACAGATGACTTTATTCTGTTATTGGGGTGTGGGGTAGAAGGAACTTGCTTCCATATTTTTTAACCTGAAGAGTTTGAGATGTAGTTCATCGTTGCAACTTCCATCATCCGCATCACAGTATTCTTTGGATCCAATCAAAGACCAGAACTTAAGTTTTTACTTTAGATGGATTAGTAGGAAGACAATTTAAAAATTGATTTGGATTAATGACTCTTTCCCCACTATTTCTCCCTTTTAGAGAGCATTGAAGACAATGGTTTGAACCTTATTTAGAACAAATGTTCTCCTTGTACTGAAGTTGAGTATATTGATATTTTTTGTCTGGTTGGTTTTGATATGTTGTTTAAAATATGAAAACCCTTGGGAAAAGAGGTCGCTATCAAGTTAGTTCTTTAATTTTTTGAAGGCAGCCTCACTCCTGGGTGTTGAGATGACTCCCAGGCTTAGTACTGCTACTACCACACAAAGTATACTTGATGAAGAAAAATAGATAGCAGTCACTGGAAAGTCTGTTTTTCAAAGATTCCCAGTAACATTTTAAAGACTAACCACCTTCATTCCTGGATTTCAGTAGTGTAAGAGGTAGGAGGAGTTAACTCACCAGCACCTAGAGAGCAGCATCAGTTGTGGTATTTTTACATTTTTCTTTAAGGAAAAAATTTTTAAGAAAAATAGGTAGGATAAAATATTTTGCTAACATAACTAGAAGATAGGGGGAAGTCAATTTTAATGAATACCTTTTTCCCCTAATGATGATGGAGAGATCCTCTTATTTTTCGAGAGAGTAGGGAAAAAAATAGGAATATTTTAAAAAGAGAGAGGCAGGGTCCTATATTAATTCCAATCAAGTTTGGGATGGGCAAATGAGAGTACATGACACAGGAGTACTTGTCTTTTTAACAGAAACTGGTCAGAAGTAGTATTTGGGCCAAAAACTTAGGAAGAAAGGCTGGCGTTCAAGAGGATGTTGCAATGCACCCTTGAGACAGTTCAGCAGTGCAGTCCGTTCAGAGTGAGAAGTTAGAGAACAGATTTGGTTTTAAGCCCATTTAGGTAGCGGCAGGGTTTGGATGCCACCTAGTCTTGGGTGTGGTCTGATAGGAGAAGAGGGTGTCTTCTTTAAGGAACATTTCTAAGATGAATGATGAGAAAGGAGAATGTGGCCATATTTGATTCAAGGAGTGGGGATGGTTCTTAAATAGTGTTATTTACCTGGTTGGTATTTATAATTAACAGGATGATTATAAGCACACATTAGCCACCAATAAGAAAAAATTATTTACAGTATAACCCAGAATGCTACTCAATAAAGCTGTGAGATGCAGATTGGCCAGGAAGCCTGTTTTCTTATTTAAAAGGTATTTTTATAGGGGCTCCTAGGCAGAGAGCGGATGGGCAGGGCACCTGGGACTTGGTGTTTGCGGACGGGGCCTTGTGGACATCCCGGGGGCGCACCGGGGCTGGGCCGCGCACCTCTGCAGCTGTAATGCAACTTGTTGAAATAGTCTAATAAAAGTCGCTGAAACAGCCTGGGCTGGTTGATCCGAGGGGCGTGGGGGAGGGGCGGGGCTCCACCCCAGGCCTTAGGCTCAGATCGGGGAGCGTCCGCGGGTCCGGGAGTCGGGCGTTGGGGCCTGCCCCGCCGCCGGGTAAGAGCTCGGGTCCCTTCGGGAGCGCTGCCTGACCGAGCCCCCGGCCCCGCGCTGGGGTTGGGCTCGCCTCCACCAGCCTCCCAGCAGGGGGGCGGTGGGCGCCAGGAGGCACCTGGAGAGCGGGAGGGGGCGGGACCGGAGACCACCCCGCTCTGCCCCCGCCGGGCCCACGCACGAGGAGCGCGCTCCTCCCCCCACCCCCCGGGGTGCGCTGGCACGGCGCGAACCGCGTCATCCCGGCCCACGCGAGCCTGGCCAGGGCCGGAAACCTCGCACAGGTGTCGCCTCCAGCCCTGCTCGCCCCGGAAGGCGGAGGCCTGGGGAGGGGCCCGGCCCGGCCCCGCCGCCTCTGCCCCCGTCCCTCCCTGCTCCCCCAGGTTGGCGGCGTCTCCGCTTCCTCTAGAGAAGGGTTTGGGCGCTGCCAGTTGGCGCCTTGTTGAGTAGCCCCCGCAGGGTTCCCCCGCCGGGTTTATCCCCGAGGAACAGAGGGAGGTCCCCAGATCGCCCCCCCCCCCCCCCATTTCTTTCTCTTCAAAGCCGACGTAACGGGCCGGAAAGTCCCCGCCCCGTGTCGCCGCTCGAAAACAACTTCTGCTTTTCTTCCTCCTCAGAAAACGAAAGAAACGGGAGCGATGGGAGGTTTTTGATGCGGGACCGACCCCGGATAAGACTTGCCAGCCTTTGTGCAGGGCGGAAAGAAGACAGGTTAGATAGCGCTTCTCCCCGAGAGGTGGGAGCGCAGGTGGTGCACCTGCTGTCCGGTGTCTGTGTTGGTTGGTTTGACCTAATTGTTTTTCTTTTTACAAGAAAAGGCGCGTTCGGGAAGAGTACAGGATATCCAGAAATTACATTTGCCAAACAGAAAGCGCCCCGAAACCTGTGTGCGGCAGTGACAGGATGGAGGGAATGTGTGGCATTTTCCTACTTACCCATCTGGATAGAGAAGGGAGGAAGCTTTCAGGAGAATAAAAAGCCTGTCAGCCTCTACAGTCCTTCCGCTTTATGTTTCAAGGACAAAAACTCATCGTAAAACTTTGTTTTTTTCCCACAAGTGAAAATCTCCAGGATGGGTGAGACGGTCTCCAGGTTTGGCTCCCAGGATAGTGAAAGCAAATCTATCCTGTCCCAGGACCCAGCTGTTAGTAGTGAAGCCTCCAGTTATTCTAGTATCAACGGGAGCAAGTCTGTTCTGCCCTGTGTGCCTTGTACCAACTCAGCTGACTTTGTGACCTGTCCCACCTGCCAGGGGACAGGGGAGATCCCAAGTGGTGAGTTTTTGTCTTGCCTGAGCTTGGAACTTAACCTGTAAAACCAACACGACCTTTTGTAGAGCAAACTGGGCCCATGTCTGGGTCTCTTTAGGGGTCCTATGTCCAGAGTTGCCCCTAATTTTTGGCTATCTGTTTTTCCATAGAGAAGTAGATTCTGATGAGGTTGCCCAAACTGTACCGGGGGTTTTGTGTTGGGGAGGTGAGGGAAGGGTAGATAAAAGACACCTGTTAACCTGAGTCAGTAACTGCATTTGCACAGACAGGAGATGAAAAAAAAAATTTTTTTAATCAAATTTATTTCCTTGTTAATTGACTCACTTGGTCCTTATGTGGTAGGCACTGTGGTAGAGACACAGATAAAAATGAAATAAAAAGTCCCTGCCCTCAAAAGACTATTATTTCATGGGAGGAAGGAGATGTACACATATTAAAGTAGATGTAAAATGGGCTTACTTTTCCTGGCAGGCACTAGCATCTTAGGGCATCAGGAAAGGCCTCTTGTAGTAGGTGATAACTGAGCTGACCTTCAAAGAAAACTGGATTCTGTGAGGCAGAAATAAGAAGGAGGGAATGAATCCCACTCATGGGGTCACAGCAGAGGCAGGAGGTGGAATTTGGAGTGAAGGATGGCAGGAAAGCCAGTTTGATGAGAGTGAAGAGTATATGAAGGAAAGCTATATACATATGTGTGTATATGAGAACACACACATACATCTTGAAAAGTAGTTTGGAGCTAGGTTGTGATGAGTCAAATGTGAGTTTATATTGCATCCTAGAGGAGCCACTGGAGTTTATTATCCCAGCATTTAAGCACACTACCTGGTGTATAGTAGGTACTTAATAAATGATTATTGAGTTAGGGGAGTGACACTTTTAGATCTGTACTTTAGAACTGCCCCTTGGGCAGTTGTGTGGAGGACAGGGATTTGAGGAAAGGCCAGAGGCCAATTAGTAGCCTTTTTGTAGTAGTATAGGCAAGATGAGGTGATGAAGCCTGAACAAGGATGAGAACTGTATGAGCAAAGACAAGGGGGATGAATTCAAGATACAAGACCTGACAATTGAAAGTGTGGAGTGAGGGAGAGTGAAGGGTGGAGGATGACTCATGGTTACAGATCTGGGTGACAGCAAGGATAGTCGTGTCAGGGACAGAAATGGGAAAGTTTGGAAGAGGGGCAGGTTTGGGGTCAAAGATAATGAGTTATATCATGACCCTTTCTGTTGCTTACATCATAACGTGAGTTTCCAGGGCTACATCCCAAAGTCTATTCCCCACCTCCCCTTAGAGGGAGCTTGGTTGAATCTCTCAGCCTTTTTAGCATTTTCAGTTGGCTACTTCTTCTATCTAGGCAATACCCATTTAGAGTATGAAGGTTTTCAAAAGTTTGTCTCCTTCCTCTCTTGTAAAGATCTGAAGGGTGTATTTAATTCAGAGTTTGGTTTTATAAGCATTTATTATGCATCTCTGTGCTGGGCATGAAATGGTTCCATGTTGTTCAATTATGTCCAACGTTTTGTGATTGCACTTGGGGTTTTCTTGACATAGATATGGGAGTGGTTTGCCATTTCTTTTCCAGCTCATTTTTCAGATGAGGATATTGAGGCAAACAGGGTGAATTGACTTGCCCAGGGTCACACAGCTAACCCCAGTTCTAAGACCAGCTAGCTGCTTAATCACTAGAGGGATACAGCTTGTACACACATGACAAAAAGAAGTATAGAGTAATTCTGGTCCAACAGTTAAGTGCCAATAGAGAAGGATGACCTGAATATAGTAATGTGATAGATCTTTTTGGGGGTTTTCAGTCAGAAAGGGAATAGGATCCAGGGCACAAGTTGAAGGGTTAGCTTCTCCATGGATGTGGATAATCTTAACCTCTAAACCTGGAAGGAAGGAGGAAGAAAATAGGTCAAGATAGTTTCTGTACTATGCAGAGAAATTGAGGGCTTTATAGTAAATCAGAGTTCTAATCCTGGAACGCAGGAATTGGGTTTTTTCTCCGTAATTGTTTAGTAACCATATTTCAATATAGTTGATTTCCTTTGTAATCTTATATATCTTATTTAATGCATTTAAAAACATTGTTCTGAGAAGAAGTCCATAGATCCATTCCAAGATTGCCAAGGGAGGCCATGACACGAAAACGGTTAAGAAGCCTTGAATAGATGGTTTTTGGTCTTTGCAGTAAACTGGGAGGCAGAGTCATTTCTCAAGAGATGGAGTTGAGATCTGAGGAGAATGGAAGCCTAGAATACTTGTCAGGTTGGGTGATAGAGAAGTCTTTGGTTCACTTCCTATCCTAAGGTTCCTTCTAACTCCATATTCTATCATCCTGTGATTAAAAGGGATCTTTTCATAGTGCAGTTTATTGAAAAATCTCATTTTGTCAGTGTAGATATCAAGCTGTTGACTTTCGCTGGCACCTATATTGTGCTGTAGGTCAAGGGTGGAATTGTTGTACCCTTTTGTTATGGGGAATTGTGGAAGTTTCCTGAGGAACTGGGATATGAGGATTAGAATTAGTTACTTCCTTAGACCCCTTCTGACTACCTTTTTCTGTTTTAAAAATTTATTTAATTTTTAATTTATGGAATTAAACAAGCATTTCCATAACGTAGTATAATAAAAAGATGATTGCACATGAAACTGCAAATCTTTTATGTACAGCTTGCTCCCTTTTTCTGTGTGTCTGCAGAGCTGGAAAAGCAGCTAGTGGCACTCATTCCATATGGGGACCAGAGGCTAAAACCCAGGAGAACGTAAGTGTCCTCTGTTAGTCATCCCACAAACTTTTTGAGATATGGTTCCTGTCTTCCAGATGCTTGTAGTTTAGTGGGGGAGATGTACAATTCTGTCTACAGAGAAAAAAAACTTTCTACAAAGAAAGTGTGACAGAAGTTTAGGGGAGAGGGAAATAGCCTTTGCAGATGAGGCCTCCCTGGAAAGAGTTATCAAGAGTTACCAATTTTTTTTTTAATTAGATTAATTTTGGGGGGGGGCTCCATTTTAAGTTCCAAACTGAAGGCCACCATTTAAAAGGCACATACATATGTATGTGTAAATATATATATATATATATATATATATATATATATATATATATATATATATATATAATATATCTAAAACCATACTCTGCATACTTTCTGTTGATCAGTTTTTTTCTCTGAAGGTGGATAGCATCATTGGTGTTTTGTAATTGATTTGAGTATTTATATACTCAATACTAACAATAACTTAATCATTCATGGTTATTCTTCAGATAATATTGCTGTTACTGTGTACAACATTCTCTTGGTTATACTCATTTCACTGTTATTTCTTGCAAGTTTTTCTATGTTCTAAAATCCACCTGCTCATCCTTTCTTACACTGAGCTGATCTTTGAGGGTTTACAGAAGAGAGAGAAAGCTGGACTGTTGCAGGCATAGGGAATATGAAGTGGAAAATGGGTGTGTTTGAATAATAGGTCTGTCTGTCTGTCTGTATGAGGTGAGGTGGAACTGGTAAACTGAAATCCAGTTAGAGAACCTCATTTTTACTCTATGGAGTGGGGAGTGGGGTGGAAGGGGGTGGGCTCAGACGTAGAACTTCCTTGGTGGCTGCTAGTGCCAGTTGCACAGCCAGTGTCCTAGACAAGACTTGACCCCCAGGACTTCCTGAAGTGAGGTGTTTATAATAATAATAAAGATGACTGTGGTGGCTTTCTTAACACTTTCTATATGTTGTCTCACTTGATCCTCACAACACCCCTGGGGGAGAAGTACTGTTGTTACCACCCCTCTTTTACAAGTGAAGACACTGAGGCACAGTGAGATGAAATGACTTGCTCAGGGTCTCACCACTTGTGTCTGAGGCTGGACTTGAACCCAGCTCTTCCTAACTCCCAACTCCAGCACTTAGCACAGTACTTGGCACGTAGTAGGGGCTCAGTAAATGATTTTTGACCGACACCCCCCCCATGCCACTGCGTGAGTACCAGGTGAAGGATAGATAATGGAGAGTCTTTGAAATCTTTTTGAGCCAGGGCTATGACATAATCATGGCTGTACCTATCTTGGACCCTGCTGCTCTGTCTTTGGGGCAGTATTTCCAGGGATTCAGTGGTCTATTCTCTCTCTCTCAGTTCAAACCCATGCCCTTCCCAGAGGATACTGCTTAAGATTAGCATTGATACTTAGAGGGTTCCAGATGTTGAGGGTGACCCTCTTTAAAAACAGGTCATCACCCTCTGGAGTTCTTTTCAACCCTGTCCCTACTTCTAGACAGTTCAATAAAGATAGTATGGGGCAACTAAGTCATATAGTTGATAGAGGGTTGCCTGGAGTCAGGAAGACCAGGGTTCAGACACTTACTAGCTGTGTGACCCTGGCCATGTCACTTAACCCTGTTGGCCTCAGTTTCCTCATCCCTAAAATGAGCTGGAGAAGGAAATGGCAAACCATTCTGGTGTCTTTGCCAAGAAAACCCCAAATGGGGTCACAAATAGTTGTATGTAATAGCAAAAACAATGAAAAAGATAATACTCTAGACCTCTCCTGCTCTGAAAGACTTCCCCGGAAGGAGATGCTCTGACTACTTCCGCCCATCAGGAAATTATCATCATCATCTAATCACTACCCCTTCTGTAGTGATTGGAATTTGATTGCCTTGATGTCCGTGGAGGTGGAAAGCAGATGCTCATTCTTCCTCTGGTAGCCTCTGAGAATTTTGGAGGCAGTCATTAAGCCTTGCCACGTGATGCTGCTAATCATGCCCCACTTGAAATTCATCCCATTGCAGTCCAGGCCAGTTGTCCCAAGTGCTGTGAGTGCCTGGGCTGCTTCAGTAGTGACAGGGATCCTTTCTGACCCTTGTTCCTGCACCAGGCCACTGTGGGCAGACCAGGGCTTTTTATAGGATGCTAGGGAGGCAATCTCTCTTTTTTTTAATGAATAATTTTAAGTCACTCATCCAAGAACAGAAATACAGGGTTTGTCATACTATAAACATGAATAATATGTAACTAGTCTGCGAACTGCTGTACTTGCTTAGGCTAGTAGTCGACTATTCATCACAAATTTTTAAGAATATGAAATGTGGGAATTTGTTTTGACTGTGTTTATATGGTATGAGGGTTCCTTTTTTCTTTTCTTTCCTCCCTCTTTCTTTGGTAGGTGGTAGGAGAAAAATACTTGATAATTAGGGAAAGAAAAGGCATCAGAATTTCTTTCTTTCTTTCTCTTTTTTTTTTTTTACTTAGTTTTGAACTTAAATGCAAACAGACAAAAAACAACCCCAAACCATTTCCATATACAGCATGACACAAAAAGAGGATTCAGTATGAAACCGTGAACCCCCATTTCACAGTTTACTTTTTTTTTAAACTATGTAATAAATACTACACATTGTTTTCAAAACTACCCTGTTTTCTGTACTTCCTGCTGAGGTTTTTGTTCTCTGCTGTGTACCTTTTTTTCCTCCTTCCCTCGTTATCTCAAAGTAAAGAAGGCCACCATTAGACACAGAGGGGGTGGGGGTGGGTGGGTGTGCGCGCGCGCGTGTGCGTGCATGTATGTGTGTGTTTGTGTCTGTCTGTGTATAAAACCACACATATACCATATCCCACTCTTTATCACTTCTTTCTCTGGAAGTGGATAGCATCTTCCTTCATGGGTCCTTTGCAGTTGATTTGAGTATTTATAGTACTCAAAATAACTTGGTTCACTGTAGTTCTTTGACCAACATTGCTGTTACTGTATACAGTGTTCTCTTGGCTCTGCTCATTTCACTTATTATTTCCTGCAAGTCTTTCCATAGTTTTCTAAAATCAACCATCTCATCATTTCTTATAGCACAATAGTATTCCTTCATAATCATTTATCACAATTTGTTTAACCATTCCCCAATTGATGGGCATCCCCAGAACTTCCAGTTCTTTGTCACCAAAAAGAGAGCTCCTATAAGTATTTTGGAACATTTAAGTTCTTTTCCTTTCCCCCCCCCCAATCATCTTGGGAACCTATGCTAATAGTGGTATTGCTGGGTCAAGGGCATATGCAGCTTTATAACTCTCCAAAACAGCTGGATCAGCTCACAGTTTTTCCACATCCCCTCCATCATTTATCATTTTCCCCCTCTATCATTTTAGCCAGTCTGATAGGTGTGAGATGGTATCTCAGAATTTTTAAAGGGCACTGGACTAGGGATACAGAGATGAAAAGTGACAGTCCCTGCCTTCAAGACTAGCTTACAGTGTAGTATATGGGCCACCCTTTGCCAGGCTATCAAACTGAAGCATGAGAAGCCTTAGTTTTATCAGGGATTTTCTCTTTTTTATTTATATCTCCGGTGCTTAGCACACTGCCTGGCACAGTCAAGGTGTCGAACATGCCTGTCTGACTGGGAAAATGTTTTGACTGTAATGTAAATGACATCAGCAGTGATTCTAAAACTGAAAAGTCCGCCTTTCTCACAGTCTTCTTCTGTTCTCCCCACTTCCTGACTTTACTATCTCACAGGAAGCTCTATGTTTCCCTGGCTGTGCTAAACTGCCTGCTGATGTCAGCCTTCATCTTCTTCTTTTTGTTCCCTCGCTCCATTGTGGTAGAGCCAGCTGGCCTAAGTTCTTCAGTGGTGGCCTTTTCTGATAACGTCATCCTCCTCAATGTGACGGTATGTTATATGTGGGTACCCTCTGGCACAGATTTTATGAACTAATTTTTTTCCAGCCAATTGTTCAGTACTTTCACCCTGGCTCAAGTTGTGGCTGGTCAAGACATTGACCCTAGTCCTGTGGTCAGCAATGCCCTTTAGGTGAGGACTGGGAACTTGTCTAAAAGGCAAAGCTCAGATTGGTATCCAGGTGAAGAGCATGCTCTGAATTGTAATCAGAGAAGGTAGGGAGTCTTGAATCCCAAAGGCCTAGAGAGTGCACATTGACTAGGGAAAGTGGGTCATGAAATAGTTTTGCTTTTTAGGGAAAGCAGCCATGACGTTTAGATTATTTAGTGATTTAAGAGAGTTTCTTATGGACTCCCCACTGTAGGGTCCTGTACAGCTTGAGAACTGACATTTAAGGATGTCAGACTGTAGGGTTATTGGACTGTTGGCATTCAGGCAGAATCTGGTTCCATTTGTCTGCCCTGGGGTTGCCTGGTTGACCTTACATATATTCCCCCCTCCCCCCCTCCCTCTCTCCCTCCCTTCCTCTCTCCCTCTCTTCCTCTCTCCCTGTCTCCCTCTCTCTATCTCCCTTTCTCTCCTCCCCTTCCCCTGTCCTCTCTCTCCCTGTCTCTCTCTCTTTCTCCCTCTCCCCCTCCCATTTTCTTCTTTAGAGTGTCCTCAACATTACCAACAACAACTACTGCCCTGTCACTGTCACCCAGCTCAACGTCGAAGTCCTCCACTTATCACTTGTCGTTGGGCAGACGGAAGAAAGCAAACTTTTGCGCATTGGCTCTTTGAACAGTGAACAGGTGACTACTCTCATCCCCGTCTGGCAACCCTAGGGTTGGCTAACCCTGCCCACCAGGTATGTTGTGGGCAAAGGGGGAGCGTGATAGCTGTGGCTGACAATATGTGTGTTTCATTGACAGATATTCTTTACAGTCACCAGCAAGATAGCTGATGAAAATGCATAGTGAGTATTGTAACAACCACAAAAAAAAAAAAACTTCAGAACTTCAAGTGGTATTTAAAACATAACCTGAATTTTTCTTACTCTGGGTACTTTAGAAACTATGAAGCAGTTGTTTGCCCATGAATTTGTGTCCAACCTGTGGCAGAGCCTTGTGAGCAGCCACGGTTGGACACCTTATACCTTCACCCTGAAATCATGTCATTTTGGTTATCTTTGGTCATGAAGGATAACAGCCAGAATCAGTTCAGGAAGATTTCTTTGGGGAAGAATGCTGGTGTAGGCTGAAGGATATTGTGCAGATACTTTGGGGTACCTGGTAGAAAGGCCTAGGGAGGAAGGAGGTTGGTGAGACCAAGTTAGTTTCATTATTAGAGCTGGGAATGAGAGATGGGAGCAGACACAGACATCCCCCTGCCTCCAAGAGCCCTAGATGCTGGCATCTTCTTGTCTGGTGATGACAGGTTAGCATATGGCACAAAGGGAAATCAGTCTGAGGATTCAGAGGCTAGGGACACACCCATATCCTCTCCTTACAAGACACTGTTGCTACTATAAATAATAATATGTGTGTGTGTCTTAATCTCTTAGCAACATCTGTACGTGGATGAGAATCAAAGTCCATAACATACTTCAGCATATACAGTAAGTATGTTTTGGGGCAACAACTTTGCCTCACCTTCCCTTCAGACCCCGTCCCCCGCATCCCCTGGCCTCCTCCTATTCTGCAGGGAAGGATTTAGGGTATAGTGGAAGGGGTGACTGCTGGGATGTTGTAATGCCCTTTGGATTAGAAGACCCTAGCTCTTTTTGCAGGTCTTAGTTTTGCTCTTAAGATACATACATGCACCTTCCAGTGGTTTATTGGAAGCTAAAACGGGGGTGATGGAATTGTTGCTGTCTCACGGTTCCCTTGAGAGCCCTGGGGTTGGGTTGGCAGTGAGAGCCCAAGTTAGGGGAAGGTGGCCTCAGAAACCCAAAATAACAAAACAAGGCCTCTGGGTCTTCCGAGAGGCCCTGGCCAAGGTACCATAATGACCTTATTCCTCTCCAGGGGCACCCTGACCTACTCCTACCTGAGCCATACAGAACAAGTGGCTTTCCAAAGCTATGACTACGTGGACTGTAGGGGGAACACATCTCTCCCTCACTCACTGGTCCCTCACCCACCATGATGTCACCTGCTGCCCTCATCTCCTGCCTTCCTGTTATTGCCTTCATCTGCCAAAGGACTGACTCCACTGATTTTTTTTTTGGGGGTCCATGAATGAAGAGCCCAGCTTTGTTCTTTTTTCCCCTTCCCCTGGATTGCCTGTGGAAAACAAGGTCCTGGCAATGCCAGGAACGGCTAACAGTGACTCTAACCTGTCTCAAGAGCCTCTCATCAGATGAAATAGTATCCAGGAGAAAAGGCTGGCCTAGGGTATTCTCCAAGTCGGGTTTCTGTCCCAGTGGCAGCTGCTCCTCCTGCTGCCCCACAGAACAACACAGGATTCATATCCTTCACACACTCCCAAACTTGTTTTTTAACCAAAATTCTTCACTGAGATGAAGACACAGTGACGGTTAGGTTCTTAGTTGTATGTGGAGACAGTTGCAGTTTATTATGACTTTTTTTATTTTTATTTTTAGCAAGTGCATTTTCAATTTGCTCCTTCCTGCTAAGTGAGAGGAAGGGTTTTTTGGGATCTGATATAATACCTCAGATTATGGAGAATTAGGGAGCCCCTCATCTTTGTGATAGAATCATGTGCCTATTAAAAAGTCTTGGTAATGAATCTTGGGAAAAGTTAAAAGACAGAAAAATATAGTTACCAGCAATCAGCTGGATTGCCCCATTTAAGAGAGACCCTATGAGTTTTCTTACTGTTAACCCCTGGCCTGTGTCCCTGCAGCATGTGCTAGAAACCCTTAAGCACTGAATCATGTGAGAGGATTAAAATGAGAGCACAGCCAGGACCTGTCTTTCCCCTAGTACTTTGTACTCTGCCATCAGAGGTGGTGAGCTGGCCAGTGACTTCCTGCACCCAGGCTGCTGTAACTCTGAGGGGGCCAGTCCAGATGGATTCTACATGGGCTACTGGTTCCTAACTGCTCAATATTCCTCATTAAGAGTTCTCTCCCTTTCTACTTTAGCTAACCACCCTCTCCCCTGCTTTGTAAAAATAGCCATAATTGATAAGATTCAGTAGTGAAGGCTCAGGGACACGGGCTCTCCTGGGATTTCCACAAAGTACAGGGAAAGTATAGCCTTCACAGCTTTTGAACCAATGCTGAAGCCACTTTCAAAATGTAAGAGGCCTCCTAGATGACAAGCAAGCAGGCAGGTCTGTGGTCTTCTTGGTGGTTTTCTCTCTGTTCTGTTTGAGGGGCTAACCTTGGTGGTGGAGATGGGAGTTTTACTGCTGCTAACTAGCGCTTAACCTGTTACCTGAATCTGCCCAAGAGAGAAAGGTCATAGATTGCTGTTTTTGGTTGCTGTTTTCTTTTTTTGGAGGGGAGGAGGGATTGGATCCATCTTCAAAATGGTTTTATCAGATCATGAGGCAGGACTCTAGGCACTGTTGAAGACTGTCTCTCTTCTCAGCAATGTCTGACTTTGTCCTTGCCTTATGTTAGGGCTTTCTTCAGGCTCTTCAAGGATCAGCTTTTCTAGAGACTTTATGACATGAAGTTGGGGGCTGGGCAGTAGGGGGAGAAGGATTTATTTTCACCCTTTCCTTCTTTCTGTTGTGAAGCCAGAACTAAACCTGAAATAAACTTCCAAGACTGGCCTGTAAATCAAGATAGTTTCTGTGTTGATTTCTTGGGGAGGGGGGAGGAGGGGAGACTACTGACACAACAGCCTTTCCGAGGCTCACCTCCAAGGCAAGCAAAATTATCTGACCCAGCTCTAATCCTAATCCAACGCAGAGCAGCTTTTCAAAGGAGTGCTTCTGACCTATATGTAAACACTTAGGGGATGTTGTGCATCCCCTAGTGCCTTTTAACTGGAAAAGGAAAAGATGCCAATGTAATTTTGCTGTCTCTCCTCCCCATCCCTATCACTGCATATCTCAAAAAAACCCAACTAACAAGTCATCTGCTGGTCCAGTCCAAACAACCTGTTGTCCAGATTCTTGTAAGAAAAATATTTGTAAACTTTTAGCGTGCCATATCAAGGTTAAGAGGTTAGGACAAGACCAAAGATGTGCACCGGGAGGAGTGGCCAATCCACGAATGGTTTGAGGACTGCTAGATGAGACTCCCAGAGAGGCCTAGTGATACTGGTTGGTTTTGTTTGCTGGACAGGAGGGAGCAGCAGTCAAAACTCCCTTCTAATTGTCCTGCCCACTGCTCCACATATATCCAGCAAGAATCTCCTTTGTCGTTCCAAGAACAATTTCTTTATTGATGCATGCCATTATCCTCAGTGTTGGGGAAAAGATTTATTAAGGGAAAGTTTTGATGCCAACTTCATTTATTATTGATTGGTTCTCATCTCCTGAGGAACAACAGTACAAGGCTCGGTCCTCTCTCCACTACCACTGCTGAACATAATCCATAGCCTGAGGGAGGGGAGGGAACAAACAAGCCAGAGTTAGGCACTTAAGCTCTATGGAAGAGCTAGACTAAACCTGGAATCAAGAAAACCCAAGTTGGAATCCTGCTTCGGACACTACTGATTAACTCTGTGAGCCCAAGTTACTTAACTATCTCGATTCCCTCATCTATAAAGTGGATTAAATAATAGCACCTAATGACAGGGTTTCAAATCACAAATCTCTTGTTTGCCTTAGTTTCCTCATCTGGAAAATGAGCTGGAGAAGGAAATGACAAGCTACTCCAGTATCTTTGCCAAGAAAACCCCCAAACAAGGTCATGAAGAGTTGGACAAGACTGAAAAAACAAGAATCCTGGGTTCAAATGAAATAATTGTAAAGCACTTACTATAGTGCCTGATGTAGTAAATGTTATATAAATGCTACTATAATCATCAATTATGGTGATACACATAAAGTGCTTTGCAAACTTAAAAGGCCCTTCAGAACACTATGCTAAACACCAAAAGATAAAGGCATATAAGAAGATTAGGCAACAACCTAGTCTATATCTTGAAGGAGCTTAAAATCTGTTTCCCTTTTTCCCTTCCTGTCTCAAAAAAAAGAGGGGCCCTTCTTTTGGAAAATCCCTCCACCTGTTTTCTTCCCATTTTCTTATTTTTATCCAGTACCTCAAGTTATTAATTATCCCATCCTTTTGTTCCCAGTTCTTTAGCTTTTCCCTCTCCACTGTTACTTTCCTCTCACCCAGTTTTCGTAGCTGTCACTTGCCTTCAATCTTCTTTGTGGCTACAGCCTCTGTCTAGAATTTGGTGGTAAAAGAGAAGGAGTTGTCTATACTCACTACCCCTTTTCCTCACCACTCACATTGTGCCTTGAAATCAGGCACCAACAAAACATTTAAACATAAATATTTAATATCTTGTTTTTACATCACTCCTTCCCTCTCCCTCACCCAGAAAGCCATCTTTTTAAATAGAGAATTTTAAAAGTGGGGGAAAAACAGTTCAGCAAAACTGATTATCCCACCAACTGAGTATAACGTGGTATTCCACATCTTTCAAAGTAGGGGTAGGTTGGGGTGCCTTTCTATATTCTTCAGGGCCAAAGTTGGTTGTGATAATTAATATTTTTATAAAGATGGGGTATTTCATCAGGCTTCCTCTACTCTCTTCTTTCTGCCATATTCAACACATTTGATCACTTGTCAAAACCTGGCACCCCCTTCCCTTGAATTCTTCCAATTCCCCAACTGTAGGAAGTTAATCCCCACCTTTTGTTGTAATCTCCACCTACAAGCTTAAACCCAAATGGTTCTAGGACCAACCTGGCTCAGGGACCAATCCTAGGGATAGGGTATATAATTAGGTAATTAGAATTGTAAGATACCATCAAATCCAGCTCCACTACCCACTGTCAGTGTGGTTTTGGGTAAGTAGAGGCAATCTGTTGGAGAGAAGAGAGGACAGGATCATGGGGACATACCTATGTACAGGGGCCATTCTTGGAGAAGAGCCTCCGCTCTTCTCCCTTGGCAATCTCTCTGGACCACAGATCTAGGTGTCTGTGGATCTGGATCACAGCTGGAAGGGGCCTTTAAAGTCATTTAGTCCTACCCTCCACATTTGTTACCACTCCCCTGGTTGACACTTAACTCTTCCTAAATAACTTCAAGTATCTCCAGCTCTTGCTGCTTCTTCTGAACTCTAATCCTGCCATCTTCAGCTAATAGTTGGACATTTCCATCTGGATGTCCTGCTATCATTTCCAATGTATTTGAAAATTAACTAGTCATCTTTTTGCCCACATTAGCTTTCTTCATACTCCCCATTTTCCTTCCTTTCTTTTGTCCCTCTTTCCCTTCCTCCCCCTCTCCTTTCCTTCCTCCCACTTCCTTCTTTTCTTTCTCCTTCCCTTCCTTCCTCCCCTTCTTCCTCCCTTACCTTTCCATTCCTTCCTTCTCTCCCTCTTTCCCCTTTTCTCCCTCTCTCCTTTTTTCTTCCTTCTCTTTTTTCCCTCCCTTTCTTCTCTCTTCCTTCTTTCCTCCCTCCCTCCCTCTTCTCCCTCTCTTCCTTTCCCCTTTGCTTTCTACCTTCCTCCCTCCTTTACTTCTTTTTTTCCTTCCCTCCCTTTCTCCCTTGCTTCCTTACCTTCCTTTCCTTTCTCTTTTCTCTTTCTTCCTCCCTCCCTCTTTTTTCTTCTCCCTCTCCTCCTTCCTCTCCTCTTCTCTCTCTCTCTCTCTCTGTCTGTCTCCCTCTCTGACTTGCTGTCCCTCTCCCCTCCCTCATACTTATTTCTTTTCATCTCCATGACATCTTTCTCAGAGGCCCAGCCCTTGATGTCTTTCTCATTTGAACTCCTATAATACTGTCTTACTTATTTACTTACTGCTCATTTGGCACTTAGTACCCACCTCCTTGCATCAGTGTTCATCTTTCTTTTGTAGATCTTCTGCATTTCTGAGACTATAAGCCTCCTGAGGCCCTGGACTGTCTCTTTCCTCTGTATATTATTACTAGTACCTACTAGGATGGTGCCTTACACATAGAACATGTTCAGTAAACCCTTTGGTGATGATTTGAGAACCATTACAAAGAACTGTGGCAGCTTCCCCTCCCTTGTCATAACAAAGTGACAGGTAAAGGGGCCAGGTGGTCCAGAGAGGGGATTGTAATTTGAGCTATTTCTGGATGAAAAGTTTATGAAATATTGCTTGCCCTTTCCTCTCCTCTTACAACTTCATGCTTTCCTAGCATCATAGATTTAGAGGTGGGTGGCAGGGATTCTGGAGGCTGGTCTTCTAGTCTAATGCCCTCTTTGTTTACAGATGAAGGAACAGGGACACAGAAAGGCTGAGTGATCTGCCCTGGGTCACAAAAATCTTATGTGGTAGAGTGCAGATTTGAATCTGTATACTCCAAATCTAGCACTTCTCACTATTCACTCTCACACTCATTATTCCCTGTCCCATTCTTACCGTGTATCTCTTTCCACGTTTGGGAAGGCGAAGAGTTTCTGGGGCATCTGATATTGGGGGTTGAAATGGTATAGAAAACAAAAGTTACTGATACATAAAATCATTCATACATTCATTCACTCATTCATTCATTTGTTCATTCAATGATACATGGTTGCTTCTGTTGCTAGCTGTAGAAGGAGGGCTAGCTAATTTTTTATTCTAAATCCCATAGTATTGTAAGGAACTGGAAAAAATCATTACTTAAGGCACAGTCTATCTGTCTTCATAGAATTCACAAGCTAGCAGGGGCACTTGACACACAAATCATCAGTAACTATTAATATTAATAGCTAATCAGCATTAATTTGGAATGGGCTCACTGCTAGAGTTGGCCACCTAGTGACAACTGTTTTAGCAGCTCATCCCATCAGATGCTAAGATTTACAAGGACTACAGTTCTTATTTTCATGCAATAAGCACTCATTAAGCACCTACTATGTGTCAAATTCTGGACTGGATGAAAGGGAAATAAAGACTAAACTGAAACAACCCTCTGCTGTCAAGGAGTTAGCAATCTACTCTTGGGGATGAAAGGAGGAAAACAAACATTTACAAACAAAAAATAAATATAAAAAATATACAAAGTTAGTACCAAGCAGTTATGGGGAGAAGGTACTGACTAGGGGATTAGAAAAGGCCTCCTGCTTTTTCATCAAGAGGATGACTTGAGTTTTGAAGGAAAAGAAAGATTTTGAAGAGGCAGCAGTAAGGAGGGAGGGCATTACAGAGCATAGGGGAGAGTTTGTGCAAAGGCACTATTTAATGGAGCACCCACGCAGATGAAATTAGAGAACCATCAAGTATGAAAGTCCCCAGAAGAAGCATCTCAGGGATTCATGAAAGTTTCTTAGGAAGAGTTAGCACTTGAAAGTTCAGTCTATTTCAACAGCAAGGACAAAGAGAGGTCTTCCAGGCTTAGGAAATGATGTGAACAAAGAAATGGATGGAGATAGGAAACCCATAAATAAGGAGGAGGGAAGAGGGATAGCAAAGTGAAGGAAAGTAGTGTGAACGAAAGCTACAAAGTGAAGATGATGCCAGGTCATAATTGAATTCCAGGCTGAGAGTTTGGACTCTGTTTAGTAGGCAGACAGGAAACCTACTGGAGGTTTTAACATTGTAGAGATAAAATGAGATCAGGAGGGTGAGGGTTCTAACAGCAGTTCACAGGATGAATGGAGGAGAAAATGGAAGCTGATACTATAGTCTGGGTCTAGAAACAGCAGGAATAGAAAGGAGAGGACAAATGAATATGATTACAGAAGTAAAAAGCATTTGACACTTGTTTGGATGTAGAGAGTGAAATGGCAGAACTAAAGACTGTGTTTCCAAGTCTGGATGTGAATTTCCTCGGAAATCCTCAAGAACTCTTAGATCAGCTCCCACTCTATAAACTATTTTCAGTTCTAACATTGTTGCTTTTTCTAACTACTTCTTTTCCTGCTATCTAAACCCTCTTTCTCCTCCCTAAACACAGGATTCTTTTCCTAAGGTGTCTAGTTTGTGTTTATTGATTCCCTGCAATAGAATGGAGATTTCTTGAGGACAAGAAATGTGCGGGGTTTTTTGTATCTCGTATTTTGTTTTGGTTTTGTTGTATCTGTTGCATCTCCCTTGCTTAACATAGCACCTGGCAATCCAGTAAACAAACATGTAAGTTCCTACTATGTGCTAAATGGGAGGGATAAAAAGAAAGGAGCTCATTGTTTATGCAGTAGGTGCTTGAGAAATGCTTAATGGGCAGCAGATAGGATGGGTGCCCAGGATTTTTCATCTTTCAGGTCCTACAGGCAGATACAAATACTTGGGCTGGGTATGTGTGTGCAGAGGATAGGAAGCTGGGTAACTTGATTCTGCCTGTGGGGTGATCCCCATTCTACTCAGAATAACTCTGCCTCCACACCCCCAACTCCAGGGATAGTTCACTTACTGTGTTTGTATTCTTGGGGAAGATGAGCAGCTTGCTGGTGACCCATGGGATGAAGTTTGTGATGGTGGTGACCAGGATGGTCTTTGCACTGGTGTTGGTTCTTGCCCTGTTCCCGGTCCCGGACCTGGCTCTTGCCCTGTCGTTGGCCTTTGCCCAGGGTCCGTTCCCGGTCCTGGCTCTTGCTCTGGCATAGGTCCCGGTTCCGGTCCCGGCTCTTGCTGTGGCCCGCATTATGGACTTCATCCTGCTCACCATCCTGGTCTTCCTCCTGGGCTTGCCTCCTGCTCTGATGTCGGCTCTGATGACCTTGGAAGTGGCACTGGCATTGGCACATGCAGTGACCCACGGGCTGATGGTCAGGAATCATGTATCCACCTCTTAAGTCTTCTGGAGACTGTCCAGTGACGTAGGCCCCAACGTTCCGATGGGAGGTCTCGGGGCTCATGTTGCCGTACAGGTAATTGGGCTCAGGGCTTGGAGAGCGATACCGCTGATAGGGTTCAAGCCCCATGCAATATCTTTGTTCCTCCAGGTCATTCTCTATCTTTTTGTTCTTCAGTTCCTGGGATGTCCCAGAGACCTGGCTTCAGCATCCAGTACCTCATTTTCCTAGCCAGGACTGTGCTGATGGTGACTAGGTGACTAAACAACCTCCCCCAGCCCCAGCTAATGGCAGCCCCCAGGCAGGGGTGGGGGGGTGGGATAGGGAAGGTTGGGTTCCAATGGGGAGGGGTGAGAAGGGATGAACAAGTAATAAAAATAACTTTCAGCAGTGAGTATAATTTAAAAGCTCATAGACTGATAGTTTAACTTCCTTTAGTACCTATGGGGGGTGGGAACCTGCATCCTTGAACCCACATGTAGCCTTCTGTGTCCTTGTGTGAGACCTTTTGACTGAGTCCAAGATTTATAGAACAAATCCTTTTATTAGAGGGATTTGTTCTGTGAAGTTTGGATTCAGTCAAAGAGCCACACTTGAGGACCTATAGGGCCACATGTGACCTTGAGACTGAAGATTCCCCATTCCTGACCTAACCTATGGAGTCTGGATCACACCATAACCAGGTGAGTCAGCAAAGATAGCCAGAAATTAGGAAATCCAGGAGGAAACCCCAAAGCAATTCAGCAAACATTTATTAAGCACCTATAGTGTGCAAGGCACCAGGCTCCCAATAGACTGGCTTCTTCCCTCTCCCTCTTCCCACCCCATCCCCAATGTGAAAATTCATTGCTGAAAAGCAATTAGTAGGGGCTCCCTCCGCAGCCATTCCCAAGTATGTGTATTTTCCCCCTTCTGGTGTTTACATCTCTTCCAAGTCCTAGACTCAGTTACCCTTCTGGCCATGGGGATGTTAAAGAAATTTAGGGAAGACATTATAGGAGATACTCAGGGTTCCAGGCTTTCCTTCACCTACCTGTTGTAGCTGGAAGTGTCTCTTCCTGTCCAAAGCCATCTGTCTTCTCCGAGCTTCCCAGTGATAAGCGCTGGCCATGGTGTTGGAATTTGGAGAAGGGCAGAAGAAATGAGAGAAGGGTAAGGAAAAGAGGAAAGTGGAGAGGGGAAGGAAAAGGGAAAAGGGGAGGAGAGGAAGTGGGGAGAGAGGAGAGGGAGAGATGGGACAGGAATGGAGGAGAAAGGAAGAAGGGAAAAGGAAGGGACAGGGAAAGTAGAGGAAGAAAGGGTAGGGAAAAGGAAGGGAAAGGAAAAGGAAGGGGAAGGGATAGGAGAGAGAAGAGAAGTCAACAGTTTTTCCACCACACTGTACCCTCCTCCATTAAAAAAACCTTGTTCAGCCTAACCTGTAACCAGAGCCACCTCACAATGTAAACTGCTGTCAGGGCAACTGGGACAGAGGGTGTGTGTGTGTGTATGCATATGTGTGCGTGTGTGTGTGTGTGTGTGTGTGTGTCTAGGTGGATGGAGGGAGGGAATGAGGGAGGACTGCTTCTCTCTATTTCTGGGTCTAGAAGCATCCACAGGATCTCTATCTCTTCCAGTTTCTTATATGCATGAGGTTCATTAAGCAAGCAGCGCAGTGAAGAAAAACTTTCTCCAGGTTATTCTAATTAATTTATCTTGACTGGTTCAGGCCAGTTTCAGGCCTGGACCTTCTTATCAAAAATGTTGTGACTTTCTGAAGGCCATTCCCTGTCTCTTGATTGGTTGAATCCACCTGCAGTCTGCTGGCTTTTCTTATTATCTAACTTATTCTCAATGACTTCATCAACTACTAACTTCGGTGTAAATAACTTTTTGCTGTCTCTCACAAAGGGAAAAAAATGTGCACATATTAGTAACTATAACTTTTTTTTTTAAATAGACCTGATTTCTTCGGTGTACTGAGTCACAGGTGAGGAAATTTCTCTATCAATAAACCCAATGGTCAGTCTCCTTAGAACTTATAGTCTTAGGGAATGGCCTTCAGCCCTGAGAAATGTCAAGTGGGTTATTTACTGTAGATCACATGCTCTGTAAGTGGTAGGATACTTGACCCTTATTCATACAAAATACACAATATATACAAAGCAAAGACCAGGTGATTTGAGGGCAAGGAAGGCCCTTAAATAACTAGGAAAGACCTCTTGTCTGAGGTACAACTTGAGCTGAACTTTGAAGAAACTAGGGATTTTAAGAGGGGGTTTGTGAGAAACAGTCTATGCAAAGAAGAGGAGGCCGGAGACCAAATGGATAAAGCACCTGCCCTCCAGTCAGGAGGATCCGAGTTCAAATCCAGACCTCAGACACTAGCTGTGGGACCCTGGGCAAATTACCTAACCTCAGTTCCTTAACGCCAGGACCCCCCAAAAAGAAGTGGAACACTGGTTGAGAAACTACAAGTCGTTCAGTTTGTCTAAAGCAGAAAGTGTGAAGGGAAAATATATGAAACCAGCTCGAAATAAGTTGGAAACAAACAAGAAAGGACTATAAAAGTCCATTAGATTTCAGTATTTTATCCTAGAAATAATAGAGACCTTGTGGCTTCTTGAGCCTAGTTGCTACATGGTCTACTGGGTTCAAAGGACCGCTTTATGCAGGGAAGGGGGAGATAACAAAATTTACTCACAGAGTTTGCAGTCTTGAAGGAGAAAAAAAGCAGATAAGTATAAAACGCAATAATACCAGGTAAATGCGTCACAGAGATAGTATAAAACAAAATGCTACATGGAAGGGGAGGAGGAGTCATTGTAACCGGAGAGATTAGGGAAGGTTTCGTGAGAAGGTTGCGTTTGAACTGGGTCGCGCTCCCAGGAACGCGCCACTACCCGCCTCCCTCCGTGTCACCTGCCCGCGATCCACAGCCGCGCCTCTACCCGCCTCCCTCCGTGTCACCTGCCCGCGATCCACAGCCGCGCGGCTACCCGCCTCCCTCGGTGTCACCTGCCCGCGATGAACTGCCGCCCCTCTACCCGCCTCCCTCCGTGTCACCTGTCCGCGATCCACAGTCCCGCCGCCACGGAGGACGTGACGAGCCCAGCAACGTGGAAAAGACCCCGACTGCTCCAAAATCAACGCGATTAGGAGCCAGCAGGGATGACGGCAGAGTGTTTGTTGGAGGGATAAGCTGGGACACGAGCCAGAACGATCTCACTCAGTACCTGTCTCGTTTTGCACAGTTTGAAGACCGCAGAGCTAAAAGAGATCTCATCACGGGGGACCCAGATGCCTTCGCATCTGTGCTTTTCCGAGAGCCTTCCAGTGTTGATAAAGTCCTGGAACTTAAAGAATACAAGCCAGATGGCAAGCTGATGGACCTCAAAGGGGCTAAAGCTTTAAAGGAAATAGAGCCCTCCGAAAAAAAACATTTGTTGGAGGGCTGAGCCCGGATACATCTGAAGAACAAAGAATATTTTAGAGCATTTGGAGAGATGGAGAATATTGAACTTCCTATCGACAGAAAAGCAAATGAAAGAAGAGGATTCTGTTTTATTACATGTATAGGTGAAGAACCAGAAAAAGATTATTAGAAAAGAGATACCATCAGCTTGTTTCTGGGAAGTGTGAAATCAAAGCTGCCCAGTCCGCAGAGGTATACAGGTAGGAAGATCAGTAACAGAAGGCAGGGCCAGGTGCTGCAGCTGGCAGAGGAGGTAGGACTACGAGTCGTGGCCCAAGGTCAGGACCAAAAACTGGAACCAGGGATTTAATAACTATTATGACCAGACAACTTACTAGCTGTGTGACCCTGGGCAAGTCACTGAACTCTGTTGGCCTCAGTTTCCTCATCTGTAAAATGAGCTGGAGAAAGAAATTACAAACCCCTCTAGTAGGACTGAACAATGGTCAAGGATACTCTTCATCTGGGTTTTTCTTAGCAAAGATATACTGGTGTGATCTGCCATTTCCTTCTCCAGCTCATTTTACAGATGAGGAAACTGAGGTCAACCAAGTTAAGTGACTTGACCAGGGTCACACAGCTAATAAATGTCTGAGGCTAGATTTGAACTCATGAAAATGAGTCCAAGACTTGTGCTCTATCCGCTGCACCATCTAACTGCCCCATTGTGTGGCTAGGGTGGTAATCAGTAACCACTATAGTAGTTATGGCAGATATGATTATACTGGACATCACTATGGTAACTACAAATAAGGACAGGGTTATGCAGACCACAGTGGTCAACAAGTGTGGCAAAACATTGAGGGGTAAGGGGTGGTGATAGTAGTGGTGGTGGTAATCACCAAAATAGTTATCAGCCACATTAAAGCAGAACATGGAGAAAACAGGTACAGATGCTACAGCAACCTGTCTTTCAGGATAATGACATTGAATGGAGAGTGGTCTTCTATTGATCTGAAACGACTATTTTGTAAAAGATGATTATTGTACAAGACTCAATGGTGTCCAATTATATATAGCAGCCCATTTAGTTTTATTGTTTTTACTTTTAACTTTTGTCATCTGTGTTATGGCAAATGTGAATTTGTTTATATAAATTTTATTTGTGTCATTTCATGTTAAATGATTCTCAAAAATAAATTACCTGTGTGTTTTTCTGTGTCAGGTACTAGAGACCTCTGTAAATATGTATTTTTAAATAAGCAATAAATGAGGCACAGTTTATTTTCTTAGGGAGTCCTGGACAGTGGGGAGAAACAGTGGTCCTTAAAGAGCGAGCAGCAAACTTTGCCTAAGCTTCTTAATTCCCTTGACAAGGTCTATGATAAGGATCCGTATCCATATTTAAAATAATCATAGATCTACCATGCAATTTACCAGTGTTTGTACCCCATGTACATTCTTGGGATCTTTGTGATAAGAAGTGTTAATTCAGCATGTTAAGAGTAGTAGTTGAAATTGTTTCTATCAGGTCGTAGATCCCTTGACTTTTCTTTTTTCTTTTTTTTTTTCTTCTTTGAATGGACTCTTTATTTTTTTTTAATATAAATTTATATATTTAACATTTTACATTTATTTTCACAAAATTTTGGGTTCCAAATTTTCTCCCCATTTGTCCCCTCCCCCCACCGCAATATACCCAGCATTCTAATTTCCCCTATCACCAATCTGCCATCCCTTCTATCATCTCTCCCTTCTCTTGTCCCCATCTTCTCTTTTGTCCTGTAGGTCCAGATAACTTTCTATTCCCCATTACCTGTATTTCTTATTTCCTAGTAGCAAGAACAATACTCAACAATTGTTCCTAAGACTTTGAGTTCCAACTTCTCCCCATCCCTCCCCCCCACCCATTCCCTTTGGGAAGGCAGGCAATTCAATACAGGCCATATCTGTGTAGTTTTGCAAATGACTTCCACAATAGTCGTGTTGTGTAAGACTAACTATATTTCCCTCCATCCTATCCTGTCCCTCATTGTTTCTATTCTCTCTTTTGATCCTGTCCCTCTCCAAGAGTGTTGAC